>OZ020520.1:2671274-2781274 GCA_963971425.1 Bryoerythrophyllum caledonicum | reverse complement strand
TTTCGAAGGCCGGCGGTTGAAGGACGCAGCTGCCCTACCGCCTTCGAAAATCTTCCCATCCATTTCGACCTCGCCCACCGTCTTCAAAGATCAAGCCCCCCAGTTCGACCCCGCCCATCGTGTGAAGAATGCCTTGTCGCATAGCTCCCACCTCATGGTCGCCGCCAGATCGTTCGTCACTTTTGGCTCCACCTTTCCCTTGTTGTCGAGGATCTCGTCCGGATATGTTGGATGGAGGAGCACCAGCAGTTGGGGGTGTATGCGCGCACACCCCTAGTCCATAGTTACTCCAAGAGGCGTCACGCGATTTCCACGAACACGTGGTGATTAGGGTTTGGGTTGCGGCGGCTAGGGTTTGGTGGCGGCTGCTAGGGTTTTGGGGTGGCAGCTAGGGTTTGGTGGTGGCGGCTAGGGTTTGGTGGCGGCTTGTAGGGTTTCGGTGTTGCAGCTAGGATTTGGGTGCTTGGGTGTGGCGGCTAGGGTTTTAGGTAGTGCGGTGATGTGCCGTACTGAGGATTTAGTGCCATATAATCAGCTACTCTCTCTACTTTAGTTTGTGTGGTGTTGGTGTAATTATTTTAGTTAAACGAAGGCTGAATTCACTAGTTCACTGCTACAAGTGTATTTATTCGACTTTGTTGAATTTGCAATTTTGTACATACTCAAGTTGGTGTCCTCATTTCTGTATTCAAATATTGGTACTCACCTAACACTTTCGTAAATCTGACTGAACTTCAATCATCATGTACGTAACCCTGGAGTTTCCTCTATGCAGAATTGAAACTGAGTTAGTAGCTTTCTGAAGTCGCAAAAATCTCCTCGATGTGCAAATTTCCTCCAATCTGCACAGTACACAAAGTTGACAGATATTAGTGAATGGAGTATAAATGCATATGGCCTCAAGGTTTCGATTGCAAGAGATCTCACCTTAGAAACTGGGAAGAGAAATGATCTCTAGATTTGCATAGAAACCTTATATCCATGTTGGAACCTTGTGCCTCAAGTTTACTAGTCAAAATTTGACTTTTGAACTTTGGACCTTTTGCTTTGTTCCTCCTTATGTTTAAACTTTTTATATATTATATTAAAATTTCGGGCTATATGTAATACGAACATACTTAGGAGTTTTTATCGCATAGTTTACCATATAAGTTTTATACATGTGTTGCAGGTAAAGTGGGAAAGGTTGAAAAACATGTTCAACTACGACGACGGAATGGTGATTTAATGTTGAACGCCATCAAGCATCAGTGCGTATACCGCTAAAACTTGCAACGTATCTTCAGGTAAACATTTATTTTTATACAAGTTTAAGATTGATTGTTGATTGATCTTCTATTTTATGTTGTTTGTAGAATAACCTTTATTGAGGATGTACAAACCTTATTTTTTATTAGCGATTGTAATAAGTTCCAATGGTGTCGGTAATAGCAAGTAGACAACATGGTTCAATTTTTTCCCTAGGTTCAGTGGATTCCCTTCTTTTCAATTCACTTGGATTCAAAAGCTCGCATGACACATGATCTGAATTCATTATCATCATGTCAGAAATGATATAAATTCCATTTACACCAATGTTTAGGGATGCAGAAGAGGTGTAGCATATTTAACCCCTAAAGGATCAAGTGTCAAAAATGGGCTTTTGGAATGTTCGGTGAGGTTCCTATGGTGTCAATTTCCACCATTTCTCTTTGAATTTTTTTCCATAGAAAGACATTATGAAGACTTTAGTGGGATAACAATTTTACCTAAATTGGACATTTGATAAAAAAAAATTAATATTTTCAATTTCAAATGGGGAGAGTAGGCAAGTCGGGCGCGTCCAAAAACTTTTGCTATGACACTCTGTTGAATGTGAGATTTTCAGAACTTGCAAGTAATATTATTTCCCTTGATGTTGTCAAAAAAAGTTCTTGTCTTTAGTGAAAAATAGCATACCAACCCAGGTCAAACAGTTTCACACATTGTCAATCACTGTTGGGCAAGGTACCAAAAAACCTTCTTCTTTTCCAATTAAAACCTAGAATTCTTTTGATTTTTCACTTTTAATTTTTTCCACAACAATATGTGGTGTAAAAATTCTTATTGACCATTTGGATTAACAATCTAAAACATATTAAGTTCACAAACAATTACAGTGTGAATTAACAAATTTCGAACTTCCACTCCTTGCACAGTTGTTTTGAATATGCTACACCCATTCTCTATCTCTAAGAATTGGTGTACAAGGAATTAACATCATGCTTAACAAGATGGTTATGGATTTAGACCTTGTGTAGTGCCAAATATTGACATCAAGTGAAGTCAAAGTATGTTAATCCACTACATGCAAGGAAAAAAATGAACCATATGCTTGACTTCAAACACTATAATCTTTCAATCCGTACGGACACAGTTTATGAAATTTTGTTTATATATTACTTAATAAGTCTTAATTGAGATCCTATGGTGAAAACTAGAAATAAAAGTTTTCGTTTCCTTTTTTGTTCATTGCGTTGGAATCCAACAATTTTAAAGTGTTTTTGGTGTAAAACTGTCATTGTATCTTCAGGGTTAAAGACTCCGTGTAAGGAGTTCATGCTCTACAAATTCTAAATTTTTTTAATTTCAAAGCTATTTAATCAAAAGGTACAATATCATCATTATATTTAGAACATTAAATATGTGTTTAGAAACGTATCAATTGTCAGATGAATGGTGCTTTGAAGGTTAACAATTAGTACATGTATTTTGACTAATGTGCAGCCATAATGTTCCTATTTTTTCAATACTGATAATGGAGAGCCGCACGATTGAGACTCCTTCGATACAGCCACACATCGAAAGGGACAATATGCCTTCTAATAGCTCTGTGGGGGCCCGATTAGTACGAGCAGCACGTGCAAGGCAAATTCAACAGAGATCTGTTGGGATCATGACTTCTAAATTGGAAAGGGCAGTAGAATTGCTTTCAGAAAGAGGAGATGAGGTGGGCTTAGCAACCAGGCAGCATGCATTCAAAAGTGGCATGGAATTGAATGGATCGAAGTTGTTCCCTTTCCAGGTGGCGGTGCGTATCACTAGGGTAGATGATGCATTGCATTGGACCGGAGAGATTGTAGGAGAATGCCTTGGCATGTGTGTGGGCTTGATCATTCGTTGGCATCGATCTTTGCTACGTGTAGTGGCTATAGGACCTGATATCACAGGTGTTCATGGTGACATTGGATCATAAATAGCGTCTCCAGAAGCGATGGCCCCAGAATTTGATTTTTCTGAGATCAATACACCAGGATCCACCCAGAGGTCTCGATGTAGTAGTCATGCTTCAAACGCCATAGATGAAAATTCGCCGTTTTCTCAATCTACTCCCTCAAATATCCAAGATTTGCCCCATGTAGATGGATTTGCTTATGTTAGACCAGCACGTCGTCCATATTCTATGCAAAATAGGAGAAGGAGAGATTCGAGGGAGCCATTATTGATAGAAGTTGCACCATCTAAGGTATCGCTTAGAAGCGTGCAAATTGCAATGACACAAGGAGGATGCAAACGCAATTGTTTGAGGGACGTTCCAGCAAGGTATCTATTGGGCATGCGATATAATGCATGGGATAATGAGTTTTCAGTACGAAGTACGTGGATGAGACAGATGCTGGTTTTTTTTTACACAAGGACGGAAGGAACTCGTCGAGACAAGTTTGTAACAAAGTTAGATGGGAAAAAAGTTTGCAATGCTTGCTACGCTCTTGGGGTTGGATATTCACAGAGGCGGTTTAAGCAATTAAAGAAGGATTGTCTAATATATGGAAGAGTGACATCGATTCACGGCAATACCCTTTCAGATCCGATAAGAGAGAGTACTAGAATGTCTGCAGCAGAGGCTTGCTTTAAATCGTTTGTCGATGAAGCTGGTTGTCCTCAACCTCATCGATGTAATTGTCGTGAGAGTGATAATGAAGTGGTGCCTCTCATTCTCCTTCCTATGAATACAGCTAAATTTGATGTATTCAATTACGTGAACGAGGAGGTCAAGAGAATTTGTAATGGAGAAATCATTTCTATGAGTTCGTTCCGGAGGATGTGGCGCATGAAGTATCCCCACGTTCAGGTACCTCCATTCTCGAGATTCTCAAAGTGTTATCATTGTTGGGAGTATAAATGTGCCATGGAGAGAACCACCAATGCGGATGCAAGGATAAAGATAAAGGAGTTGTTTATGTTGCATCTGCGCAACCAGATGGAAGAACGTAGGCATTATTGGATATTCAAGAGGTCGTGTTTTATTAGCCCTGAGTTGTACATGTGCATCATAGTGGATGGCATGGACCAAAACACGACCATGGTACCGAGGATGCGTCAGACTGTGAAGAACATTGAACACCGGTTTGTGAAGACCCATCTGTGTCGTGCTCTTGTACATGGAATTGGTTTATATTGCGACATGTGGTTTGGGACTCACCACAAACACGATAGCAATCAAGTCGTGAGTACATTGTTGTACGTGATTGGAGATGTGCTGCGGAGGAGGGGCTTTTTGCCACCAACACTGCGAATTCAGGCCGACAATTGCACGCGTGAGAACAAAAATATTTACATGTTTGCTCTATGTGCTACATTGGTGGGATTGGGGTTTTTTCAGGAGGTGGAACTATCTTTTCTTATAGTGGGCCATACCCACGAAGATATTGATCAACGCTTCAGTTGTATATCAAATACATTGAAGAGGTCGGACGTTGACCCGTTGAAGGAAATGATGAGTCTTATAGAACGAGGAACATCTCCTACGGAGGCATTTGTTAGCGCCCGGCTGCTAGAGAATGTATGGGATTGGAAATTGTTTATAACTCCTCACTTACTGACAAGTCAGGATTCATTGGTGGGCATAATATTTCCGCACCACATGTGATTCTATATGGACAATCGAGAAGGGACTCGTGAAGTACGAGTACAACACAAGCATTATTGCAAGGATCCATGGGGACCGGAGGCAGGGACGAAAACTTTGAGGTCGTTGCCAAGTAGGGATGAGCGACCATCATTTGCGGAAGTATTTGGAGCGGACGAACGGGAGTTGAAGGCGTTGGATGACTTCATTGCATATAAACAAAGGTGCATTCAAAGATTACAGCATGAGGACAAGAATCGTGAGGCAAAAGTAGAGGCTGAAAGATTGAAACTCTATTTAGTTGAATTTCCACACAAAGATCGTAGCAATGAGCATCGTTCCTCACCATTTTGGCCTTCAGAGTTCTCCAACACCGTACCTACAAAGACTGCATCTTTGGATGTAATGGATGGTACAAGTGAAGAAAATCGCGAGATAGATGTCGTAGAGCAGGTAGTGGTGATGCTTCCAAATGCCGAGTCTCGAGGATACTTTGGTCCTCGCAGAGGAAGACCCTCTAATCAAGCACTGCGCAGGGCACAACGAACAGAGCGCAACTATGTTGAGGAAAGAGCCGAAGAAGGAACAACATATGAAGGTAATCACGACCCATTTCCACCATTTAATCCACAATCTGATATCTGTTGTGGACAATTTGTAGCCTTGAGTGTTGATAGAGAAGAAATAGAAGGCGGTGTACCATTCTATGTGGGGAAAGTGATTGAGGAAGGAAAAAACCAATGGAGACTTAAGATAAAGGTTTGTTGGTATTGGCCGAGCATCCAAAGAGGGGTTGTTGATGGACATGGGTCTTCTGCACAACGGTATGCAAATTGCATGGACTCAATATGGGAGCCATCTGAAGAGAGCCATAGTTGGGTAGAGAAAGATGCATGCATTTTTTCATAGGTAGACTCTCAAGAAAGAACCATGTCAGGGGCCAGCGGGTGGAGAAAGCGCAATGTATTTGGAGTGCAGGTTGAAAGCAGGATTCGCATTCTTCAATCTGCAAAGGCTCACATACTACAATATATTGCAATGCAAACCGAAGCTATCGATGACGACCGTTTGCAAGCAACCCTAAATTCTATGGAGTAGATAGTGTGCCTTTTTGAGAGTATACTAGTTGTGTATGATAATTGATATATAGTGTATGTGTAAGAGTAGTATATTCTAAGGGTGATGTAAGACGTTATGTCATTAATCCTTTAGAGTAAAGTTGTGTTTACTATTGGTGCTAAGTCCAATTGTTGAAGCATCTATATTTAGTTTTCACCATTGTATGCATTATGTACTACGTAGAATATCTTTTAATCAATTGCCAACCCTTGCATAAAGTATGTTTTTTTGTAATTACGCTTGTTTATATACTACAATCCTTCAAATCTATCTTTGAAATATTGTGAAACTATATTAAATACACATTTATCTAGTATTAACGAGGGGCCACCACAAATTAGTTGAAAATGCCAAAAAATCGCTTCCAATATGAACAACCATGATTGTACGTAATATTGTTGCAGGAACTCAATTTTTTTTTCTTTGGAAAATAAATATATATTTTTATTTTTATTTATTTTTTCAATTTTGCCACTTTTGTTCGCAATGGCCGCCGTTGTACCCAAGTGCACTTTTAAATGGCCAAGTGCATAATTGCTTAATTGCGTGTTGAATGTACTGATATTCTATATTTTCAGGAATACCAAATCTTTTTAAAATTTTAAAATTAATATCATGTGTACCCAAAGTGTCATATACATGACATTGATGAAAGAGATGGCTAGTGGGATTAAAATATAATAACATCCAATGCATATACTCTTTGTGATGAAAAAATTGGAGACATGGATTTAGCAATGGTGGTCTTGGCTTCTTCAAGTTGCCGTCAAAGCGAGTTTCATGAGAATGAAATCCTCTATGTACTAAAATATCATCATATAATATTTCAAACGCAACATCCATTACTGAAGTACTTAGCCATCTATCTTCTGACATCAAGATTTCTTGGTCTTCCCATGTCAAAAATAATGGCTTCATCCACCAAATTATTGTTGATCATGTTTAGTAAGACCATACGTCAGAACATTATGTTTAATATTTGAAAGATATACAAAACAATATGTATACATATTATGGAAAATTAGATTTATCACATGTGTTACCTTTCTCTTTATGATGTTTGTATGTTTTTCTTCAATGTTTTTTTCTTTTTTAAGGTTGTCTCCAATCATTTGCACTTCTTCATCTATTAAAACTGTCTCTTCTTTATTTGTTGGAATTCCACTTAATGCATGAATTAAACTTTGCATTCGATTATCTTCCCGATCTTCTGTGATAGCCGCAACTTCCTTGTATGCTGCTACAAAAGAATTTAAATAATCATCTGACATCTCTGGATTTGTTTTCCTTCTTTACCCTCTCCCTTTTTTTGAGACAATTTTTGTCCAATAATTCCACGTGTTTGCTTTTGCAACGACGAAGAACTCTCAGATTTTCATTTACACCTTCATTATCTCCAACTTCTCTATCGTCAACATTAATTTTCTCAATTTTTTCTTTTTCTTCTTCTCCTTCTTGTTGTTGTTGTTCTTCTTCATCTTTTCCTTCTATTTCAATTTTTTACTTTCTTTTTCCATTTCTTCATTTGAATCCATTATTTTTTTAAATCTCATTGGTGAAGATTGTCCAATGTCTTTGCCTCCAAGTTTTCCAACAATTTTAGGATTAGGTCCAATAATAGCATCCACCCTTGAAAACAAATTCCAAGAAGATTTCACACCCCCTGTTTGATTCTCCACACTTCGCTCAGCTACATATCTGCGTGACAATGATTTCAATTTTGATTTGCATTGCTCTGCTGTTTTCGACGGACGATCAATGATATTTCTACCTTCATTTACAACTATAGAACATTCTTGCCAATGGCGTTTTTTAAAATTTTCCATATTAAGGTTTAGAAATTTATCATTATTATATGTCAAAAGAAGATTGATTTCATGAGGAGTCCATATAGCTATGTCCGTTTTTCCTACTTTTTTACGACCCTCTGTAGGGCCTTTTTTGATGCCTTCTTTTATACTATCATCTTTTGAAGAAGCCATAAATTATAATAATACATAAAATAGGTGGATAAATAGGTAATCAATTATGATTTAAGTTATACCAAGAATATCATTTCATGTATGTTTTTTATATAAATAAAAAATAAAATACTTACATTGTTTATATACTTTCAAAATTTTGAAATAAAAGTAAAATGAAATCTGAAATTATAATATCTTTTACCAAAAATTAAAATGAAATCTAAAATTAAAATTAAAATAGTTTTTGCATAAAAGTAAAATGAAATGTGAAATTAAAATATCTTTTACATAAAAGTTATTGAGGTGCCCATAATCTAAAATCACAATACAAATGTATATTTAATATCTCTCAATAAACTAAGAGAAAATCTCTAGAGCCATGAGCTCGATTACAATGTTATAGTGGTGACAATTTCATTTTTTTTTAGCTATATTTTTCTTTGCCAATTGTCTTTTCAACTTCAAGATTTCACTTTTGTATTTTTGTATAAGCCAATTCTCAAATAAGACTTCCCTATTTAGCTTAGCAATATTTTGTGATATTTTTTCAACCTCTAGAATGAATTTTGAGGATATGGCTTTAGTAGAATTAAGTTCTTTATCAAAGTCATCGCTACCAACATCTGCTTCTTCAATTAAGAAGTTATGGAGTATACAACAAGCTGTGACTATTGTTGGAGCATATTCTAATTTAACATTCATACTTTTTAATATTTGAAACTTCAATTTAAGAATTCCAAACCCATTTTCAATTTGAACTCTTCCAGCTCTCCACTTCCTATCAAATAAATCTTTATTTGAATCTCCACTTTCAGTAGTATTATAACATTTCATTAATCCTATCCGTAGAGGATATGCAGAGTCTCTAAGCAAATATGGTTGGATGTTTTTTCAATTAACTTTGTAAACTTGATTATGTGGAAGTTCGTCTGTTTGAAGCATTTTCCACAATAAAGACGATCGAAGGTGGGCAGCATCATGGCAACCTCGAGGTGCTTCTACACAAACATTTAAAAATTGCCGCCTATATTCATAAACACCTTGTAGTAATATCGAGTGAAATTTCAAACGATTAAAATAGTCCACAGGAATTTGTTGTGTAGTTGGTTTTCTAGCCAAGCGTATATGACTTCCTCTCAAATGTCATTCTAAACTCTTTTGTCCAACGGCTATCTAAAAGATCCCCTCTACGCATCCACTATTTTGTGCAAATTTCTTCCCGGAATATTTTTTGCCGATAATCCAACCACATAGTTCTGTTTAGAAGATAATATCGTGGTTTTGGAATAGATGAGAATGAAAATAAAAATAAGAGAAATATGCGCACATAAAATTCATTATTGTCATCTGAGACTCTTTTTTGTCTTCCTCTCAAATGTATGTTAATCAGTTGTTTGCAATGTTTTAATTTAGGTGTACTAATTCTTGCCATTGCCGCCAATGTTTTAGATTCTATTAATAATAATAATAATTTTCAATATATTTAGTGAAGATAACAAATATAACATTGCACGTTTATAATATTTATATTGGTCATAGAAGTAAAAAAGTCGATTTTATACTTAATTGCTATTTACTTTATAAAATTAGAATTTCAAATTGATTACTTTTAATTTAGACCATTTAATCTTAAAGTAGAAAACTTTTACTTTGTATTTTTAATTTTATAAAATTGTTAAAATATGAACTTGATAAGACTTATCATGTTGTAATTGTGTCTTTTTTACTTTAAGGCAACTTAAAAAATTTCCAGTCGTATTTTTTTAAACTTGCAACTCATAGAGTCAAAATTATAATTGAATTTAATTTTTTTTGAAATGGAGCTTAAAGTAATCTTGCCATTGAAAGTAGTAAGTAAGAGTCCCCTCAACCTTACAGCACCCACTTCGTTGCACCCGCACCCACTCATGCACCCGCTTGCCGCACCTTCTTACAAACTTGGTGACAAAAAAAAGTAAACCCTCTTGCACCCGTACCCCCTTCGGCCCCAAGTGTAAATGACCCTTCAGACTCCCCAAACTCCCCTCTCTGACCCGATACTCTACCCCCCATGTCTTGACTCCCCCCTCTCCTCCTCCCCCAACTGGTTTATGTCCCAACTCCCCCTTTCCCCAATAGTTTAAATTTATCGGGGACCCTAAACTCTCCTTGATTTGATCCTCTTCCTTGACTACCTCTACTCAATTCCGACTCTAACCCTCTCAATCTCGACTCCCCTTTTCTTCAACTCTTCCAGGCTGACTCCCTCTCCTACTACGTTACATCAGAGTGTTCCAATTCCCTCTCCCACTTTATTTTAATTGAAAATGCAAACAAGTTGAGTGCAAAATATATGGTTAATAAGATAATGGAGCATCAAAATTTTTGGCTCCAATGTACTACATGTATAATGGTGTTATTTTACCTTTAACACTTATAAAAGTGAACTTAACAAAGGAAGGAGCAAAAAATGTTATAACACTTAATCCCTAAAGGACCATTTGTACCTGCAGGGTACAAATTGATGTTGGGCAAGTTTCTAAAAATCCATTTTTGAAGATAACTTCTTGACATTTTTGTGATAATAGAGATATGGATTATCTTTGCGGGGAATTTTTTTTAATTTTTTTTGGCTTGTAGAGAAAAAATTATGGTGCTTCAAACATAAGAAGCATGTTCGTTTTGGCGGTTGGATAGGGTACTATAGAGATCAGTAGTGCTACTATAGAGTTGACAATTTCACTTTTTTGAGGTGGGTAGTAGTGAAGGAAAGTTCTTGGCAACCTTCATTGTTTTCACTTGAAAATGCATAGAATTTAAGGGTTTCATTTTTTTGGAAATTAGTTTTTTCTATTGTTAGAATAAGTCATGAGAATTCTATTCACCGTCTAGATTTTAGATCCAACATTTATTTCTCTACCTAAAAATAAAATTGCTTCCCTAAGGGGCTGTTTACATTTGAATGGTTAGGGCTGGAGCCCAAAGAATTCCCGAGTTCTGATTGGAGTAAAGAATTGGTACCTTGGAAATGAGTTTACATCAAGCAAAATGCGGGCTGTCGTCCAAAGTTTTTTTAGCGGATGAGAAATCTAGTTGGAATCCTACATGGCAGATTTGAATAGTGTTTTACAGAACGTAAGGAGACTTATTTCCTACACCTCTAGGAGGTTGAATTTCCGGAAGGCCAGGAGAGTATTTTTCAGAACCTATTTCAGCCAATCATTTATAATATTTTAATGTTGGATTTTGACTATTTCAGAACTGAATTTTTTTGACAACTTCTTTCCTGTTAGTACTGTTCATCAAAGAAAGAAGTTACATTTATTGTTGATGGCGTGAGAATGCAACGTCTCTTTTTTGAAAGCCTTATGTTTAGAGAATCTGAGTTTGATAACAAACCCTAAATATTTGAGGTAAATAGGGAAGCAATTGTCTCATGTTTTCATTTTTCTATCCATGATGCCAAAAAGCGTAAAAAATGGCCCAAAATTGTGAGAGATAGAACAAAACAACACACAAAGATGTAGGCAAATGTAGAATACAAGAAATTCTTTCACTATGGGGTAATTCTAGAAAGAGCCCGTTTTCATTCAACTACTAAGAAATTGAGCCCAGGTGCACAATGGGCCACAACCCTTCTATTCGGGTTTACACCTAAACTTTGGGCCACAACCCACTTAGAACTCCCTTGTTTGGTGGAAGGTACCCCGCTTACAATGGTTTCATCCTTCAAGGGGGGTACCACTTGTGTCTATGAGCTCCAACCCAAACCTTCAGGTGTAAACATCCCCTAAGGAAAGACCCACTTTCTATACCCCTAGTCGTTGCAGGTCCATTTTTCTTATTGTAAACACCTTCACTACTTGTGATTTTTAGCGTGCAATGACCTAACACAAGGTAGAACACAGATCCATTGAGCTTATGCAATGTGTAGAGGAAAACATGCCATTATCATGAGTCAAAGTACGTTGGCCCTATCCAGGCACAGTGGAAAAAAATAATTTTGCACTCTTCGAATGAATGTATCTTACAATTTGCATGGTCAACTTTTATGATTTTTTTGGGATATCTTCTTTAAGTATTGAGCTTGAAGATCTTACGGTTGAAAATAGTAAACGGATGTTATATTTAGTATAGTAATATCTCATGTCAAAGTGGCAGTTTTGGGGTGGTTTTGGTGAAGCACAAGGCCCGGTCCTTTAGGGATTAACATATAACACTTAGTAGTATTAATATTTAGGGAGCGGAAATTTTCATAACATTTATCGAATTATAACATATAAAGAGGTAACATTTAAAATGGAATAAGAATGACACAGATTCCTCGGCCCATTATCTGTCCACCTCAGTAGCACTGCTCCACATGCTATGGGATGAGCATCAAAGAATAATCAATGGCGGTGTTGGTGAAGCAAATTAACTTCAAAAAGGTGGCAGGTCCCTAAGCGGCCCTCCCATAGGCCAGCCTCCCCTTGAACCAAGCGTAGGCTATTATTTTCCACATGAGGGGCCCCAAATAGGCATACAGAGAATAACATATTTTTCTTGTTTTTTTTGGGGCACAAGATGGAATAACATATTTGGGAAGCAATCAATTGTTGTCAACGCCATGAGCCTTATTGTGGGCCACTTTTCAGTTTCCGGGCTGCTTCACCAACACTTTCTCAGAACCACCCCTTATTATTGGAAATGGTGCACCTCAAGTGGGCGAGTTTCATTGGCCTAGAGAATAATGCTAAGTTCCTCATATTGGGGCTAGTTTTCAGGTGCAGTCTCTCAAGTTGCTACTTGCTCTGTGGCTTTTTTTCCTATTTTTTGTTTGTGTTTTTAGATGTTTTATTTCCTTGCAAATGCGCGTTCCTCATTGGCCCTTGCCACTGGATTCTCCTTCATTATTTTCGTCTATTTTCCTATTCTCTTTTATTTTCCACCTCGCCGCTGCATTTCAGGGTGGTTAGAACCTAAATTCTTTGCTCATGCTCCGGGTTTCCTTTCTTGGTCTTTCACCTCTAAAGCAAGGGAAATACCATATTCTCTACTTTATCAAAATCTCTAAATTGTCCTAGTGCCTTCTGGTTACTTTCTGTAAGTAAAATCTGGTTTTCTTGTCCCAAAAAATATTTATTAAAAAATAAATCCGAGGAAATTATTTTGTTTAAGCATCCTACCCAAAACGATGAAGAGATTTTAACCCTTTACCGCCTAGGGATGTTTCTGGAAAGACAAGATTTTTACTGATTCTTTTCTTTGAACCGGATTTGATGGAAATTCAATGACTAGTATTATTATCTAACCTTACAAAACAGAACTTAACCCATGACCTGAACTTTGGGGAAATTTTGCACAACATCCAACGGTTGATGGAATTGATTATAGTGTTTAAAGTTACCGTATATTGATAGTGAAAACTGTGGATTTTGGAGGGTGTACTACTTTAACCATCAATAGATTCTTGCAAGAATTTTTTTACTTTGAATTAGAGCAGTTCACATGTGCACTAGGTTGAAACTTTGCATTGATATATCATATGTGAAGAAAATTTACACACAATTAATGGTGATTTTTTTTCTACTTGATTGTATACAAAAATGTTCTAACCTTATACAATTCAATACGGAAATTTCCTATGTGAAGAGAGAGATCAACAATCACAAAACAATGAAGAATGTCTTTAAGACAAAGTTCAATCAAAATTAAGACCAAAATCAATGTGCATGTGTGTGAAATACAACATAGTATGTGGCATAGTATTCATTGTATTTTAGTGTATTTGGTGTATTTTGTGTTGTATTCCTAGCTTTTCCAAGAGTTTTATAAATCCAAATCATGATCTTATTGTTGGAGTGTTTGTGTAATGAGTGCGCAAATCTAAACCTCGTACCTCGAAGCCTAGTTCTTCATGGATTTCAAGCAAATTGAGTTTTAGCACCTTTGGAGTCCCATTTCGGGCTTCCTGGGTGCTAATGGGTTAACTTGGCTTGAAGTGAAAGATTTATCCTATCGAGTTTAACCCCTAAATGAAAAAAAGTCCCAAGGTGGGCTTTTGTAAATCTCGGGCATGTGTCCATGGTTGTAATTTATTGAAATTCTTGAAACTTTGTACATAGATGCAAGATGACATGAGGTACGTGGGAGTATAATTTTTATTCTCATCGGACTTATAGAAAAAAATGTTATGCCATCTTAAAGAAAAGTTGTCAAGTGCGGGCATGTTGGGCAACTCCAAAAACTTTTGCTAGGATACTCTAGAAGATTTGAGATTTTCTATACTAGCAAGTAATATTATTTCCTGTCATAGTGTCAAAAAAATTCTTGTCTTTAGTGAAAAATACATGTTTACACATTGCCACACACCATCAAGCAAGGAACTAAAGAAACTTCTTCTTTTTCACATAAAAGTTAGAGATCTTCATATTTTTCACTTTTTATTTTCTCTATTACAAGACATGGTATAAACCTTCTTATTGACCGTCTGGTTTATCATTCTGAGACATATATTGTTCCAAAAAGATAAAAACATGAATTGGCACTTTTTGAACCTCTAGTCCTTGCACAATTTTTTTTAATATGCTACACCCCTTCTTTACCTCTAAAACTTGGTGTACGAAGAGTTAATATCATGATCAACAGATTGTCATCCCTGATCCACTCAACGCAAGGGTGAAAATGGACCATTTTTTCCACTTCAAACACTATAATATTTTAATTCGAGCCGTTAAAGTTGATGGAATTTTGAAAGTATGTTGTTGATTAAGTGTTTAATGAAATCCTAGAATTAATTGTCTTGAAGTGTTTTTGGTGTGAAATTGTCAAGGAAATTCAGGGGTTCAGATGGGTTACTAACTCAAATTAACAAATCTCACTTTCAGTTATGGGTTACAACAATAATAAATTGGAGCAACCTGACATCAACAATTAAAATTCATCAAAGATAGCTTAGGTTTTATTCTATAGGTGTAATGAGAAAAAAATTATATTCCCATGCAACTCTTATCTTCTTAAACTTTTATATATAATTAGGAAAGTTGTTAAGAATATCAATTGCAATCATGGAAACTTTCCCAAGATTTGCATATGCCCACCTTGAGACTATTGCTTTAAAGGGGTTAAACCACATGGTTGGTTTGTAAGCACATAGACTCCCCTCCCTTTTGCATATTGGCATTAGTTGATCATTAAATGACCTAGCTCAAGGCAGAACACAAATCTGTAAGATTTATGCAACAAGTAGTGTAAATATGCTATAATCTTAAGTCAAAGTACGCGTAGGGAGGGAAAAAAAACTATATTACACTCTTCAAATGCGTGTATCTTACAATTTGTGTGGCCAAAGTTTATGAAAATTTTGAGTGTGTCCTTGTAGTAGTGAACTTGAAGATCCTACAGTTGAAAATAATAGAAAATTGTTTAAATTTGTCTTACAAGGTCTTGTCTAACAACGTCTTGTCTTAGAAAGGCAGATTTGGGGTGGATTTGGTGAAACATAGTCTTGGACCTTTAGGAGTTAAACTTAAATTGTTTCCAAATCACAACAAAAGAAAATGATACTTCTCAGTTTAAGAAATAAGAAAATAAAATTGTAATCTCTATGAACGAGAAAAATATCATCACTTTTTAAAGAGAATGAATGTAATTGAATCTGTTTAACCCTTTATAGACGATGGTTGAATCTAGTCATTGTGAGAATCTACGAGGCCATAGATTATGCTAACCAAATCCATGACCCTCATAGATTCTAGGAGCCACAAGATTTGACCATCGTCCTTAAAGGTTTAAAGTAACTTTTTGTATCATAAAACAATTACTTTTCCAAGTACGGGCTAAAAGGTGTAAATATTGAGGAATTGTAGAAAAAGCCCATAGATAATAGTACCATAGGTGAAGGGCACCTTTGGCTATAATTAATTCAAAAAATTCATGCCAAATTATTTGGGAAATTATTGAGTGAAAATGCCGAAATTGAAGAAAATATGAATATGCCAAATCTTTGAACACCAAGGACATCAACGGGGAGTTATGGCTTGGAAAGCCTTGATTCTTGGAAGTGTGTGCAAAAGAGCTCCAAGTAGGGAGCTTGAGGTCTTAGGTTCAATCCCCTTGGCCGTCAAAATAGGCTAATTATAGTAATCTGAGAACTCTTGCCGAAATCTGCAAAAATATATTTTAGAAAACCGAACCCACTTTTTTTACTTTAATTAATTATTTGGCGTCCAAGTGCCGAAGGTGCCCTTGACTTACGGTAGTGCTTAACCTTTTAGTGCCCTGGTCATGTTTCTCCAAAATCAAGATATGTGCTGATTTTTTTTGTTTGAACTAACTTTGATGGAAGTATAATGCGTGATTTTAGCATCCAACCTTACGAAACCCATGACTTAAACTTTGGGGGTAAATTTGCACATCATCCAACAGTTGATGGAATAGATTATTGTGTTTGAGGATACCATGTATTGATAATGAAAATTGTAGACTTTGGAGGGTATATTACTTTTTTCATCAACAGATTCTTGCAATAATTTTTATACTCTGAAAAAAGAGGTTCTCCTGTGCACAGGTGGATAGCTTTGCATTTACATATCATATGTCAAGAAAACATTTATACATGATTGTTGATGATTTTTTATTCTCTATTGTTTACTTGATTGTATGCGAAAATGTTCCAAACTTATGCTCGGAGTTTTGTATGTGATGAGAGAGATCAACAATCACAAAACAATGAAGAATCTCTTAATCCCTAAAGGACCAATTTGTACCTACGGGGTGCAAATTGATTTTGGGCAGATTCCTAAAAATTCATTTTTGAATATATCTTCTTTACATTTTTTGTGAGAGTAGAAATATGGATTTCTTTGGAGGGAATGTTTTGTTTCCTTTTTTGGACATATAGTGAAAAAATTATGGTGCTTCAAAAATAAGAAGCATGTTTGTTTTGGCGGTTGGATAGGGTACTACAAAGATGAGTAGTGCTATTGTAGAGTTGACAATTTCACTTTTTTGAGGCGGGTAGTAGTGAAGGAAAATTCTTTGGCAACCTTCATTGTTTTCACTTGAAAATGCATAGAATTTAAGGATTTCATTTTTTGGGAAAATTCTTTTTTCTATTGTTAGAATAAGTCATGATAATTCTACTCACCATCTAGATTTTAGATCCAACATTTATTTCTCTAACTAAAAAAATAAAATTACTTCCCTAAGTAAAGAGCCTTTTTCTATACCGCTAGCCGTTGCAGGTCCATTTTTCTTATTGTAAATACCTCCATTACTTGTGAATTTTGGCGTGCAATGACCTAACACAAGGTAGAACATAGATCCATTGAGCTTATGCAATGTGTAGAGGAAAACATGCTATTATCTTGAGTCAAAGTACGTTGGCCCTGTCCGGGCATAGTGAAAAAAGTCAATTTTGCACTCTTCAAATGAATGTATCTTACAACTCGCATGGTCAACTTTTATGAATTTTTTTGGATATCTTCTTTTAGTAGAGAGCTTGAAGATCTTACGGTTGAAAATAGAAAACGGATGTTTTATTTAGTATAGTAATATCTCATGTCAAAGTGGCAGTTTTGGGGTGGTTTTGGTGAAGCATAAGGCCCAGACCTTTAGGGGTTAAAGACACATCTCAAACAAGATTGATGACTAAACTCATTTTGCATTTGCATGAAATACAACATAATAGACGGGTTAATATTCATTGAATTTTAGTGTATTTGATGTACAATATGTTGTATTCCTAGCTTTCCAAGAGTTCTAGTACTCTAGATCATGATATGATTTTAGCAGAGTGTTCATGTTATGTGTGCGCAGTTGTGAACTTCACATTTCACAACCTAATTCCTCATGGATTTCATGGAAATTGAGTAACTTCAACACCTCTAGAGTCCTATTTTGGGTCTCGTGGGCACTTGAGGATTAACAGTAATGCTTGAATTGCCATTGGTATGGAAAATTGCTGCAAGCACCATCATTCTTTTACATGTTCAATGAAAAAAAATTAAATTACATGCTTAAAGTTCAAATGTGTCTCTAAATGTATTTTATTATCTTGAAACACACCAATTGCGAGAACAACAACTTGGTATCCCTCAGTAGTTTATGGTCATTAGGGTCATTAGGGTCATCTTGGACCCATGAAACATAATATTTTGGGGGAGAAACATGATCATGGTCCTTGGTAAAAAAAATTTGTTTTTTTACAGAAGCACAGAAAACCTTTACTGCAAAAGGGACGGGGAGAAAAACAAGAGGTCCAAGCAGACCCCGCCAAAGGCGGCGAGGCCGGTGCAAACCTGGACCGGAATTAAGTGTTAGTGGAAGGGTTAGACCTAGTGTTAGTCTTGAGAGAGCTAGGAGGCAAATTCCAGCGCAGTTTCTCACCAACCCACGAAGCCAAAACTTCGTTGCAGCACCAAAGATCTTTGAACCGCTTCGAAAACTTCATGCTCTTCTCCGGGGCCTGAGTTCTCCTAGACAACGCCTTAGACCAAGCGACCCGCCCGTAGTCCACCAGACCGAGCCAGACTTTATTCCTTGGTAATTTTTTATTTTTTTTTGACACAAGCAAAGGAAAACTTTACTGCAAGAGAAGATAACAAGGCAAGTCCTCGCCAGGGCCGGCGAGGCCGGGAGAGTCCCGGGCCAGGTCAGTGGTTAGTAAGAAGCAAAAGGTTAGAGTGAGTCCTAATACTATCTCTACTGCTAGCACAGTGACTAGAGAAAAGCTTTCAGTTTGGTCTCTTATCGGCCCAAGAGGCGAGGACCTCGTTCAACACCACTGGTTCTTGAAATGGTTAGCAAAGATCTCGCTCATCCCCGGGGCTTGTTTACAGAGGTTGACAGTTTTCCTGCCATAGTCCACGAGCCCCAACCAAATCTAGGCTTGAATCCTTTGTTGCGGCCACCGAGCATTATTGTAGACGGCGTCATTCCTCTCAATCCACAGGTTCCAGATGATAAGGCCCCTGAGGAGAAGCCAAATCTTACTAGTAGGCTTAAATTTGTGTTGAACGCGGTGCCCAAAGATGCTCTATTTCCAATTAAAAAAAAAGGGCCGACCTCACTGTTAGCAGCGTCCATACTATCACTGCTAAGGGTCGAGGTAGGATGCACATAGTCCAGCCTCCCCTGAATCAACCTCTCGCGGCGCACATGTCTCGATGTATGGCCTATTCCTTGGTAATTTATTTTGACACAAGTAAAGAGAGCCTTTACTGCCAAGAAAAGGAAGTGAAAACAGAAGGCTAGGCAAACCCCGCCACGTCCGGCGAGGCCGGGTGAGCGCCCGGACCGGGGTTAGAAGTTAGTGGGGGGTTAGACCTAGGGATTAAACAAAGAAAACAAGGAAGTGAATGCCAGTGAGGCTTGATATCCACCCACGAGGCAAGAATGTCGTTGCAACACCAAAGCTCTTTGAACCGCTTCGAGAACTTCGTGCTCTTCTCAGGGGCTTGAGTACATCTTGACTGGATCCTGGACCACGCCGCGCGTCCGTAGTCCATAAGACTGAGCCAAACTTTAGCTTTAAGCTTCTGTTTGTTCCACTTGATCTCATTAGAGACAACGTCGTTTCTTTTGCTCCACAAGTGCCACAAGATGATGCCTCTCAAAAGGAGCCACAACATGCTAACATGGGTGAATCTCCTCGAAATCATGTGTCCAAAGATCCCCTGCTTCCACGTCAAAATGAGCCCATGAGGCATTTCTAGCTCCCTCGGCGTAGTCACAGTGTTGCTTGCATTGATAGGGTCCTCCGTCCTACTGGAGCAACCAGAGTCCTCGCCCAGAGACAGGAGAGCTTCCTGAACCGTATTAACCTGCATGTTGATTTTTCTTCTAGGAACCCCTTTCCGGCGTCGCCACCTACGGCTCCTCATAATATCCGCGCTGTCCCTAGGCCTCCACCCATTCTGATTGACGACATGGCGGAGAAGCAAACTCATGAGTAGGTTGGCACCCCAGGTCCAGATCACCTTAGCCGACTCGCACTCCCAGAACATGTGAAGGACAGTTTCCGGAGCTCTCATCTCACACATAGGGCAATTTTGATCGATGGAAGCCTGGGTCTTCCCTCTCTAAACATTCACAGCAGTGGCCTTGTGCCAGATGGCCCACATCAGCCCCGCTTCCTTCTGCGCCCTCTCCGCATCCCAAATATAGAGCCATTTGAGTTTATATGATGCCGGGAGGATCCTGCTCCATTTGTTTTCAACAACCGAGGGGACTTGATTTCTGCTCCGCAAGAGAGTGCAGCCAAGCTTGGCGGAGAAGTCCATTCATATTCCTTGGTAAAATTTCAAAAATGCCTGGGAGATGACATAAACTTGCCCTATATTTGACAAACTTTTCAAACACAATGGATTGCATTCATGATTAGACCTGCAATTTTGCATGTTGGACCATCCTTGTGGTGAGAGATTGCATTCTAATTGCGCAATAAAACCAAAAAATTGAATTGACACATATTGATTACTCCTTGCCTTTTCCCTATCCAACAGCCTCCAAAAGCTCCACCAACTATTGCTTACGGGCAAGTAATAAGCACCCGTTACCCAACTGTTGCTGGGCATTTAGATGTAATTAAGTACTTGATTGATAAAATATACTGATTTCATTTATTTCTAATTGTCAGTTGGGAAGAGTGAATGATCATGTGTGTAACTGCTCATTTATGCTATATTTTAATTCTGTTCTTTGGTGGAATATGCCTTTAGTAAAATGTTTTCAATCCAAGTGATGTAGATGATACTCTTCCCAATAGTTTAACCCCTAACAGCCCGAGGAATATTGGAGGAATTTCTGCTCCATTGATTAAAAATAGTCAGGATGAACTTTTTGAGAATGTGATCATAGTATCTTCTTCTAAACTTAGATGAGATGATGTGGAAAAAAATTGTTGTATTTTGACCGTACAATTTGAAAGCTAATTATAGTTAAAGTAAACAAGATTGGTCTCCCCAACGAACACGGCCAGGGCGAATAGACCCCCTCGCTGGGACTTACCCAAGGGGGCCACGAGGTGGTGGAGCCAAACCTCACCCCTATTTTGTTTTTGGATGGGCCCTAATTTATAGCAAGGGAGGGCCCTTTCGAGTTAACAATGCCCGTAGGCCCCAAATTTGTCAACTTTTTTTTAAAAAAACCTCTAGATCCCCCCAAAATAAGAGGGCCAGAAAAATGACCCCGTGCAATTAAGATGGGGCCCACCTTGGGTAAGTCTCAGAGAGGGGGTCAATTTGCCCTGGCCCAACGAACACATGGTCCCATAGGGATTTAGCTCTATAATAATCCTCTCCACAAACACAAATGTATTCACACTTAGAATTGCAAGTGAGTGGTTCCAATCCTTTTTTTTAATTTATTTTTAATAAATTTTGAATTATTGTGATTTTCTCATGAATTCATGAAGAAAATTCTTACAATTGTTAGTAGAGTACCCCATTCTTGTACTCATATCACCCACCAATCACTTGTCATCATTATGGTAATGTTTCTATCCAAAACCAAGCACAAGGTAATTAAATTAAGAACCAAGGAGTTGGATACAATAGCATTTGTAGGAGATTACTAGAGGTCCCAAACAATAATAGTCTCCTCCATCTTATATGGAAGACAATGATACATTCTCAAATGTGTATCTTGAATTTTTTTTAATAATATATTGTACAAGGGTTAAATTTTCCATAATTTTACATAAGTGTGGTCAAATGTCAATATGAAATGACTCTCAACTACCGGATGATGGTGGAGAGATACCCAAACCGAATGAAGTTGTTGCCGATTCAATTTGTGGCTTTGAAATCTTCTCTCTTCTTGACACAAACACTTGCCACAAGTTGCCAATATAACAACTATTGAGTTCCCCAACAAGAAAACATGAAAAAAATAAAAATAAGAATAAAAATGTTGGTCATGGTCTCAATGGTGACAAGGCTGCACCCCAATAGAATCTCAATTTGCACCGACCACATACTGTACCACGCACGAGCTCTCACCACAAGAGAACCGGTAGCTCAAGGGTAGAAGATGTTGGTTGAAGAGCAAATCGTAATAGCCCCTAAAGCATCCATTTCATTTTGGCCTTCAAATAACTTTCAATCCGTATGGTAAAAATGCACCAAAACTTTACCATACCATCGCACGTAAGTTACGGTCACATTCTCCAAAAAAACCATCTTTGTAAAGGAGAAAATATTCCTCTAAAATGCCTTGATGCTCGAGGGGCTAGTGATGGTATCATACCACAAAATACATGATGGAACAAGCAGAGCCACAAAATGTGTAGAAAAATAGTATGTTTCCAGTCATGAGCAGTGCTGTTGGTACTGTACCGTATTTGTGGGACCATGATACAGTATGATGGATACCATGAAAAGGTAGGCTCAGAATAGCAGTGATGAGCACAAACAGAATACATGTGTACAGCACCATCCTTGGTGTTCCATCATTTTCTAAATGTTCTGCTGTAGCCCAACCACATCTCTGCCCAATGCCTTGCGTTTTTATTTTTTCTCCTGACGCATCAGCCTCGAATCCAACCACCTGCTTCTGTTTCATTGGCGTAGCAGGCCGTTCTTTGAACAGTTTGTGGTTGGCAAGGAATCCCCATTCCCAGATAATATGCATGAGGATGTGGCCCATGCAACAGTTGATATTCACACAAAATTCTCCATTCCCTGTAAAACAGTAAAAGATGAATGTCAATGTGCCTGTCCAGGTGGGCCAAGGCGAATTGACCCCCTCATTGGGGTCAGGGGATGGACAGAGATGGACAGGGTCATCCCCTCCCCGTTCCCACAGCCCCATTCTCCTACCCGTTCCCCTAGCTTCATTCAAACTCTAAACCCGAAACACCGCCTATAAACCCTAACTCCTAAACCCTAAACCCTAAAAACCTCCCGAGGGTTCTCTGAAACCTAAAATTAGGTTATAGAGGGATCAAGGAGGGGAATGGTCCTTATCCACCTCCGTCCATCCACTCACCCTCGAATGAAGGGGTCAATTCGCCCTTGTCGTCCGGATGCACTTTGATGCCACAAAATCATGGGGAAGAAGAATCAACTCTGAATTTTATGTTTAGTGTAGGCACACTATATGATTTATAAATGATTTTTTCTTTTTCCTTTTTTTTTGCTCTCAATTAATGTTTTTACCAACCATGTTGATCATGATCATTCTCTTTGAATAGTACAAATAATTGTACCCTCAGTAAAGATCTTCATCCAAAGTAAAATGCCATTGCGCTTTCAAACCATAAAATATTTCCATCTAAAGCCATAAGATTAGTGTAGCATATTAGTGTTGAATACCGTGTATGTCCCTTTCCACACGTCCCTGTTGAATCCCCTCCAAATAGCCGTGATGGATATCACCTAGGTATTACGTGGGTATCATCTAGGTGGGTATCACTTGGACAAATCTCTTGAATTTTCCAACAAATTTGGGCATTCACCATTGTGAATTAATTATGTACAAAACTGACCATTGTGTAGGGTAGTTACTCTTTTCAACTCAGGTTGTCATACATTGTGGAAGAACACCTATTTATCTTGCATGAAATTTTTTTGCTACCTTCCTTTATTGAAATGTTGTAATCTGATGACTTTAGATGGAAATAAGACATCTATTTTTATCCAAGTGAAGGAAAGCACATAATACTACATTTGAAAATTAATGAAAATCTTGAAATCTTGAATAAGAACATACTCTTGGTGGCCACTACACCGTTCCCCTTATATAGTGTGGATGAAACTATTTCAAATGACTTCTACAAACTTTTCTATTGCACATTACACTGGTCCACCTCAATTCTCAAACCACATCAAATTATGTACTATAAAAATAGCCTGGGTTGTACTAATGATACAAAATTAATGTGGATATATGAAGAGCAAATGTGTGGGGGCGATGAGCGGACGATAGGAAAGTTGAAATTCAATCAAACCTGAGGAGTTGTGGCTGAAGCGGTGGAGGTTTGTGCAGGGAGTTGATGCAGGAGGTATCAACATTAGTTATGTTCCAAAATCACATCGCCGCTAGAGCTAAAGCTACTACCTTTATCCCCTCTATGAAAAGTCTCAAAAAATATTCAATATCCCCATTAACCCAATTAAAAAGACATTCACAAAAATTAACACCATTGCTATCCAACATGCGATGTCCATTCTCATACATAAACAAAAAATTGAAAATAACCAACCTCTCCCCAAATTAAATGATGCCCCCTAAAACCTCTCAAAAGCACACATTTAACCCCTATAGGACCATGACAATTTCACACCAAAAACACTTCAAAATTGTTGATTCTAGCACAATGAGTAAGGATGGACTAAAAACCTTATATTTATAATTTGGACCGTAGGATTTTAATAAAGACTTACTAAGTAATATTCTCACAAAATTTCAAACACTTTGACTGCACGGATTGAAAGACTATAGTGTTTCAAGTCAAGAAAATGGTTCATTTTTTTCCCTAAATTTAGTGGATCAACAGACTTTGACTTCACTTGGTGTCAAATTTTTGCACTACACAAGGTCTAAATTCATTACCATTTTGTTAAGCATGATGTTAGTTCCCAATACACCAGTTTTTAGAGGTAAAGAAGGGGGTGCAGCATATTCAACACAAGTGTGCAAGGAGTGGAGGTTCAAAAATGGTCAACTGACGTTTTATTTTTTTGTGAACTTAATATGTTTTAGAATGATAATCAAATGGTCAATGAGAAGGTTTTCACCACATATTGTTGTAGAAAAAATAAAAAGTGCAAAATATGAAGATCTCTAGGTTTTATGTAGAAAAGATGAAGTTTTTTCCCCCTCTTGCCTGAAATGTGTAAAAATGTTTGACTTGAGTTAAAATGTTTTTTTATACTAAAGACAAGATTTTTTTGACATCTACAAAGAAGGTAATATTCTCTATGTGTAAGAGAAATCTCAATGTCAATAGAAACTTCTAGCACAATTTTGGAGCTGCCCGGAGTCCCCATTTTAAACTTTGAGTGGTACTAACTTTCAAACCATGAATCCAAAAGTAATAATAGAAACACCCCCACAAATCTCTTTTCATGCACAATCTAGAATAAAAATTTATTGAAAAGAGATTTGTTTTTGAATTTTAGGAACCTACCCAAAATCAAAATCGTCCCCCCCATGGGACACTTGGTCCTTTAGGGGATAACCTCTACATATCATTTCTCCAAATTGAGCCCTGTGGCTCTAATTGGTCCTCGGTCCTTCGTTACTGGTTATTGGTTACATAGTGTCTATCCTCAAGAGGGGGGGAGTAGTTCCATACTACTAAACCTATGTCTGGTGGACATTGGTTTAGTGGTGGAACGAATAGACACTTCATTCACACCGGCCCCCTTGCGAGGACCGGAGTTCTTCTTCTTCTTCCAAAACCACAATTGACGTGGTCCGCATCATCTTTCACCCACATTACTAATACGTCCACACTACATAAGGTGGACAGTATACCGTATGGATGAGTTTTTCAAGCTTAAGGCACAATTGTAGATATCCTATTACTTATTTCACCAATACTAGGCTTCATACTCATAGACTCATAGTAGAGTCTAACCTAGAAGTTTCAGTTCTTCACATTGTTTCTGGGCATGACCTTGTTTTCCATGTTTTCCATGTTTCAATAAGCATAATGGGTAGCCATGGTTCTAGCTAGAATGGGACCTGATCCAAGTGACATCAGGGAGCTGTGACTGGTGAGTACTGCTTTGAAGTTTGTGAGCAACTCCTCGATTCCAACCTACAGCTAACCTAGAGCTGAGCCTGTCATTTAGCGAGTTGGGCACGTTGGAATTCTGGATGCTTTGTGAATACAATCCCTGGCAAAATGGCATGTAGCTAATCCACAGGGCATCTCCACCTTGCCCACCAACCCCTCTACGTTGGGCCGGCGTACGGCAGGGTAGTCTTCGCCCTGTCCACAGCTGCCAATGTCAGCCGGGTTGTATCTTGCTGCCTTGTGAGCGCAGAGCGTGCTCTATCACCCCCACTGCCCATGGTAGCCCACCATACTATGATGCATCCGACCCTCACTACACTGATTTTGATGTTTAGTGTCATGGGCAGTACATGACTTGTAAATGCTATAAGTTTTCACTCTTGATGAATATTTTTACCGACCATGTCCACTATGATCCCCCTTTTTGAGTAGTATAGATTGTTGTGATCTTAGTAAAAATTTATATCAAAAGTTTAAACTAACAGCATTTACAAGCCATTTACTGCCCATGACACTAAACATCAAAATCAGTGTAGCTGTGGCATGTGTGCAGGGGCAACCCTTTCCCGCCCACCTGAGCTTCCAATGACAAGCCGTCATGTTGCCCCCCACAAGCGGGTTTTGGTGAAGGTGCTCCAAGGCACCCACAAACTACACTAAACACTGAATATAGTGTAGAGGGATTATTGATGTAGATCACCCACACTAATTTCCATCAAAGCATGTGCATGCCAAGTTCTGATTGGGTATTTGTTCTCAAGTAAGTGTGTGTCAGTCAACAATTGCATGTTAATTGCAATTAGTGTAGGAAATTTCAAATATTCACGGAACAGTGTAGCTATGGGTCGATTGTGGTTGTGTTGTTGAAATAGTGTGAAAGAAAAAGAAAAATTGGATGAAGATAGCCCTCTTGCTACCTGTGAACATTGCTTTGCGGGATGGACTTTAACATATCCCCATAGCCTTGGACCATGAACTTCATGATCCCAAAATACTAGCATTTATCAAGGTTTTTGAATGGAAGTATGTAGTACTAGAAGGAATGGATGACTGATGTTTGTAAAGTAAACACATGTGCCAATCTAGTAACACAAAAGAAGCGTACCAGAGTAAACCACAAAGATACCATATGCAATTGTAACTAGTTTGGTACATGGAATTTTTAGATGCAATTTGTTTTTTTGGTTACGGAATGGACATACTTTACTTTCATGTGCAAAGGTTAGTAACATGCAACAGGATCCACCCATAGGCATCTCTATAAATTTTGAGTGCATTTATATTGTACAGTAGAATGTGAACATATATTATCTTCAACAATTCACTTCAAAATCATACGATAACAATATAGCTGTGAGGATCATGTATCAAAGAGATTTAGAATGCATGTAGAGCTTCTCGAAAGAAAAAAGATGGAATTTTTTTACGCACATTTACCTTTCAATTTGGCATCCAATGCAATTACAAATTTTCTCCGGATAATACTGCCCAAATACACACCATAGTTTCCAGTACTGACCGTTGGATCTTCACCAACTTACTCACATACGTGGATACACGAGTCCTCTTAGTTATTGCATGGTTGAACTACCCAAAGTATTATGAATTTGGGTTGTTATACGAGTCAATCAAGAAAACCACTACAGCAGGTGTTTCCCAAACAAAGAACTGGGTGCCTAAGCGTTAAGTTACCGTACCACAGTGGTCACTTTCAGTATGTAGGTGCCAAACTAATGTTTCAGAATGCAGTGATTCGGACACATTCGTATCACATAGGCACAACACAGGTGTCATCTTTGCAAATCTCTTGATTTTTCCAAAAAGATTGGACATTCTCCATTGTAAATTATTTACGTACAAAAGTGACCACTGCGTAGGGTAGTGTGTATCAACCTGGTTTCCCTTATACTGGTTTGTTTTCCTCTGTCCCCTCCCTCCCCATCTGTCCCAAACTTTGCCTTTCCAACCTCTCCTTTTCTTCGACTTCTTGTTTCCAACCAGATTCTAAAGCTAACACATTCCCAACTTTACTAACAAACAATCCATAAAACGTCGCCTTTCCACCTTCCATTGATTCCACATTCCCTACTTTTTCTAACAACTTAAGTCGGCCCATCTCCACATCAATCCCGAACTCTCAATCCAACTTTTTGCCCTCCTTTTTTGTTTAAATCCCCAACTTCCTAACCTAACAAGCAACCAATTCAAAAAATGAGAGTAGCGGCACTCCCAACTTCTGCCTTTTCTCCCTGCTTCTCAAATGGAGACACACAAGAACCATCTCATTCCAAAGGCCACCACAACGGACCTCTCTATTTCATGTAGACAGATATCATGGGGGGTGGGCCAAGGTTGGCTTCTTTTTTCTGGCTTTTAAAAACAAAAATTGGGGGTTCAAAAGCTTTTTTGGGAATTTTTTTGGCCAAGTTAAGGGCATGCAGCCCCAAATTACCCTTAGTAGCCCCGCCTTGGTCTAATCGGGCCCCCTCTCGAAGATAAAAATAGGGGTCAAGTCTTATCTTCACCCCCTTCCCATACCATCACTCTACATGGTTTAACCATTTAACGATGAAGGAACCAGAATGTGGTCGGTGAGACTAGTTTTCAGAGAGCCATGGTCAACTGAACTGTTGAATTGATTTGCACTTGTCGGAGCGGTTGTGGGCTATGCTTTCCTCCATCTAACCCATTTTTATGATCTCCAATCTGTTAAGGAAATAACAAACTACAATGGTTTCTGTGAAAAAAATGAACAGTGAAATGTGCTCCTCATGTAAATATTGTTGAGCAAAATCTATTAAATCGTAAGAATTTGTAGGGCGGTGTGCAAGGCCTTGTTGTTAAAGGGTTAAAGAGATCCCACCACAACATTCCCCATCTTTTTTCCTACAAGCAACTTCATCCATTATGGATCATGATTCCTAAGGGCCACTTGAAACCATCAACGGACTAGAAACGTACGTACAACGGGCATAGATCGATGGGTCAGAAGTGGGCCCAAGAAACCTGGGTCCAATCATGGGCCCCACTAGGGTCCAACCTAAGTTTGGTCCAACCAATCCAAGTTCTCGCTCCAACGTGGCGTGGGGCCGATCCGAGTGAACGAGGGGAAGCGCACACGACAATGACGACATTTTCACCTCAACCCGCGATTGGGGGCTTCGGAGAGACATGCGCCCCATTAAAGAGCGCCCATTGGCCTACGTGAAGCCGGGCCATGCCCCCTGTTATCCCCCGACCTATATATAGGCGCGCTCACGATGACGGAAGCCGCGGCCTCGCGTTGCCATTGCACCACAACGCCCTGAGAAGGCACGTCAGCGCGGGTGCCCCCACCTTCCCTAGCCTGCCTTCAATGTCGCGCGCCCATTCAGAACACGACCTCGATTACTCCACGTCGCGCCTCCAGCTATCGGATATTTCTCCCGGGATTGGATTTCTACATGTGCATGAAACTCAACTCTCTCCATATCGGTGGGTTGTGTTTTTGATGATTTCGGTATTGATACCGGGTCGGTGCTCGTATGTGGTACCTGCATCATGCATTTACACTCACGATGGTACAAACCTAACCCTAATCCTTGACCCATTAACGATGAAAGAATGAGAATGTGGTCATTGAGACTGGTTTTTAGAGAGCTGTTGGATTGATTTGCACTAGTCGGAGTGGTTGTGCGTTTTGCTTTCCTCCACCTAGTCCATCTTCCTGATCTCCAATTGGTTGAGGCAATAACAAACTACTATGATTTATGTGAACAATGAAATGTACTTGTCGTGTAGATGTTGTTGTGCAGAATCTATTGAATCATAGAAATTTTTAGGGCCCCTTGCATGGCCTTGTCGTTAAAGGATTAAAGGTAAGTGGAGGACCATATAAGACAATCATGTATTTTACAGGGAATACATCTTTGGATTGAAGATTCTTCTACTTAAATGTTTCATTTTGAGGTCATTCCAATTAATCCGAACCTTATCATGCTGGAATATGACACCAAATATGTAGAATACATGACCATTTTGTAATTTCTCAAGCATGTAGTAGGTGCAATAATGATCTAAATTAGAATTGTCATGTGTCTTTGGATTGGGCTCAACACAACTACCGACTCTTATAACTACTGTGTACATCAATTCTTAGACTTTGTATGTCAAATACACAAAGACATCATGTTGCAACCCAAATGTGGCTTCTCGAACCTTTGAGGGCTAATGATTAGTTGATACTTAGGTGGTACACTCGGTTGATACACAAGTGTCGTGTCGTGGGATGGATAGAAGACAACGTTGTTAATGTGTGAAGGCTTGCCTCTTCCAATTGATACGGAGGTGGTACACTAAATCTTATATTTAGTGCAATGATACTTGATGATTTGAAGCGCTATTACTTTTTACCTTTATTGAAGGTTTTTACTGTGAGTACAACTATTTGTATTACTCAAAGAGAGTGATCATTGTCAACATGGTTGGCAAAAATATTCATCGAGAGTAAAATCTTATAGCATTTATAAATCATATAGCATGCCTACACTAAACATAAAATATTGAGTACTCTTGTGATAATGAGGCGTGAATAATTTTTGGGCCATATTTGGGCTGAGTTATTTGTGACTGTATTAGAATTCTTGAGGGATCTTTCCGGATGCGATTTTCGATGCAGATATTGTTGTGTCTTGAACGGTGGTGTTGTTGTTCCATTTTGATTGGTCGAATTGGAAATAGGGGCTAGAGGTGGAGCCGCCGGATATCTGATTGGTTGCAACTTGTTGGTGGGGCTCACAAGTACTTTTTGCACAAGTGAGGTAAGTTTTTTTAAAATAAATAAATAATGGAAATATTATTTTGAAAAACTAGAGTATTCCTGAAAGTCCTTGAAGCAGAAGTAAATGAAAAAGGGAGAGTGAAAGCATAAGGAAATTCATGCAACATTTTTCTGCACTAATTAAATGCATGGCAATCGATGCTCTTGGGCCCTACCCAATGCAAGCAAAAGCTTCCACATAGTATCCTAAGTTCTCAAAGAGTTGATCAATAGTTCAATTTTCCCCACAATCTTCCCAAGCCGGGTCACCCCCTCCAAGCCAAGTCACCTCTCCTCACCCAACATTTTGATTTTTGATAAATTCATTCTAGTGTAGATTGGGTATTCAAATAGTCAAGACTAAAGGTCATGCTTCTTCATGAAGAAAAAAAATGAAATGAGAAAAAATGAAGATGGAATTTTGAAGAGAAATTAAAGTTGTTGTGCACCTTGCTCAAAAAAAGTGAGAAGACTTTGACTCATCTTGGAGTGAAAGTTTAACACTACATAAGGTTTATTTTTGACAATACCAAATAAAATAATTTTACTTACTTGTATTATAAAAATCTCATATTTAATAGAAGGTCGTAGCAGTTTTTTTGAAATTGTTGCTCCAAGTACCAACCCTCAATAATGTTTTGATGGCATAACTTTTATTCTATAGGTTTGATGAGAATTAAAAGGATATTCCTATGTAGCTCTTATCGTTTAGCATCTTTGTACAAAATTTAAAGTAGTGGCATCACAAATGGAAATTATATTAACATGCTTAAGATTTGCAAAAGCCCATCTAAAGACTTTTGGTCTTTATGACTTAACCCAAAAGACCAAGGCATTTTAGAGTAATCTCTATTCCACTGGTTAAAAACTTCAAAGATAGACTTTTTGAATGTAATTGTAGGATCTTCTTTTAAAATTATATGGGATGATGTGATACAAAAATTGTAAAATTTTGAATGTACAAATTGAAATATAATTGTAATCAAAGTAAAAATGTTGTCCCCTTGAACAAACTCTTGGTCTTTTGAGAATGATCCGTATTGATCATATTGAACATGACCTTGATGGATTCTTGCTTTAGGGCATCCCGAAGGCTCATATCCCGTATTCTTCAAGAGATCCCATCTCAACTCTTACACACAAAATTTGGAGCCACAAGGCAAATACTGGGTGGTGTTTCCAAGGAGGAGGGCGAGGACATAACCATGGAAGGGGGCTAGGGGGAATTGACCCCCTCGCTGGGACTTACCCGAGGGGGCCACGAGGTGGTGGGGCCAAAATTGGCCCTTATTTTGTTGTTGGATGGGACCCTATTTATAGAAAAGAGGGTTCCACAGGGTTAACAATGGCCGTAGGTCTCAAATTAGCCCAAAAAATCCAAAAAAGCCTCTGGACCCCAAAATAGAAGGGCCAAAAAATGACCCCATGCAATTAAGATGGGTCCCACCTCGTATATATTCCAGCGAGGGGGTCAATTTGCCCTGGCCCAAGGAAAGGGGCCTAATTTGGGTTTAATTCCTAAAGGATCATCACCAATTTCGCTTAAAAACTAGTCCAAAACTTGCCACGGCGAGAAAGAGGCATGCAAATCAAATTGAAAGTGAAATTTTGGACTTTCAACCACAAGATATTAAAATAGACTTCTATATGAACATGCCACATTTTTTTTGGTTGCAATCCACAACACAAATATGAATATTATAGCGTTAGAAGTGCAAGAAAAAGTCCCCCGCCTTGCCCAACGATGTGTGAAAATGTTTGACTTGGGTTAAAATGCTTTTCGCACTAAAGACAAGAATTAATTTTTGGCATCTTCAAAGATAGTAATATTCTATATATTGATGAAACATCTCAAAATTTTGGAGTTGACCACGGTCCCCAATTTTGCATTTATAGTGACTTTCTTCCTGTACGTCCGGTGTGAAAAAAATGATATTCCCACAACGCTACTACTATGACACACCTTCATAAGAAATTCCAAAAGTTCATGATCAAAATTGAAACCATAGAAACCTTCCCAAAAGGGGAAACATCCCCCAAGGGAAAATGGTCCTTTCGGGATTAACTGAAAACTGCCCATGTCCCCTTGAGACTTGCGCATGTACAAAATAAAAAAATAAAGTACTTTGCATAACCAAATGTTGGAATATGATGGGCAGGGAGGCCTGTGCGAATGGCAACGCCGCATGGAGGTGGTCGGTTTGCAGTAAAAAGCGTGGGCTCTCTCGCCGAAGTATGGAGTCGCCATAACTTATCTAATCCAATGCATGGGAAGTGGGCTGGTTGGAACTCCAAGGCGTGACCATTGCATGCCGAATCCATTGATATCACTCCTCATTTACCAACAAGGTCCGCATTCTCTAAAGTAAATAATAGAACACAGAGTGCTCGCTGCAGCAGTTTGTTGGCTTCTACCGCAGATGAACAGTTGGGAGGGGGAGAGAATCAATTCCTGGTTCCTGGTAATGAATATTTTAAGGCAACGCTGGAGTCTTAATTTGCTAGGCTGGAGTAGCTAGCATACGGCGAGGGAGGTAGCTAATCCGGGAGGCCGCGACGCCGGCGGACGCTGGTAGATAAACCCACTCCAGCGTCACTAGCTCCGCACCAAGTCAAACCCACCACCACACCGTCCTAGTCGCGCTCGCCAAAAGATCACGTTCTAGTGGATGAAGTCTAGTGCTCCCTCGCTTATGTAAACTCTCAGTGCCTTCCTCCCTTTCTACTACCTCAGTCGCCGCGGCAGCAGCAGTTGCAGTTGCAGCAGTAGCGGTAGCAGCAGAGGCGGTGGGTACTAGAATCGGAAGGCAGCACCTTTCTCAGGTGCTGACGCTTATGCTTTTCTCTGGAGGATCTCAGGGGTGCTTTAGATCTGGGAGTGAGGAGAATTGCAGGGCTGTATGTATGAGAGAGGATTGTGAGGCGTGTTGAGGATGTTGCTGCCGGCGATGGAGTCTGCGAGGTTCGGGGATCATGCAGAGGCGGGGGAGGATCACGCAGATGGAGCGGGAGTGCAGGAGGAGGAGCTGGCGATGCAGCAGCAGCAGGGTGGAGGAGGAGCGATCCGGGACAAGCCGGTGAAGGTGATTCCGTGCCCGCGGTGCCAGTCCATGAACACCAAGTTCTGCTACTACAACAACTACAGCGTGACGCAGCCGCGGCACTTCTGCCGCAACTGCCAGCGCTACTGGACAGTCGGGGGCACGCTGCGGAACGTGCCGGTGGGCGGCGGGTCGCGCAAGAAGACGCGCACGCGCAGCCGCAGCGACCCGTACAGCGTCCCGGCCTACGACTGTAACGCCGGGGGCGCCACCGGGGCGGCGCCGCCGCAGCAGCAATCCGACTCCTTCCTCTCCGGCATGCAGCATCTCTCGATGCTGCCGCCGCCGTCCTTGGGCTTCATGAACTTCCCCACGAGCGCGCCGTTCCTGCTCGACGGGCTGTACAACCCGCGCCAGAAGCCGCTCGCGGGCCTGCAGGAAGTGCCTGACATGCAATCCCTCTTCGACCAGGCGCCCCAGATCGCGCCTGTAGTAGCGCCGCCCATGCTGCTCAACAACATGAACTTCTTCCATGCGCCTCAGCAGCAGGCCGCGTTTCAGCCGCAGACGTCTGAGCCGCTGGTGTCCGTGATGGCGAAGGCGGGGCTGTGGTCGCAAACCCCGACGCCGTTGGAGTCTCCATCCTGGGAGATGGATCCTCAGAAGAAGACGTCCGCGCTGCACGGCGTTGGCGGATATGGCCACCTTCTCGCCGAGAGCCTGAAGCAGCAGCCCGGGTTCTGGCCGCCCGGGTGCGTGGCGGACGACCGCCTGGTGCCGCACGCGTCGTGGGACGACTCGAATCCGTCCACGACGCACAACACGCCGAATTTGTCCCCGAACAACAGCTCCACGACCGATAGCATGGCGAATGCTGGCAGGTCATCGACGTTCTACTACGAGGATGTGTCACAGCCAACGTGGGCCGGCATCCTCAACGGTTTCTAGTGAGGCGTGGATGAATCACTCGCATCAATTTTTGTCGCCTGCGCGTGCCGCCCTCACCCAGCACCGACGTAGCTCTGTAAAGTACACCCTGTGAATAGAACAACACACTCCCCTGGTTTGAGTCGATTTGCCATTCCGTGCTGGGTCAGGGCCGCCGCTGCAGCTGATTCGCCTCAACTGTGTATATCAGTGAGCTTGGTTTTAGTGTGTGCGGGGTCGCCATCAGTTTGCTCCTCTTGCGTTCCGTCCTCGTTTTTGCGCAAGAGCTGCCTAGAGATCCTCAACCCTATTTTTACTAGACAACAACACCATGAGAGAGCTTCCGGCACATTAGACCTTCACCCCCATTCTGGCTGATAGTGTAGTTCTTATCATGAATGTAGTTCTGTTTCTCCTATTTAATCAATACCAAGTGAATCCAGTGACATCTTGTCGATCTTGCATACATGCGTTCCCTGCTGTCTGTCTCACACAGAGAACTGCCAGAATTTGAACTCGTACAAGTGGTCACAAAAAGCTCCATCTCCTCCCCCTCCTTCCAATTCATTCAATCAAACAGCGGTTGTATTAAGTGATTCCAGTGACATCTTGTCGATCATGCCTGTATGCGTTCCCTGCTGTCTCTCTCTCACAGAAAAGTGCCAGATTTTGAACTGGTCACAAAAATCTCCATCTCCCTCTCCTTCCGGTGCATTCATTGAAACATGAGGGAGAAAAGGTTGTGGTAATACAGTAACGTATACATGCTTAAGATGGAACTCTTTACAGATGGATGGTAATCATGTAGCATGAGTGGCAGGGCAACGTGAGCAAGTCGTGCCAGGAAGGTGGGTGTTTGGCATTGACAGAATGTTGTTGGTGGTGGCAGAACAGGGAAGGTGTTGCAGATTTCGAGCTCGTGTGTACGAGTGAGTGATTCCTCGGACAAAATGTGGCCGATCAGTTTGATCTGCAGTACATGATTCCAGCCGTGGCGTTGGTACGTTGTGAGAGGTGACAGTGAGAATCTCACGTTGGAGCCTGGTTGCTCTATCAGCGGCCTGCAGGCTGTGGCAGTAGTAGTAGTGACAGTTTACAAGGTGTCTGATGATGTGCTCCGACTTGCATTATCATCTGCATCATCACATCCCTTTGTGCGCCTGCCACGGTTCTTGAGAATGCACTAGGTGTTGATCAGAAGAGGATCATGTCTTCATGCGCACCTCGGATTGAAGATGTGGTATTCATTCCTGCTATGGTATCATAGGACCACTTCATGTGCTATGTGACAAACGCCTCTGATATTATCACCCAAAACCTTGAAAACTAGTTCAAAACTCCCTTGTTAATATCCCTATCGCCCTTGGTAACATCACTTTTTTTTTCTTTTTTTTCTTTTGACACAAGTAAAGAGGACCTTTACTGCAAAGGGGAATGATATAAGGTGGAACCCCACCTGGACCGGCGGGGTTGGGCCAAGGCCCACGCCAAAATAGAGTAAGAGAGAAAAGTGAATAGTTGTTAGTGCTAATTCTACCATTCCTAAGGCGGTTATTGTACAGATGCCAATGAGGTCTCTTGTCCGCCCATGACGCAAGTACAATACATCATTACAACACCACAATTCTTTGAATCTTTTAGTAAGTTTTACACTCTTGTGAGGGGCTTGTTCGCAGTTGGAGAGGATTTTTGACCATGTGATCCTTCCATAATCAACCAGACCAAGCCACATCTTAGCATGTAGCTTCTGCTTGGGCCTCATGATATCGTTGAAAACAACATCATTTTGTTTGCACCAGAGATACTAGATAATGTATAGCAAGAGACCCAGCTGGGAGGGCCTCACGGTCGGATCTCTTGCGGCGTAACACATGATCGGCCCCTTTACTTTAGAACTGCCCGGGTATTTTTTCGTGACGTAATTTTGCGGTGAGGTGATTTTTTAGGTGAGATTGTGGGAGCCCCACTCGCGGAACGATTCCGCGTAGAGAGGCTGCTCGAAATGAATGAGGACCAAAGCCGATCGGGCGTTACGATGCTCGTAACAAAAGCCAAATTTTGCTAATTGGCTTAAACCGCCTCGGCACACGATGGGCAAAAATCCATGCTTCTAAGTGAGGTTTGGACTGGTCAGGTGGTGAGTAGGGGGCGGTTGATACTCTTCCTTGCTCTCCTCCAAGTTGGTCAAGTTCTCGTAACTAGACCAGTGTCGTGTGTTGCCTTGATGTCCATACGTTTGTATCGCACCATGGATACAAGGTTGCAAACAGGTTCCACGCCAAGGAAGAGGTTCCGTAATAACATTTGTTCAATTTTTTTTCTTCAAAAAGTTTACTGTAAGTGTGACAATAACAAGATGGATAGATGAATAAGTGATCGGATGGATGACAAAGGTGAAACATTGGCAAATGAGAGAGGTAATAGAGATGACAAATGTCTTGTCGCCTATGGCTACATAGCATTCACATAGCCTTTTTATTTTATTTTATGGTAAGTCTGCTTCATTTGCTTCATTTGAGAGTGTGCCATAAGTGTTGGGGGTTAGAAATTGATTTTTTTTAATGAAATATTGCTTTGAGATGTCTTCCAAAGGGATTGGAGTTCTTGAGGTATTTGTGCTTTGTTTTCTCATTTGGATTGGGTTGAGTCGTTTCTTTGATAATTATCTCAATGATAGGTTCTTTCATAATTATCTCATTCATAGACCAATTTTGGCTTTGTTTGGTGTTTGTTGTATTTTCCAAAACATTTTACGGTAGTGTGGGCTTTTATGAAATGTGTACGTTAATGGATGATTTGGATTAATTTTGCTTTGTGTGGCTTACTTGATATCCATTTCCAAGCGTTCTTTATTGACTAAAATTTCTTTTTGTGTCTGGAATTTGATTACTATTGGTGTCAAAGGGACTATTCCAAATTGGAGAATAATAACATTGTTACTAGGATTAGATCAATACAAGGTGTGACATTATACGAGGTGTAATATATATTTTGTTTCTACCTCTATTTCTGTTATTTCTATTATGTTGTTTTCTATTTTTTTTGTTTCTACCTTTATTTTTATAACATCACATTATGCATAAATCCTCCAAATATGATATCATCAAATATGTCACACCTTGTTTATATCACACTTTTTAGTAAAACAGAGGGTGTGATATTATCAAGGTTAGATTGTATTTGAATAGGAGGTCTCTAATTCCTCATCACACAATTATCTTCAACAAGTAGACGTCCCGTTGTCAGGGGAGGGCATGGGTAGTCCCCAGTTACACTGGCTACCACTAATAGTTGTACCTAAAGAAGCTTTTTTAGAAAATCAGCTACCAAATCTACATTGACTCTCATAAAATAGCAACAAGACAACCACGTGAGTGTATAGTTGCAACAAGCATGAAGCACAAAGTTTTCAATGAAAATATGAACTAGAAAAGCACACAATAATTCAAATGTGCAACAAGCCTATACGATCCTTGATGCATAAATTGGTTTTTATAAAACCAGTATATGCATATCAATTGTGGAAAACAAGACTACAGGTTACAAAATACCATTACTACTCAATGTTTCAATTCTTAAGCACTCACAAACACTACTGCGGTATGTAGCCACTTCTTGCTTGGTAGACATCAAGAGCTCTTTGAAGCATAAAGCATATCAACTTCCTAACATCAACCTCTATATTGTACCAAATTTCTTGGATCTTCATTCCATAGATGCTCTATTGAATTGAAGTCACGTGATTGTGGAGGGTGTCCAATAAGGGGAAACTTTTCCAATCTACAATATAATGTACAACTATTACTAGTCAATATCATTGTCATGTTGAAAAATGACTTGGGATAGTAGTTTGCTAAGGTTACTCACTTTCGGGCAAAAGAAATACTATGTAGTATATTTGTTTTGGAGCGTTTTGTAAAATTGTTGTTGAATGTCAACCATCTATTAAATTTTTGTGCTCAATTGTGGCCAAAAAATTGTTAGGTGAACAGAAGATATCTTGGACAAGGTGTTGATTTTTTGGACTTTGTGTTAATAGGTTACATGTATCAATTTCATTAGCCATATCCACAATCGACATGGGCTATATTGCATACTATAGAAGCTAAAAATACACCACATACAGTGCGCAATATATATATTGAATCAGGGCACCAAAAACGCGTTTTTGAAGAAAATGATTAATTTTATTTTTATTTTTTTAAGAACACCTTATGTGTCAAAGTATATTAGTGTATGGTGTAGAGTCTACCCTTGAAAGGGGGAAGTAGTTCCAGCTAACTAATTCCCTGTCCGGTGGGCACGGTCTTAGTAATGGAACGAACAAATACTTTATTCACGCCGGCTTCCTTCGGAGACCGGCGTTCTTCTTCTTCTTCTTCTTCTTCTTCTTCTTCTTCTTCTTCTTCTTCTTCTTCTTCTTCTTCTTCTTCTTCTTCTTCTTCTTCTTCTTCTTCTTCTTCTTCTTCTTCTTCTTCTTCTTCTTCTTCTTCTTCTTCTTCTTCTTCTTCTTCTTCTTCTTCTTCTTCTTCTTCTTCTTCTTCTTCTTCTTCTTCTTCTTCTTCTTCTTCTTCTTCTTCTTCTTCTTCTTCTTCTTCTTCTTCTTCTTCTTCTTCTTCTTCTTCTTCTTCTTCTTCTTCTTCTTCTTCTTCTTCTTCTTCTTCTTCTTCTTCTTCTTCTTCTTCTTCTTCTTCTTCTTCTTCTTCTTCTTCTTCTTCTTCTTCTTCTTCTTCTTCTTCTTCTTCTTCTTCTTCTTCTTCTTCTTCTTCTTCTTCTTCTTCTTCTTCTTCTTCTTCTTCTTCTTCTTCTTCTTCTTCTTCTTCTTCTTCTTCTTCTTCTTCTTCTTCTTCTTCTTCTTCTTCTTCTTCTTCTTCTTCTTCTTCTTCTTCTTCTTCTTCTTCTTCTTCTTCTTCTTCTTCTTCTTCTTCTTCTTCTTCTTCTTCTTCTTCTTCTTCTTCTTCTTCTTCTTCTTCTTCTTCTTCTTCTTCTTCTTCTTCTTCTTCTTCTTCTTCTTCTTCTTCTTCTTCTTCTTCTTCTTCTTCTTCTTCTTCTTCTTCTTCTTCTTCTTCTTCTTCTTCTTCTTCTTCTTCTTCTTCTTCTTCTTCTTCTTCTTCTTCTTCTTCTTCTTCTTCTTCTTCTTCTTCTTCTTCTTCTTCTTCTTCTTCTTCTTCTTCTTCTTCTTCTTCTTCTTCTTCTTCTTCTTCTTCTTCTTCTTCTTCTTCTTCTTCTTCTTCTTCTGTATGGTGTAGAAGGTTGGATAAGAATTTGGAGCAATAAACAACATTAATATGTGATTTAGAAGTCGTGAAAAAATAGCCTGTTTTTTATCAATTGAAGTCAATTTAAGTTTCTAATTTAGAATTTTCAATCGTAATGTGTCAACACATTATGGTATTAATGTGTCAACACATTATGGTATAAATGTGTCCCAAAATTTCAAAGTATTTTATCTCGTGATGCTTTCAAATGAAGTATATTTGTCCAATTTAAGATACATGTGACAGGTATGTAGTAATGACAAATATACTTGTCATGATTGAATCATAAGGCAAAATTATAAAAATTTAAGAGTCTTGTAATGTTGAAGAAAGTCAGCAATCACACTCCATCATTAGAAATCCAAAATCAAAGCCAAGTTGGCACTAGGCAGCAAAAGAACGCTCACGACTTCAACCCTACATCCTTTGTCTCAAGTTTTTCATACTAGCCTAGTCAATTATTATCCCTTGATCTTCTCCTAAACCTTACATTTGTACAGGGCTCGTCAGTTTTGTCTCTAAAATGTTGCGATATACATATTTATCCATCTTCCCTTCAATCAGCTTGCCAACTCCTTCCCAACTCATACAACCCCAAATCATTATGCTTCTTCCCCCATGCTTGGCTAAAGGTTGCAAAAGGTGATCTAAAAGACTTTTTTCATTCTTTCTCCAATAATATTGACGCCCATCTAAGTAAAAAAGATTGAATTTGAACTCATAAGAGAAATTACTTTAGCCCACTTCCAATTTGCAAGCTTGCACTTCTTTGCCCACTGCAAACGATGTGCTCATTGTTTCTTTGTGAAAAGCATTTCTTGGTCTTTTCACATGTTCTCAACTCTTGCCTCCAAAGACTCTTTCTAATTGTATTATCACTCAATTGCATGCCCTCAGCTCGTAAAGCTCTTCCTATAGCAGCCATTGTACTAGTATTTTGATCATTTAACCTCCTTACAATGTCACAATCACAACGTTCATCCAAAATTCTAGGTCTTCCTGGTGAAGGTTTGTCTTTCAAACTCCTCTTCTCATAAAACCTTTGCACTATGTCAGAACAAGTGCTTTGAGTAATGCCCAAAATTGTTGAAATCTTGCCGTATGGATTGCCTCACTCATACATCTCAAGAACTGCCCTACTTTGATTCTCAAACTTTCTAGGAGCCATAGTAAATCACCAAAGGCCTTCTAAATTTTACAAAAAATTCCAAAAAAAAAAAGTGTCATAAGTGTACTTGTATTGAGAAGATTGTCGTATGTACAATTTGTGTGCATATTAGCCCTTTAAGGCAATCCACCATATCTGGATTGTTTTGAGACAAAACCTTTATAGAAAGCGCTATAGGCCACCTTAAAGGAATAAATAATCATGACTTAGAGGTAGCGGAAGATGGGCATGTGTTGAGACCACCGCCATCGCCATTGGTGCAAGCATTGACGAGTTACAGTGATTTCAATGAAACAACTTTGTAGATTTTCCTGCTAAAATGTATTCACTATGTAGATACCATTTTGCATGATCTAGAACACTCGTAGATCCTCATAGCCCAAAAAAGCTCATTGGCCTTAACCCCGAAAGGACCAAATGTCCTTCGGGGAGAGTTTTCAATTTTGGGCAGGTTCCTAAAATTTGAATTTTTTAAATTTGATTTTGAAAATTTTACACTAAATTTTCCTTGGTAAGAGCTATTTGGAGGTATTTTTATTATTATTTTTGGATTTGTGGTTCAAAAGTTAGTACCACTCAAAGTGAAAAATGGGTAGTCTGGGCATCTCAAAACTTTTGCTAGAAGTTTCTATTGACATCGAGATTTTTCATACTTATGAAGAATATTACCTTCTTTAAAGATTTCCAAAAAAAATTCTTGTCTTTAGTGAAATATCGCATTTTAACCCAAGTCAAAAAATTTCACACATTTTTGGACAAGGTACAAAGAAACTTCTTCTTTTCCTCATAAAACTTATAGATCTTTATATTTTTCACTTTTTCTTTTTTCTACTACAAGATGTAATATAAACCTTCTTTTTCACCATTCGGATTAGCATTCTAAAAGATATTTAGTTCACAAAAAAATAAAATGCGAATTGGCCTTTTTAGAACCTCCACTCCTTCCACAAACTCTTTGAATATGCTACACCCCTTTTCTACCTCTAAAATTGGTGTGTAGGGAAACAAAATCATGCTTAAGACAATGGTAAGAGATTTGGAACTTGTGTAGTGTAAAAAGTTTATAGAAAGTGAAGTCAAAGCCTACGGATCCACTCAACGATGGGAAGAAAATGAACCATTGTTTTCACTTTAAACACTATAAATCTATCAATCCGTGCAGTGGATTGCAACCAAAAGAGTACGGCATGTTTATATAGAAGTTTTCCCTAAGATCTTACGGTTGGAAATCCAAAATTCACGTTAGAAATGTGATTTTAGTGCCTCTTTTTGACAATGACAGTTTTGGACTAGTTTTTGAGCGAAATTGGCCGTGGTCCTTTAGGGGTTAAAGGGTTAAGCTATACACACCTCTTTGTCATCTATGCATGTGTAATGCTTACCCTCACAATCTCTGTTTGCATACCCTCACAATCTTTGATCTGTTTGCATACCCTCACAATCTCTTCGTGGTTGTGCTCCCACCCAGACATTGCATTGATGTCATTTTGAACACCGAGTGTGTATTCGCCCGTCAACTCCAAATTAAATCTTTGCCCCATTGATTGCGGTAACCTTCACTAGGTGTGTTCTGTGGATTTCCCTAATGCCTTGGTGGCATGTATGGAGTAAGTCCAAATACCTCATGAAGGCGTTCATACAACGGAGATTTGTAGCATGGGCAAAATCTTCTAATAAAAAACATGCTAATTAAACACATTGGATGGAACATGCATTGACATAATCCAAGTGCCCATTCATCTTCGGGGCCAAATGGATTGTACTGACTACGCATTTTGTTCCATCCAACATCCACGCTATAGGATTTGGCCAAAGTTTTTTGCCTTTAATTCCTGGCTTCATTTGGAGATCAATCATGGCACAACGTCGCATTAGCATGATCAAAATTCAACTTTGCCCAATCAATAAGAGATGGAGTAGTAGATTGCATTGGCAAGTCAAATGGAAACAAATCATCTAGATTAGTCCAAGATGTGAGGCCAAAATCCCTCCGCACATTGTGTTGCAAGTATTCATTGTCAATCTTTTTGAATTTCATTGCCATCTAGCGGCCGCAATCGACACTGAGAATGGTTGCCACCTTCCATTGGTAGTATGTTTCAGATAAGGCTAAAACACAAAGGCGCAATGCATCATTTGCATTCCACATACGATCGTGCCCATGGGCCAATTGGAGGCAAAACAAGTGGAACACGTTGTTGTCTAGCTCGTGTGCGAATATCTTCTAACACGCCAAACGTTGCAATATCAACCACATTGTTGATGATGGTGTCATCCACCTCGAGGGCATCATCAACCACGACTAGTTGACTTGCTTGGACTTGGTGCATTTGTTGCCCTTGTTGCAACTCATTGCGCAAATTGGTGATTTTTGTGTCATTCACGGCGGTTTCCAACATGAGATTTTGGATGGTTTCTTGCAATTGCACAATGAGACCATCATTTTCTGCAAGTTGACTTTGCAACTCCTCCACTCATTGGTTTGGTCGCCTCGTACACCAAATAGTACATCGTGAACTATGGTAGCTCTAATTTTGGCCACCACTAGTTGCCCCTCCACAATATCTTCTTCCATATCTACGATGACTTCGATTGTCACTTGAACCCCTCCAATGTTGTCTACACAGTCCATGTGTTGATCAACATGTTGTGATGCAATGTTCACCGACACACAATTGGCTTCCACCACAATCCTAGTGGCATGTACTGTAGCTCTACGTGGTGCTCTTTGCTTGCGAGTACCATTAGAATCAGATTCTGGTTTTGATTCATCTATCTTGTTCTCTCTATTGCTTAGCTTTACCTTCATTCTTTTTTCCAAGCCACTGTCATGGAATGTCCTTTGCCTTGGAATATCCTCCTCCGTCACCATCGTAATACTCTTCACAAATTTTATAGTTGTCCAATCCACCACTTTTTGAAGAACCATCTCGGCATAGACCATTCTGCAAATGAAGAGAGGTGCTTCATTGTGTTCCACATGCTTGAGTTTGTATTGAAATTGATAAACTTCTATACAATGTTCAACAAATGTTCCATTCACGCAATAACTCAGGTTTACCTTGTCTGAATGGCAATGGTGTTTGTGGCGCTCATGTGGAAATTGCTTCCTGATGTGGTACCAGTCAATGTACTCCTTGCATGTGGAATATTTCCATGGTGCAATTGAGGTGTAAGTGCAATTGAGGGTTTGAATGTTGATGGTTTGTATGATGTTGATGGTTGTGGCGTGCTTGATCCTACCTGGGTTAAGGTTTACAGTATCGTTTTCAGTCACCAATCAGGTGAGTGTTTCTCATGCTTGTGGAATTAAGGTCACGTGAAGAGGAGCAAGTTTTGTCAAATTGTTTATGATTCTGGCAAGCAGGTGAGGTTAAGGCCAGGCGGTCACCATAGGCATGCACGAGGCGCCCATCAAGAGCATCTCATGGATCAATATTTACCTCTCCTATGAGCATGCAAAAACGCTATAAACATGGATCAGCTGCAATATTCTTCATTCTCAAGAAAGCAAAAACATCATCACAAAAACGCTCAAAAAAGATACAAACAAGTTACCATCAAAGAAACTATAACTGATTTCAAGTTTCACAATACACGATCATCACCCGAGAAGATGAAATTTTAATTTCAAGATGAATAGGATCACTCCGCAAATTTAGAAATATACGTGCACAACCACGTTCTGCAACCTATCAGAAAAAATTGACGGACCAAACTCAGCATGAAATTTCACTATCCCACAGTCCAAGCACATCATCACTCGAGAAGGTGAAGCAACATCAGCATAATCGAAGCGCTGGGGACGCTGGCGTATTGAAGTGTTTATCTATGTCTGAGCAAGGAAACCCTGGTGGAGGCTCCGCGCGATACTGAAGTGCAAATCGTTCGTCAGAGTTAGAGTTGGGTTTAGGTTCGAAAGACTAATCGAACCATCTGGTCGTGAATTTCTTCCCTCCGAATTGCTGGAGCTCGTGAAAGGGTTTCATCAGGTAAGGCGAACGATTAGAGCGAATCAACATCGACATTAAGGGTTAACCCAAGAGGACGCCGAAGACCTGGTTCTAGAGGTTTCCTTTATCCACAACCTGCAATAGGATGCACCTTCTCATCATCTTCTTCTTCGTTCTTTTTCGTTACCACCGCCAAAGTTGTGTATGTGTTGTGTTGAATCTGCATGTAGTAGCTTCCTCAATCCTATGAGATTCATGTATTGATTTCATAGCTTCAACATCATCACTCCAAACAACAAGTCCAATACTTTCCTCTCCTCTCCTCTCCTCTTAGAAGTTGGGTGTTCAATTCGGATGCAGCCTCACATGGCGATGGCACTCACCTCCAGCTCCAGCTTCCGCCTCTTGCCACAGCCTCAGGTCCAATTCCAATCTCTACAGCAAGTGTTTTCAGGGTTTAGGGTTTAAGACTGTTATTCAAGGATTTAGGGTTTATGGTGTGTTTTTTTGTGTTTTCAGGGTTTGGTTTACTGCCCCCGGTCCCTTTGTTATTTAGGGTATACTCGATTTCGCAACAGATGTGATGGGTTGTGATCACGGTTGTTCTGCTGAATCTTTGAATGGGTGTCTTGAAGGAAAATTTCTCCTGGGATGTGTGTTTTTCTAATTTTTTTAATTTTTTAAAACTCTTATGCAACTATGGGTGTGTGCAGGTTCACTTTCTTCGGCGACGTGTTTGCGTTTCCAGTTGCGTTTTTAGAAGAGTATTGTTGAAGAGGAGTCTGGTGGTGCGGGCAGCTGGGAACGAGGTGGAAACGAAGTCGGTCCCCGGCCTTGCTCATGGTACTAACTAAGCGAAGCGAAGGTCATCAATTGCCTACTTTAGCTGTGGTTTTGCTACTCTGGACTTGTTCTTTCTGACTTGATTTGTCATGTGGTAGCTCAGGTGTCGGAGGTGGAGCGACAGAAAATGGATCGCATATGTGATAAGTTGATAGATGTGTTCCTGGTGGAGAAGACTAATCCGGAAGAGTGGCATATTTATTTAGCCTTTAGTAAAGAATGGGTGAATATCAGGCCTCATTTCTTCAGCCGCTGCAAACTCCAGGCTGCTGCCCAGACAGAGGACCTCAAGAGAAGATCAAACCTGCTCACACTTTCCAGGCGCTTAAAGGAGGTATAAATGTTTAGGGTTCAAGTCTTTCCTCGGCTGCCAGTCTCTCTTTTCCTAATTGTTTTGTTTGGTGTTTGCCTCTCTCTGCAGTTGGACGAAGATATGCAGCAACATGATAAACTCCTCGCTTTACTGGAGAAATCTCCCAAGCAGATTGATACTATTGTGGCGCGTCAAAGAAAAGATTTCACCGAGCATTTCTTTGAGCACCTTCGTATACGTATTCAAGCGAGTTATGATGACCAAAACCGTAGAGAAGGTACGAGGTTAATCTTTTCATGGATAGTGATGTATTGGTTTGCATCATCTTGAAAAAAGGTGGATGTTCCTTTGTCTGTCGCAGAAATTGCTGCAATTGCGAAGACCTGCCTGGCCGCCGTTCAAGAGTACGACAAAAATGCAAAGGACTTCATGTCATTGAGTGCAGCACAAATGAAATTCGATGACATCGTTAAATCACCTTCTTTAGAGATCGCATCCAAGAAACTAGAGAATCTTGCGAAGAAAGGCGAACTGGATTCTTCGCTCATGCTTCTCATCTCAAAGGCCTACTCTGCATCAAAGGAATCCACACTCATGAAAGAAGAGGTGAGATGCTTTTTTCTAATCCGGACCACTTCTATTCCAGGGGATTGAAGACTGGTTGGTATTCTTGTGTTGAAAAACACTTGTTTTGAGTGGGTTGATCACTCATTCACCTCAAGTAATGTTTGTATGTGAACACAACTGACAGGCCAAGGACACCATGCGCCAACTTTATGACGTTGCCCGAGGGAACATGTCTCGATTAGTGCCCAAAGAAGTCCGTATCTTGCGCTACCTACTCAGCATAAACGATCCGCAAGAAAGGAGTGCAGAAATGAAAAACGCCTTCACTCCCGGCCTTGAATTGGAAGGGAAAGATGTCGACGAACTTTACACGTGAGTTGACTCATTTCTTTGTAGAAATGATTTAGCTGTAAGTTCCAAGTGGTGCTAATTTGTTTACTTCCAAGGGCGTTGTTGTCCCCATCTGAGAATATAATTTGTACCTTGGGTTGCAGGACGCCGGAGGCGCTATCAATGACCATCCAAAATCTCATGGATGCTTTTGACACCAACAGGCAAGGTGCTCTTCTGAAAGAGGCCCGGAAGCTCATTCAGCCGAGTGTCATAGGTCGACTGAGGGCCATCAAACAGGAGCTCGACTCGCACTACATGTAAGTTGACTCTTGAAATTGAGAGCATGGAGCTTACATGGAAAATGTTAGTCGGGCAATGTAGCATAGAGCTCACACTTTTTTTGTAGTTTTACGTAGTTAAGAATGTAACAAGACTCATATTATGCAACATGAAGTAACATGTCCTAGTTTGGTGTTTTGGCCCAATTTTTGAGAATATATTCTGGACACACAACCATTACAACCAATTTAAGAATTACTTTATCCATGAAGGCTTGCTCCTGCTCTAATCCCCTGTTTTGTATTGAACTGTAAAATACGGATATCTTACCATGTGACGTTAAACTCGCCTCACACAAAAAGCCTCGCCCAACTACCCCCAGAGGGTAGGTCAGCGGACGCCACGTACAAGTAGCGCCACACATTTTGCTGATCATTACTATCATCTCACAAAACTCTGCATGAGCATTATCTAGTTCTCCTCAACACAAGTACTACAATGGGCCCATCTGAGCAGACACAGCAAAGGAAAGGAACCGTGTGTGTGACAGGAGCATCCGGCTTCCTGGCTTCCTGGCTCATCAAACGCCTCCTGGACGAAGATTACCATGTCCGCGGCGCGGTGCGAGACCCTGGTATTCCGTCTCGAACTCACACACGTTGAATATTGCAGCATCAGTTTCTAGGCCGTTTCTGATGTGACTCATGCGCTGCAGAGAATCATGAGAAGGTTGGTCACCTGTGGACGCTGCCGGGAGCCACCGAGCGGTTGGAGCTCGTCAAGGGGGAGCTGCTCACGGAAGGGAGCTACGACGCGGCCGTGGCGGGCTGCGACGGCGTGTTTCACGCCGCAACCGCCATGGATTTCATCAACTCTGACCCCAAGGTATGGGATGCAGGAAAGAGGCAGCTTTCACGTTGTTTTCCTGTCCTTTTTCGACATGAGCGCAGCCTCAGTGTGAGTCATATTAGAAGGGTATCAGAATAATATCACCTGAGTTAACTATCCTTGTGTCTTTGGGACGTACTTCACGTGTTCATGCACGCATGCATGCAGACAGAGATGCTTGATCCGGCGGTTCTCGGCACAGTGAACGTGCTGCGCTCGTGTGTGAGAGCCAAAGTGAAGCGTGTGGTGCTCACGTCTTCTAGCGCGGCTGTGCGCTACCGCGAAGACCTGGATCAACCTGGCGCCAAGCGCAACTTGGACGAGAGCGTGTGGAGCAGCATTCCTTTCTGCACCAAGTATCAGGTTATCACACTACAAGCTTCAAGTCTTATAATCAGTCTCTGCCAGTGATCACTGATGTCGTCAAGGTGGAATGAACTTGCAGTTATGGTACTCGTTGGCAAAGATACTGGCAGAGCAAGAGGCTTGGAAGTTCGCGTTTCTGCACTCGCTCGACTTGGTGGTTGTGATGCCGAGCTACGTGGTCGGACCGTGCCTGTCTCCCCAGCTGTCCAAAACAGCCAAAGACATCGTCAACCTCCTCAACGGTAACCCAACCCCGGCTAATGCAGTGCTAGCTATCAGAAGTCTACTCCTCTCTAAAGTTTCAATCATCCAACACCTCGTTTGATTCATCACTTCAAACTTGTGTAACTATTTGATGGTCTCTAAACTCACTGCTCAGTCCATGTCGGTATTGTCAGGAAGCAACACCATGTATTCGTATGGGCGCATGGGGTACGTGCATGTGGACGACGTGGCCAGAGCGCATATTTTGGTGTACGAAACGCCGTCTGCAGAAGGCCGCTACATCTGCTCTGCTCAGGAGTTCACTCCTCAGGAACTGGCCCATTTCTTAGCCGCCCGCTACCCGGACCTCTCAATCTCTAACCAGTAAGCTGCAACCACCTTCCATAATCTCTCATCTTCACCTTACTACGTCGTTGTAATCCTACTCTCCCGATGTCGCTGGCTGCAGGTTTGATAATGTGCCTCCACTGGGATATTACACGCTGGACAGCGCCAAGCTCCGGTGCCTTGGTCTGGAGTTCAAGCCCGTGGATGCCATGTTTGACGACGTTGTGGCATTTCTTCAAGCGAGAGGCCAGCTCCTCAAGAGGGATCAGTCGAGGAATCCCTGTACTTTTCTATCTACTCAGCCTCTGCTGCACAACCTTGAAGCTGCAGTTTGACAGTATTCGTCTTCATATATATTCTACTTCTCCGACAGTTGGCTACTTCATAGACAGGAGAGCCATTGCATGATATCATATTGGTGTCACTCAATAACCTTGTTTAGCGCTTGCTACAAAAAAAATTATGAGCACGTTTGGGAAATATATTATCAGTTCTTTGTAAAGTGAGGCAAAGATAGGTACAGTCAGGGACTCCCTTTATAGAAGCATTGTATCTAAATTATTGAGAAAAAGTTGTGGTGCTTTGAACACAAAAAATTTGAGTTTAAAGCTATAGAGCAAGGTTTTGTAGAAGTAGAGTAAAATTCTCGATGCAAGCAATATATAAAGACCCCATCTAAGACCCCTCACAAAGACCCTTCAAAGAATCCCCCACCTTATGAAGACTCCTCATGTTAATTAGACCCCTCCTTAAAGCCCCCCTTGTGAAGACTCCCCCATGTGAAAACCCCCCTAGAAGCCCACTCTTCATGAAGACCCCCCCCCCCAAAACAAAGACCCCTCTTGACTCACCCTTGAAGACCCCTACTTTATTATTAAAGACCTCCTTTAACAGCCGAGGTGGACAACTCTAGTGGCAATCTCCGGAGTACATTCCCTTCTTCTCCTTTTATTGTTGACAACTTTTTTTTTTTTTTTTTTTTGTGGCTAATTGAGATGCATAGAAGTGATTTGAAAATTAATGTTTCAAAGATTTAAAAATGTTGTTTTACCCCTCCCCATCATTAGAATCCATAATCTATTTACCAACCAATTGGATTTCACTTTTGACAATTATTATTTCAAATTTAAAATTTGAAAAAAGGATAGGCTGATGAAATGGTCATATTTTAAACCCCTAGATTTTTTTTGAATTTTCATGTACGATAATCTTGTAATTTCATCTTAAAGAAGCCGATTTGGAGTGGCTTTGGTGAAACATAGCTATGGTCCTCTAGGGGTTAAATGTGTACTACACACTGGCCTATACTTTCATCTTGAAAGTGCAATAGAAACTTGTCAAGTGACTGATTTGTAAACACTTTTCAAAGTTGATTCAAAAACACTTTTCAACGTTGCAACCTAACTCTTCTCTATATAATGAAAAGACACAAGTGAAGCCCATTGATGACACATAGTAGATACTAGGCATAGATACTAGGTTGGGACTTAACGAGGGACAATAGGGACAACAAGGGGTTCACTAGTTACATGATGGTTCTCAAAATTTGTTCTCTTAATTCTTCAAGGGGATTTTTTAGCTTGCAAGAATCTACAAGTGTTCTAGATCATTCAAAATAACATTTACGCAAAGGATACATTTCATTACAACCCTCAATCACGGAAATCATTGTTGCTCGCTGATGCTTGCACCAATTTTTGTGGCGAGTGTCTCAATTGATGCCCATCTTCCTCCACCTCTTTCTCATAGTTCAAGTCTTTCATGGAGGTGACTTGTAGAAGTTGCTATCAAGATTATTGGGCCAAAACGACCCAAAATGGGTCGCTCATCCTTAAAGTGTTAAAAGTGATACACATCACGTGCAATATACTTAGGGTGTAATAAGCTCATGATTGCCTAAACCTCAGCAATTTAGCCCTTAAACGTCATAAGGTGCCACTAGTGGCCATAGTATTCTACATGTATGATGTCATATTTGAACATGATAAGGTTGAGATATTGAAATGACCTCCAAATGAAAGATGCTAGTTGAAGAATTTTCAATCTGTAGGTGTAAGTCCTACTAAACTTTAGTACATTTTTTGTATTCCACAGGGTAAAATATGTCTCTGTACATACGGTTCCCGACTGACGTTTAAGGGTTAAGCAAGAATGTTTCTATACCCCAACCTACAAGAATACACCCTAAACCTGGAAATCAGAAGCAAATCAAGACGGTTTATCTTTAAAATTACATGATTCGTAGCAGATGTTCACTTGCAGATCCGAAATGAAGCACACCATTAAACTGTAAACAAAGCTCACAGTATACTGCTTGCAGTATTTGAAACATGCCTTTACACATAAGATTCTATATGAAGCAATAGAAGACGAGAAGCAGTGTCATAAGATGAGAAGCACTGTCCTAGGTTCTGTCCTATCTAACTAGTTGGCCACTCATTCATGTTAGTGCCAGGTACTAGATACCCTAGATTCTAATGACGACGATTGCAACACAAATTGGACCACAACCTCGTGTCCAGAAGACGTAACCAACCAGAAAACCCACTGGCTGAAAGAAAACCAAATAATCCCACGGGTTTTAACAGGAGAACCGTATAATCTACGCCACGTATTTGAACATGTTCGGGTTGTCCTTGTCACGCTCTAGATATTCACGGGCAATAAGGTCCTCAACTCGCTTCTTGATCACCTTGAAATCAGGCTGCAAACATCACCACAATCACGTAGTCAGGTGGGAGTATTCGCCAAACCAAAATAGCTTAATGAATTCATAGCTGACCAAAAATGATCAACAAATCATCAGCAATAGAGACGAACCTTAAACATCCGCCCAAGCTGCTCAACACACTCGAGGACAAGTTGCTGATGAGGCAACTGTTTCCGACTCTTCATGATCCGGACGATAGATGCATCAATAGCGTATCGCCTGTCCTTATCCACATCTTCTATCACCTTCTTCTTCTCATCCATTGGCGGCAGTGGAATCTGTTATATCCACACACGAAAGACATGTTCAGTTGGATGTGATGTGAAAATAGATTCAGTTTGATCACCTCTACTACCTCATGCTAGTAAGGACACGTACCTTTATCCGTCTCATCTTGTCAGTAAACTTAGTATTGAATTCAAAGGTGTCATTTTGTCCAACAGACTTGTTGTTGGGATCCTTGTTTAGAATCTTGTACTTCGCACAAGACAATGAGTGTAACAATCTAACGATGTCCTCATCTGTAAGGTTCAGCTGCGTCTTGATATCGTTATAGCTCAGCCTATCCGCAGCATTGAAAAGCAAAAGCACTGCAGCCTGCAAGCACACGAGAAACCTCGGAAGATGAATAGCTTGATGGAGCAGGGCACAATCATAACTTACGATGACGGTAAACAAGATAAAATCACGTGGAACGGAACACTCCAAAGATAACCACAGATTAACAAGAAAGATGTCGCCTCGGCAAACATACCTGATACGTTGTGACGATTAGCTCAATCGGCTTGGCATCAAACTTTCCAGTTATGTTACAAGTTCCCAGGGAATATATCCAAGTCAGCTTCCGATGCTTTGTTTTCGTCTGATAAAACTCTTTAAATACTTCAACGCATTTAACCTGAAGATTAGAAACAAAAAAATGTCAGCTGATAGTTTGAAGTTAACTGATATCTGCTATCTAATGAAATGCTGGTGAAGATAAGTGTATACAAATATACTAATGGCAAAACATCCTATTTGTTCACCGATAGCCCACAACACCTACAATCACCACAACTTACAGCATTCAAGCATAGAACTTAAATACTTTATTTTCCATCTGGTCTAAGTTGAATGATCACCATCTCTGCTGGTAAAGCCAAATCCGAAGACTTGTAGCTGGGCCAGAATCCAGTTGTAAGAACTGTCACAGTCAGGTCAATGCCCGGATTTGATTGCGTATTCTCCGCCAAGTATTCCTCGAAGCTTGTTTGATTCTCACGTGCAAGCGTCAGATCCGTTACCTGCGAATGTGTAAACACTCCGAAATTACAAAAGTTGATACTTACGATGTGTAAATACTTCTGTTTCGGAACTTCAACCTCAGTGGGAACGACCACACTCAATCAGGTCCAACATCCTGCTATTTAAGGACTAAAACAACCACCATAAAGAAAGAAAAGTAGTTACCATGCCCTCCATCTTGGAAGTAAACTGCCCTCCACACTGCTGTTTTAACTTGGTCAAGATGCTGCGCTCATGGTCGTCATTAGCACTCTTGTCAAACAGCAACCTGCGAGCCAGCTTTTTCCTGGAACATATAATAAAAGTGACATCAGCGCTTAAACCATAGAGAAACATATGCCTTCCACAATGTGAACACCCTCTGCAGGACCAATTCAATTATTGACAGTAGATTACAAATACAATTTGGCTACAACAAGCCTTTACTGAAATACATAGACGATCAACAATATCAGCATCGTATGATAAAAGTACAAAAGCAGTCACCTGTAAAACTCTGCAAACAGATCCTTGTCACTGATGTATGCAAGGAGCTTCACCACCTGGAAATCTCCCACAAAATCTGATCAGAAGCTGACAAACACAAAGGCCTCCAATAACTTGTGCGTACTATACGAAAGTAAAATTAACGGCTCCACTAGAACATCATGTGAATGAAAAAGATACGTTCAGACTGGAAAGCTGTATTGAATGTGCACACCGATATTTCCGGTGCAATATAATGATGACTCGACTAAAAACTGAACTACCAGGCGCACGGAACAAATATTATGCGTTGAAATACCTTCTCCAGTGTATCTTCAATGGCTTCATCACTAAGCTTTTCACTTCCTCCCTTCTTCAACAGATTATCACAGAATGTAGCCAGAAGCTCTGCACTTGTACTTCCTGCCACACCCTTATTGCAGAAGACTTCAAAAGCTTCCTTTAATGCCTGCACAAACAACCAAATATTCCACCAAAGACTTAATTCATCGTAAAAAGAGAATTCTAAACATCATCCAAATGGTAACCTGTGATTTAAGTGAAGCATCCACGCCTGGAGTAACTCACCTTGTGAAAAATGGAATGATTAACAAAACATTCGCTGACATACTGTAGATACTTGTCGTGTAGTTCAATAACCTTCCGCACAAACGCCTGTGGAGAGCAACCAGAGATGTATCAGAATCAACATTTTTCTTCAGTTCCAACCAGGCATAAATAAACCACCCCAAGACTTTTCTACTTGGCTACAGCATCATCCTTCAAGACCTTGCCGGGCTGGCTCTTCTTCGGCAGGCTTCCACAAAGCATAGAACAAATCGAGGAGGAAAAAAAGCCACCGAGTTTTAATAATTAGCACAAAATGATCTATCTGTTTTTTCTAGCTGAGCCATTGATGGATTATCATTTTATGATAAAATGATGAACTCCCCTTCCGAACACAGAGTATGATACAAATTACAAACTTCAACATAGACACATGTGGAAATACAAGAACGGCTTTTTGGTTATTACCTGTTCTTGAACTCCAACAGTGTCTTTTTTCTCAGCCTGCACAAAGGTGAAATGTCCGAAACAATATAAATAACAACCAATGCGCCACAATTAAAGTATTGAACAGCCAGAAAACAGAACGAAGAGCAGCAATACAACAAGTAGCTCGCTCTGTAGCAAAATAGTGGAGAAATGGCAGAACCAACCTTCTTATTGCTGGCTGCATCTTCAGCTTGCTTGACCAGGGCAGTTCCCTCATCAGTAACATGCTGCAGGTAAACATAGTGCCTTGTTACAAACGAGATCTGAAAACATATCTAAGCATCTAAACATATCCTGTAGAACACTTTGCATTGCCTTTCGGAGTTCTTTCCATCAAAATAAATTTAATGACCTACAACTACAGTACCTGTGAAGCCCAAGAACGGTAAATTAATAGATTCTCAAAATGTTGGTATTCGATTTAGAACAAGGCCATTGCAAATAAGAATGAATATTACATACCTGTTTGAAAATGGCTGCCACTGGTTCCAAACCCTTCAGAATCCTGAAGAAAAGCCGATACATTCTGGAGAGATCGTCAACCTTATCATCTCTTAACAGAGTGTGACAGCCCGAATGCTCCTTCTCAAGTAATTGTGTCTCGTATTGTGTGAGTAGCTCATGTTGAACTTTCTCCAGCAATTTCTGCTCACTACTAGCATGCAAGTAGTGCCCGACCCTTTCCTTCTCTCTCCTCAGACATTCCTCAGCCTTGAGCATGTAATCTGGACATGAGTCCTCTTCAATCCAGGAAGCCGCCTTTCGGGAATAATAAGCAGCTGTATCTTGGAGCATGAATGTCTCGAAGTCAGTCTCATAAGCATCCATATTACCCATTCCAATCTCTACAAAGATACCGAGGACGTTCTTCAAAAGCGCCCGGTCGATTTGCTCGCCTTCACGCTCACGATCAACCTGTCCATAATTACAAAATCCCATCAATCCTCGCTATAATGCCTTCATGCATTCTACTGGATCGTCACCGTCAGTTTGAACGGTAACGATGAGAAACGTAACCTTACCAGTGCAATCACTGCATCCTTCACATTGACCTTCATCTCCGCGTAGACCTGCAAGTCAGAAGAGAATTTCATAAGTGCACTTTGTAGAACACGTCATAATATCAGGCAACGGTCAGAGATATTCCAGATAAATCCTAAAAAGTTTCCAAATAAACTACACATCGGGAGCGACGATACACAGGTCACGCTTTATGAGCTAAGATCGTGGCACACGTCCAAACATAAAGAATATGCATGATATACAAGCACACCTGACATCCACACCTTGCCAACAAAAAGAAAAGAGCCACATGGCTAGCATTCACGTGCAGAACAACATCGATGTAAGAGGTTGTATCCAATGATCAGAAATAACATACCAAGTCACGGAAAGTCATGAGACCGACTTCGCTCAGGGCTGGAAGTGACCTTCTCGCGATGAAGTACCGATCAAGGTAATTAAAGAAACGGGACAGCCATCGGACCATGATTTTGTGGTTATCCCATCTCTTCACGAGCTCCTTCAGCATGAACTCCTCGTGTTTTTCTCTGAGAGCAGGCAACACCTGTATGCCAAGTAACTCAGTTCAGAGCCAAAGCTATTAACAACAGAACAGCTATTCACGTAAAAAACAAGGCCGAGCAGAAACTCCAACGTAAATCTCTTCACAATTACTCTCTAAAATGCAATTCCAATCGTGAAGAGCTCCTGCATCGATGATCCTGGTTCAAACCGCTCGAAAACTTCAAGAAACACCTCCCAAAGCAAACAAACCTTAGAATTGATGTACTCCTCGAAAGACTCCCTGTATCTGTCGTAGAGCTGCTGAGAGTAATCCTGTGGAGGCTTCTGCGTACACATGTTGTAGATTGTTCTGTACAAGAAGGATTAAGGAACGCAAAGACATCCGCAAAGGAAAATTTTGAAAAACATGACTCCTTAATTCAACTCTAGTAACCAAATCGACTAAAGCCCTCTGCATATTGATACCAAAACAAACAAGAAAAATGCATTCCCCGTTTTCCATCCCGTTGTGTGTCGGCAAAGCTTTCTTTGCTTTCCCCTCACAAAAACACAATCAATACCACGCAGCTGTCAGACAGACGCTCGAAACCTCAATTCCTCCGGAAACCTAACATATCATTCATGTTCGGATACGTGTAAAGCAGCATGTATTCCTCGGAGCTGAACTGCTGCTCCGGCACGCCCTCCAGCAGATTCTTGAGCTTCGTGATCCCCTTCTGCATGAAGCTCCATCCTTGCTCCAACTCAATCACCTTCCGCTCGTTATTCATCTTGCCGACCTCGTGTTCTCCACCTCTTCTTCTCCCTCCACCTCCTCTTCCTCAACCTTCACCTCAACCACTCCACAATTAAACCTCGTCGTCCCCCAAACCCTACCCTAAAACTCCCCCAAACCTGCCACCATCGACCCCACCGCCAGTCACCAAACCACCACCACCACGAGGCGCACCGCCCCCGCGCCGCTCCAATCACACCTCCCCGCCCTCTACGCTCCTCCAAAACCAAAACCCCAAGCAGCAGAAGAAGAAACGCCTGACTCACTTATGCCACCGCCTACCTCACTCCTCACTGCACGGAATTGAACGAGACTCGGGGCGTAGATGCCCGGCCCTGTTGCGTACGAAACGCGCGAGTCAGAACGTGGATCGACCAATCAACGCGCTCCGGGCGCCACCATGTCCCGCTCGCTCTCTCTCCCCCGAGCTCTGTGTGTGTCTGTCGGACTCTCTCTCTCTCTATGAAAAGATCAAATGCTAAAGCGTCGAGTTCTCTCTTACAACACAAGTCTGTTCCCTGTCCCTCTCTCAAGTGTCTTTTCCATCCAGTTTTACAGACATTTCCCTGACCGAGTTTGGATGACGATCCGCGTGTCTGTACATCTGATGCAATGGAAGAAAGTGGATGGATGTGTCTCGATGGATGGATGTATTTCGTCACTGGTTCAGTGGTGTCACTGCCAAGTTACTGGACTGAAATAATCCTTTAACCTTTTAAGGCCAAGGATCTACGAGTGTTCTAGACTATGCAGAATGACATCTAAGCAGCGGGTACATTCCATCATGGAAATCACTGTAAAGGATGAGACCGTTGCTTGCACCAATTGCGGTGGCGATGGTCATCTTCCTCCACCTCTAAGTCATGGTCTATTGTTAAGGTTCTTGTGCCGAAACGACCCATTTATGGTTGATTGGCCTGAAAGGGTTAAGGCCTATGAGGCCCTAGTAGGGTCAATTTTTGGTGCATTTTCTCTTAGAGCTTTTACTACAATTGGCCATTGTCTCTTGTGGATTGGAGCTCCTCGTTAGCTTTCTAACAGTTGTCTCCAATCTATATAGGCATTAGCAAATTATAGTGATTTCTGAGGATTGGGGTCGTGCTGAAATGTACCCACTGTGTAGATGATATTTTGCCTGATCTATTATGATTGTAGATTCAACCAAGCTCTCATGGTCCACTTAGGCGGTAAAGGGTTAAAATAACTACACCGTTCCATGAATATAGTGTAGACCAAACTATTTGAAATTTCCTACACTAATTGAAAATTTACATGCAATTGTTGACTGACACACACTTGCTTGAGAACAAATACCCAATCAGAACTTGGCATGCACATGCTTTGATAGAAATTAGTGTGAGTGATCTACATCAATAATCCCTCTACACTATATTCAGTGTTTAGTGTAGAGAAGTTCTCCTGGGCAAATTCTCATTATAAGAGACTACAATCAAGACTCTTTTATGTTAAAAATTGGGAGCAGAAAATCCATCACACATATAGTGTTATTATATATAACACTTATAAATCTAGATCTTGATTATTAGTAACATTTCTATTTTCATCTATTGGGCCAATTTCCATCCAAAATAGTCACCCTAAATCCTAAATTGCGTTTTACTTGGCCATTTTACCGCCCTGCACTACGTTTGACTACGCCATAATTTCTCCACTTTTTTCAACTTTGGCACTTATATTTAAGTAAGATTAATGAAGTAGGTAGCGATACATATTATAACACTTAATAGTGAAAATCATTTGGGAGCGTAATTTCCAAAACATACGTGCGATTCTTCACCAAATAGGCATTTGTGGAGTATACCAAATTGTTGTCTCCAACGGGGCACGTAGCAACTCTTTTTCTCCCCCCCCATTCAATCCCCGCCCTCCACCTTGTAGAAAGCCCCATTTCTGTGCACTCATTGCGACTATTGAATCACCTTCGACGCACTAAACACCAAGCCCTTCAACATGCCCGTGGACATATTAAGAGGACCTCGATAACATCATCAAGAGCCATAGGTATCACCTAGGTAGGATCACCGGATATATGGGCCACCTTGTTTATTATAAGAAGACTAGTACATTGACCCGTTCTCCACAACCATGCAAAGTTATCAATACCTACATAAAACATATGCATGCTAATTAAATCACGCATTTTGTTTGTGTAGATGGAAGTAAAAGAGCAGGCAAAGTAGAGGTTATCAAACCCTAGCCATGCTATAGTAGCAACAAATCCTGAGCTCGTGCTCATATGTACTTTCATATCCGCTTTAAAACATCTTGAGCAGGAATTGATAACACCCTTGGGAGAACCACAAATTTTGAAGAGAGAGCTCAAGTAGGATCATGTGATATTCAATGGGCACCCAAGTAGAATCACCAAGTATACAGCCTTTTCAAGAGAGAAGAATATAAAGAATATTATATATATAGATATGTTGTAACAAAGTATAACTTTAATGTATAGAAAAAGTTTGAAATCCTCCAAAAACAAAAATAAGCTTGACCGCAAGCATGTTTTTAACATAAAACATCAAATATCAATAACAATATATTCAAGATTTATCATATATTTTGGGATTTGGATTTTTTGGAAATTGCTTTAAATTTTATTCTTCATAAATTCATTGCCATAAATCTAAACATCCCAAACAAAGAGTTAAGTAAAAACGTTAACCCCTAAAGGACCAAGGCAGTTTTACACCAAAAACACTTCAAAATTATTGGATTCTAGTGCAATGAATAAAGAAGGAAACAAAAACTTTTATTTTTAGTTCTGACCGTAGGATCTCAATAAAGGCTTATTAAGTAATACATGTTCAAAATTTCATAAACTTTGACCGCACAGATTGAAAGATTATAGTGTTTGAAGTCAAGCAAATGGTTCATTTTCTTCCCTGCGTTTAGTGGATCAGCAGACTTTGACTTCACTTGGTGTCAAAAAATTTCACTACACAAGGTCTAAATCTATTACCATCTTGTTAAGCATGAAGTTAGCTCCTCACACTCCAATTTTTAGAGGTAGAGACGGGGTGTAGCATATTCAAAACAAGTGTGCAAGGAGTGGAGGCTCGAAATTCGTTAATTCACACTTTAATTTTTTTTGAACTTAATATGTTTTCAATTTATAATCCGAATGGTTGATAAGAAGGTTTACAGTACATATTGTTGTGGAAAAAATAAAAAGTGAAAAATATGAAGATCTCTAGGTTTTATGTGGAAAAGAAAAAGTTTTTTTGGTACCTTGCCCGACAATGAGTGACAATGTGTGAAAATGTTTGACTTGGGTTGGTATGCTATTTTTCACTAAAGACAAGAACTTTTTTTTGACAACATGAAGGGAAATAATATTAGTTGCGAGTACTAAAAATCTCACTTTCAATAGAGTGTCTTATCAAAAGTTTTTGGAGGTGCCCGAGGTGCCCGCCGACCCCATTTAAAATTCAAAACCCTATAACTTTTTCATCAAATGTCCAATTTAGGAAAAAATGATTTTCCCACTAAGCTCTTGGTAATGTCTTTCTATAGTGAAAATTTCAAAGAAGAATGTTGGAAATTGACACCACAGGAACCTGACCGAACTTTCAAAAAGCCCTTTTTGGGCACTTGGTCCTTTAGGGGTTAAATGAGGAAAAAATATCCCTAGCATGTGACGAGTTTACTTTTTTGCTTTTAATATAAAAGCAACTTACTGGTGACGTAAAAGTAATCATTCCTCAAAAGGTGCAGCCTCCCAAGACCGCGAAGTCCAAACTTCTATCATCAGGACTTTGACTCCGTCATCCTAAACCGACGACCTGAAACAACACCTAAGACCGTCATTATCTACGAAACTACACGCCTTATACTCCAAATGTCTCTATTTTACAGATCTCAAAACCGTCACATTACCCTAAACCGCCACAGAACGCAAACAAGCTTCTCGTGCAGTAACGTATTCGAATAAGTCTCAGGACGAAGATTTAGAACCAGAACTTCGTAGATAAGGTCGATCCGGGTACAGTAGCGCTTTTGGGACTTTCTTCCGCCTCATGTAGCTCAATAGTAGAGTTTACCGGGTAACGGATTTGGGGTCATATACTCCGAGCCTCTGCCATATCTAGGCAAGAACTAGATATTTGTTACGAAGGAAGTCGGAGGCGGTTTTGGGTACCCCGAGACGAGGCTCCAACCTCTACGCGAATGCACTTCCGCAGACTATTGCTACCAATTGATTTGCAGAGAGCCTGATTGCAACGCAGCGCTGCGGTACCACAGTCACACGCCCTCTCGCTCATTCCCGCCGCGCTTTGTGTCATCGAATTTGGTGCAAGATTGGCTCGACGATCACGTTTTTCAGGGTTTTCATGTGAGTTTTGTTGCTTTGTTTGCAGGAAGTTGAAGCGGAGAGAGAGAGGATGGCTGCCAAAATAAGGCCCGTGTACTGCGGGAATTTCGAGTACGACGCGCGCCAGTCGGAGATCGAGCGCTTGTTCAAGGAGTATGGCCGCGTGGACCGCGTCGACATGAAGACAGGCAAGTTTGGGGGTTTCGTAACCTCGGGTTAGGGTTTTGGGGGATGGAACTACTTGTTCTGTTGTGTGTTGGCTGCTGCGGCTGTGTTTTCTTACCCTCGCTTATCTCGTTAGGGTTTGGTATTCTCATGGTTTTTTTTTTACCATGAAGAGTTTATTTCCAGGATGTTGTGGTATCCTGCGGTGTGTTCCTTGTAGTGAAGAGTTTTTCGAGCCGTGGCGCCAGCACCGGAAGGGATTTAATTTAAATTAATCTTTTTTTTTGGTTTAGTGATATTGTTAATAGGAGCAACAGGGGGATTATTGTTGTAGGTTATTCTCAAGGATGGGGTGTGGTAACGCAGGCATGACAGCTCTCGTGTTGAGGATTGATCTCCTCCTCGTGTTGCCAACAATTGGCTTCCATTTATGTGCCTGACTGAAAAACCACCACACATCATGAGCCTACCAGTCATCAGTCATCAGATGTTCTCTCCCCTCTTCTACTGTGACAACATGTTGTGCGCTCAAGGCATCATGATGATTCTAGTCTACCTCGGCACCGAGTGTCTACCGTTATGTCACACATCACATCTAGAATCAGACAGACGATGGAGACCGACATGCAAGGCTTGGCTGACATCTCTTGTTTCTTTGTCAACAATGTACTCCTGACTTTCCTTTGTGCAGACATCAGTGGCCAGGTGGCTTATCAATTTTTTCCTCTCAAACAAAACGTAACAAGAGATTCTTAAGGGTGTACTTTTTTTTAAAATGTTTTTTTCCTTCTCTCGGGTTGGGAATTCCTAACAGTGGCTCCTGTCTTCCCCCTTCATTTCCCATATTTGTTCACTCCTCATGCTCTACTGTTCGTCTGCACAGGCTTCTCGTTTGTCTACATGGAGGATGAGCGTGATGCAGAGGATGCAATTCGTCATCTTGACAACATGGAGTTTGGCAGGCAGCGCAGGCGACTCAGTGTGGAGTGGGCGAAGGTAGTCCGTCATCCTGAAATGTGCTTTTAGAAATTCAGCTTATGCCAGTGATTTAACATGATGTTGTTTCGTGGCACATTAGCAAGGTGATGGCGCTATTCGCAGGCGAGAGGATGCTCGCAGGAGCAACACTAAGCTGCGTCCTTCCAAGACTCTGTTTGTTGTGAACTTTGATCCCATCAACACACGAGTGAGAGACTTGGAGCGACACTTTGAGCCTTATGGAAAGCTGGTGCGTGTGCAAATCCGCAAGAATTTTGGGTTCGTCCAATACGAAACCCAGGATGAGGCAACCAAAGCCCTGGAATCCACCAACATGAGGTAACGTTTTGTCTCCTGCTAGAAGTTGATATATTCTAAATCTTCGTAGAGTGCTGTTGTAGATTTTGATGAATTTTCTTAGGATACTGCTGTCACCAATACTTTGAGTAGATTGAACGCACATGTGATTTTCTGATATGTTGGTAGTTGTTGAGAGTCTGTTACTCTTTGCCTACGGTTTGAAGGGCATACGTCTGCTCAATTGTTTACACTTGAAAGATTATTGCAGCAAGGTTACGGACCGCGTGATTACCGTGGAGTATGCAGCTCGTGAAGATGGTGAGCCTCCATCTGGTGGTCGGGGTGGTAGCCCTGGTCGGTACAGAGGACCCTCAAGGGGCAGCCCACCTCCATATGGGCGTGACCGAAGCCCTGCACGAGGAAGTGGGCGAAACCGCAGGTGAGAGATAGAGCTCCTTTTGTTTTGTGTTGAAACATCTAGTCATCCTTGATTTCTTTATTTGAAGTGCTGGTCCGATTCCACTAAATTGTTTTGTCTTGATAAATATTGATTCTATCATGCCTCTGAGCTTTCCATGGAGGAAGATGTCTTTGTGCAGCCCTATCATATGACCATCTTTGTTTTTATAACAAGCTTCTGATACTGAATCCTCATCTTCTGCAGTCCACCACCTCGGTCTTACCGAAGCCGATCTCCCGACTACCGCCCATACGCTGGATCCCGTCGTTGAAGGCGATTTCCAGACCAGAACATCTGTTGGACTGCAAACGAAATCTTTATTCCTGGATGTGGACACGCAGCAGCGTAGAGGTCATGAATTGACTTTGCATTAGGTCTGCTCGATTGGAGTCGGACTAGATTATAGACTTACTTGCTTACTGCCCTTGTTTGACAGTGTCAGCATTTTCTGCTATGGGGGAGGGCGGTTTCAGATTTCGTAGTTGTTGAATTTAGATTTCATGTAAATTCTATGATGTAAACCATTTCTCTATAAACAATGCAGACAGTAATGAGCTGCTTCATAGACTTCGGTTGTTCATGCGTCTCTCTGGGTTCACATGTGCAACTTTCTTTCTAATCCCTTCTACAGTTGTGTCTTGTGTGTGCACCATACGACCTGTTGGCAATTGTAACAGCTTGCAGGGTGCCATATTTCGCTGACAGAGATATTGCAGCTGAGATGGAGGTGTTTGAGCTGTGCAAGTATTTCGGAGCTGGTAACACAGATCGAACCCCAAGAGTGAGAAACCTGTCCCTGCTTTTATTATACAGTATAATGCTTGTGCCCAAGATTTTTGGCACCTTGTAACCTTCTTCTAACCTTCCGGTAACCTGAGTGCACAATCTTCCTGTTTCAATGCTTGTTTGGAAAAGGGTGACACTGACATGATACTAATGAAATGATGTTAACGTCCACGATTCAGGGTTTCCTATCGCTACATTTGTTCACTTTGGTTCTACTCTAGTTTTTCTACAGATGGAGACGTCAATGACACTGCTGAATCCCGACTAGAAACCTTTTCCAGCTGCTTACTTAGTTATGGATCTGAAACTACTTACAGTTTGTTTTGCCCTGTGAACAGTGTAGTATTGCAAGACAAGAAGCTTGGGCAATGGATGAAGTCAGTGGAAAGGATCTTATGGTCTAACTATGAGGTAACTCGGATCCAAACCGCAACACTGGGCACCCGTGGATTGACACATAATACCCAGGAGGAGCAATTCGAGGAGTCGAAGGAGCAATCTGAGGGAGTCGAAGGAGCAATCTGAGGGAGTCGGAGGAGAAGTAGCAGTGGCAGTAATCTGAGCGAGACGACAATAGCACACACTCTTCGAGCTGCTGACACTCTTACAGTTCGTTCCTGGTAAGAAGCTTGACCTATGAGGTGACCACAACACTAAGTAAACAGCATGCAACACCCAGGCGGAGCAATCCGAGGAATCGGAGGAGCAGTGGTAGTAATCCGAGGGAAACGTCAATGGCACACTCCTTTTGCTATGGATCAGACATTTCTTATAGTTTATTCTGCGCTGTGATGATCAGAATCTTGACCTCATGAGGTGACTCGGATCCAGACCGCCACACTGGGCACGCGCTGGTTGACAGCGAACATCATGTAATACCCCGGCGGGGCAACTTGGGGAGTGGGAGGGGCTGTGGCGGTGATCTGGTACACGCAGGCCGCCGCGACTTGCACCGACGCGCCCACATTCACGCTCAGCAGGCGCTGCCCCTGCGCGTACGAGTGCGTCACGTAGGGCGCGCTCAGCAGGTTGAGGTCCAGCACGGTAGTGAGTGCGGACGGCGTGCTCACCGTCACTGTGAAGGGCGTGCCGTAGGTGAGTTGCAGCGGGTACACGCTGATGGTGGGCTTGATGGCGCCCACGGCCGCGCTGCAGAGATGCATCAACACACCTGTAAGTATTATTTCTAAGAAACAAGGTCAAAACCTTTTTTTTTGCTTTCAAGGGTGGCTGATTATGATTCTTCCTCTGAAACTTACATTAGCCGTTCTGTTTAATAATGTTCTGTTCCATAATCAAGGAATGTAGTGGGCACAATTACTGTTAGTTTAAGAATCATTTCCATGGAACCAAATTATTTACCGGTCGAACTGTAATCCGACCAGAAATGATTTTCCTACAAAGTTGTTCTTGTTGTATCAGAGCTCTGTGGTCGTTAGGGGAATGGTCTGTTCTTGTCATCTACCAGTCACGTACCCACCCTTTTGGTAATGTTTTGTTGCCTAAGGTAATTAGATGGGAAATTGAGGAGTTACACACAAGTGAAGTGAAGAGTTAGAAGTAGGTGACCTGAGAGAGTGAACTAAGGGGTTAGACACATGTGCATTTATAGGAGAGACATGCAAAGGTCTGAGATGGAGAAGTAACCCCTACCTTAGATAAGGAGGGGAGAAAGCATCGATGCGTAACTCCGTTGGGAAGTCTCCTGTGTATGTGTAAAACTGGTGCGAGTTGCTACCTGCACACAAAATGCGTCCATCCTAGAACAAGGAGAGGTGAGATGGGATTTAGGGTTTAAGGTTACAAGCAAAGGGAAGATTATGTGGTTTAAAACATCCTCACCTATAAAGCAGCCATCTCCAAAAGAAGATTTGGAAAGCTTTTCACCAATCGATCTTCATTGGTGAAGGTAACTACCCTTTGGCTGCATGGGTGGGGATGTTTTTAGGGTTTTGTGTTTAGGGTGTTGAGGGTGGGGTAACTACTTACTGAGAGCAGATTTGCGGTCGCGTGGTACATGCGAGGGATTGTTGATGGTGCGAAGGTGGTGAAGCGCGAATCCAGCGGTGCGTATGGCATATACCGGACTGGGTTTAGAACTGGGTTGTCTGCAAGTCCCCAGCCTTGTGATCCTGGATCAACCAGCGAGTGATGGTCAGTAACCCCAACCCTGGTTTAGCCATGAGCTCATCTGCAGGGAAAGGGAGGGGTTCAACTAGAGACTAGTTCAACCCCAACTCTAACTTCATGTGATGTAGAGATAAAGCTTGTAATCCTAACCCCAACCCTAATTCATGACATCCTGCAGTAAAAGAAAGAGAGGAGTTCAACCAGAGAGCGTCGATAGGCAACCCTGGCTCTGATTCACAAGCTGCACACATAGAGCTAGGAAGCGGAACCTTGTAGCGAAGACGAGAAGTTGCAGCTTCACTCACCAATGGACGCTCCATTGATGATCAACACATCCGTGTTGGGCAACAACAACATATCCCCCATACACCGCCCCACTGGCATCCTCTCCTCCACCCAGACGGGATTCACGTCCGTGACGACGATGCGCTCACACGTGACCGAGCACGGCTTCCGCGCCCACGGCTCCAGAAACGCGCCATACTGCGCGCCTCCACACACCAGCACCTCCACCACCGAGAACAGATCCCGCGCCAGCAGCGGCAGCATGACCGAGGATCCCGCACTCGGGTAGTTCCGGGGCTCCCCAGGAACCCTCGGAAGCGTCTTCACCACCACATCGCTTATGTAGTTATACACGATCGAGTCGCGGTTCGCAAACACGAACAGGTTGCCGTCCGGGAGGAGGTGCACGAAAGGGTAGAGGTTGTCATTCTGCGCGTCGTTGGTGGCGTTCAGGAAGGGGAAGTAGAGCGGGCCTGTGGGGTTCGCGGGGAGATACTCCAGGGTAAAGGTCGCTCTTCCGCCGATGAGGATCTGGCGCCCGTCTGGGAGCAGCTGGTTCGTAGCGTACCACCGCGGTTGCTGCAGCTGCTGCGTCGTGGACTCCGCCCAGTCGCAACTCGCTCCGCTGACGGCAGGACACGGTACGAACGTCCTGTGCATTGAGAAAAAACACTGGTCTCAGCTTTGTTGTGAAAGATTCTTAGAGAATTATATGGTCTTGGAGTCCTACCTCTACCTTGCTTGAGATGATTTTACGTGAAGCAACTTATGAGATCAACTCCCTCTAATCTCAAGTCAAAGTAGTTTCATCCGAGTAGACTCAATGAGCTGCTGCCTCTTCTCTCTCTTGTGAGCTGATCAAAGAGAGCTAGAAGGCATCAGAACGTGGGTCTACTGTTTTGTTTTTCTCTCACAGTTGACTGGAATGGTTGGATAGAAATATAATCTAGTACCTGATTTTTCGAATGCCTTCGAAGTCTCCCCCGGTTTGCATAAGAGTGCCGTCAGGCATGAACTGCCCCGAGGAGCACCAAGTGTCGGACAGGATGGTGAGCGGCCGGACGGTGTTGGTCCCGGGATCGAACAACACGGAGTGCGCGCTGCAGTCATGCGGCATGGCCAAGTCGTTGCTGTCCCTGCACGTCCCATCTGTAAGCATATACATCAGCGCTAACATTATGAAAGCACAAGAACCATCACCTAGCAGTCATACCATTGATTAGGTGTGAAAACCACGAAACTAGAGCAAGCGTAGCTCACATCTGTATAGTCCTCAACAGGGCACTAAAACCACCACGACAGGCTTGCAGTCATCGTTGGCTAGGTTTGGAATATTTAAAGTGGACCTCACAACCATTACCTCATCACCGTTTGGTATTGACACATGAACTAACGTGGGGCATATGAAAGTACTGCGTTAATTCCTGAAATTCCGAAAATCTATCACCTCGCAGTCGTTGATTAGGAGGAAGAAATTATTGGATAGATTTGGAATTCAGGAGCTTACAAGCTAGCTCATCATCCTTTAGAGCTTGTGTAATCCTGCTAAACAGCCTAGCATTGATTTCTATCACAAGAAAAACACTACTACTTCGTAATCATTGATTAGGACAAAGAACCGTTGGTTCAGAGACTAGAGCTGAAGTGATTAGCTGATACTCCATGAGTTAACTGATGCAGGGCAGTATGAGATTCACTTACTTGGTAAAGCGATTTGAGAGGCTCCAATATTGGTTCTGTCGAGCAGGACGACGGTGCCGTAATTGGTGACCGCGGCGTGCATGGCGGCAATACCTGCATTCGCTACTAGAATCTCCCAGGTACCAAGGTCCTGCGCATCAACTAGTCCAGTTTCGCAAGTTGCCACCATTGTTACCAACACCAGCCACACACAGTAGTAGTTCCTCAACCCCATCTCTTGCACCCTAGATTTCGCCACCCCTAGTTCACACACCTCAGAATTCCACCCTCTCTTGCATCCAGACTTGACTCCCTCACTTACTGGAGGAGGTCAAGGGCTATGACGAATTCTCGCCCGGAGGAGAACCGCCCAAACTAGGCTAACCATTTTGAAGAGCTCCGAACCAACAGGACCAGCTTCTCACTTGGAGCACAATCTGGACTACTTGTGCTTCAACCATCGCCTAGATCTCTTCAGAGACGGAATTCCATCCAAGATACCTCTTGACTCCCTAATTGTTGAAGAATTTTCTTGTAGGAGGAGGTCCAGACTGGTTATGGCGAATCCTAGCTAGACGATGAAGGTTGGAGGAGTACTAGTAGGCTAGAGCTCGCAACCACCACTTGTGCCTGGCCAGCAACAACGGAATTCAGACACCACTACAACTAGTTATCGATCATGAGCTAATGAATCTGCTAGTTTGGCAGTGGAAGCTGCTGCTCGAATTGTTGACTAGAGCGTGGGATTGCAGACTGGAAGTGAGAGGTTTGGTTGTGGAAGGTGAGAGATGGTGGAGGAGAGCTAGCACTGAATGGGGCCCAGTTCCAGGGTCAACAATCAATCAGGTACAGCTTTCCACGCCCACTGCACTTTATCTAACATAATTTTCTCCGAATGCTCGCTCCTTTCTTTTCATCACAACCCATACTCACCCCCGGCTTCCTCATTGCCAAACGAGGCCGGAGACTAGATGAAGCTCACGAGGTGTTCATGAAGTTTACTGATCAATTTTACTCTAACTTATATCTCAGTTTCAGGTCGAACAACCTAAAACCGACCAGTGACCCAATACCGCTTGCTCCTCTGTAAAAACAGCGTACAATTTGTCTTTGAAATCTACCAAGCTTTAGAACATACCCTTTAGTTACTCGTGGGTCTTTGCGGCCCAGGGCAAATTGACCTCCTCGTTGGGAATTACCCGAGGTGGGCCCCGTCTTAATTACATGGGATCATTTTTCTAGCCCTCTTATTTTGGGGGGTCTAGAGGCTTTTTTTTTGGATTTTTTGGAAAAAATTGGGCCCTACGGCTACTGTTAATTGTGTAGGACCCTCCCTTACTGTAATTAGGGCCCCATCTGGAAACAAAATAGGGGCCAGGTTTGGCCCCAACACCTTGTGGCCCCCTCGGGTAACTTGCAAGGAGGGGCTCCATTTGCCCCGGGCGTCTTTGCGGCCTCAGGTTCTTTGAATGTTGAATGAAAATAATGTTTATTCCTGCCACATTTAGAGGTAAAAACTGTAGACCTCACTAACAAGGATTAACCAAAAACAAAAGGGTGGGCTATGAAACCATAGGCAATGTTGATGACGTGACAGATCATGTTCATAATCGTCTGTTTGTCGGTCGTTGCCGTGTCAGCGTTGGGATGTCACTACAGACACGTTATGGTAACCCAGACTATGACCGCCACAATAAGCAATGTGCATATTTGGAGGACTGAAAAAAAAAAATTCAATGATAGTAATGAGTGTTACAATCTCATTCCAAGTGATTTCATATTTTTCCAATAAATAGTGAATTAGTTATGAATTTTCAAAGTGGCCTGCCATATTTAGCCTATGCCTGCCACTAGGTACTCCCTATTAACACTAACCATAGAAATGGGGTAGAGATGGGATGGAAATGGGTCAAAATTGGGATCATTTGTAGAGTGCACTAATAGGAAGATGGCGGTGATGGGCTGGATTACCTAAGAGTTTACAAACACATTAGAGTTCTCCTAAAAGTGAAAGGGGTGATACCTTCTACTTTATGGTTTTATGGTAGTAATACATGGGACTACATGGAGAGGGTGGCTTGGTTTGGAAAAGGCATGGGGGAACTACACCGTTCTTTTAGTATAGTGTGGGTCAAAGTAGTTTGAGATTCTATACTAATTGGAATTTTACATGCAGTTGCAGAGTGGCCGAGACTTGCTTAAAAACAAATGCCCAATTAGAACTTAGCATGCATGTGCTTGATGTATAGTATTGAAGGTGATCCACATCAATAATGAATCCACACTATATTCAATGAATGGTGTACTAGTCAAATTCTTTGGAGACTTGGAGTATAATGAGAGAGCTAAAGCTTGCATTGGGTAGGGCCTAAGAGCATTGATTGCCATACATTTTATTGATGCAGGAAAAATGCAGCATGAAACTCCTCATGCTCTCTACCTTTCTGTATTCACATCTCACCCTACCTTGCCCACCTTCTTTCATCTTTAAGAAGGACTTTCAAGAGAAATCATTGTTTTGTCCCTATTCCTACCCCTTTTATAACTAGGGGAAGAAATAAAGTTTTTCTAAAATTGAAAGAGGATGACCCTGCATGTCGCCCCTTACTATATGGTCGTATGTTAGTAACTGGGACCAAATGGGGAAGGTGACTTGGCTTGGGAAAGATGTGGGGGAACTATTAGTTAAATCTTTGAGAACTTAGGATACTATGGGGGAGGTTTAGCTTGCAATGGGTAGGACCCAAGAGCATTGAATGCAATGCAATTCGTTGGTGCAATTCTTGAAATTTTTCATTAGTGATTTTTTTTTTGCACCACCTGTTTGGTTTGAGCCAATCACACTTACTCCTTCCACGTTGAGTCCACTACACTAAAGATCTCATTTAGTGTAGTGGCACAAATAGTGTACTTACCAGAGTACATTATTTGTAGATAAGTTGACAATTAATGTAAGCCGCCAATGCCATTAATAATACTCCCAATCAAGAGCCTATCCTAGTACACTATTTGTAAGAAGATGACAATAAACCCCCAATCAAACACCTAGTGGCCGCCATGCCATTAATCACCCGCGTTGCCTTCTCATCCACATTCCCTTATCTTCCCATTCCCATACTTGTGGATTTTTTTCCCCAACCTTGTATTGCAAATGTTTCTTTACTTATTAAGGTTGCAAATTCATATCCCTTGCGAATACGAGATTCTATTTTTCTAATCTTCTCATTTCAAATGTTTATTTTTTCAAATGTTTCTATTTATTTTAAGTGTTTCCTTTCTCTTTTCTTTTTTAAACTTCTTCTATTCATACAATAAACATGCACAAGTAAAAATATATATTTTGCAATCTTTAGAGTACTATTCTGACATTTAGTGTACTATTCTATCATTACACTATTTGCCTAGTTCACAATTAGTGTACAGGTTTGTATAAAAGGTAAGCCCCCCCATAACCAACCAAAACCCATAGCCAATGCCTATAAAATTGGGGTATATCCAACCCTCTTCCATCCCATTACCACCAACCAAGCTCCAAATGGAGGTTTGCTATTAGTCAAGACCCTTACTTTTGGTCGTTGGGTATGGGGGTACCTATTTGCTAGCCACCCACTAACATGGCTGCACAGTTTGAAAATTCATAACTAATTCAATTTTCATTGGAAAAGTATGAAATCACTTGGGTTGGAATTGTAATTGTATTGGCTAACACTGAAAAATAGCAGTATAATTACCTCATGTCTCCATATATGCACATTCCTTAACTTGTCGGTTGTAGGGGGCTTACCTTAGTGTCCACTACACTAAATGAGATCAACAGTATACTCTCTGTTCCCTTTACATTTCTGATGCCAGAAAAAGGAACCCTGCTCTTCTTTAAGGACTTTGAGGAAAGTTTAAATGTGTTTCATTGTAAACTGTGACACAAGAGTCCCATGTCATTGGTTAAGGCCCTTGAATGCGGCAAGCTGTATGTTGCAGTACTGTACATTCAGTGGCCAAACCGACATGACAATATATTCTTTTGATTTGTTGAGCTCAGGTTTGTGGTTTTTTTCTCCCATTAATTTGCGTGCCAGGCTTCTCTTCTACCCATGCTCATCATTCAGCCTTGACGTTGCAATGATCGTGCTTGGCTGGATTGAGCTGGATGGCCTTCTAGGCTTTGCTTATTTCCCATTAAGGTAAGCCCCCCTAAAACCGACAAGGTAAGGAATGTGCATATATGTAGAGAGGAGATCATTATACTATTATTTTTCAGTGATAGCCAATAGAATTGCAATTTTAACCCAAGTGATTTCATATTTTTTCGGTGAAAACTGAATTTGTTATGAATTTTCAAATTGTGAAGCCATGTTTAGTGGGTGGCCGGTAGTAGGTACCCCCCATAACCAACGACCCAAAGTAAGGGTCATGACTAATAGCAAACCTCCATTTGGAGCTCAGTTGGTGGTAATGGGATGGAAGAGGGTTGGATATACCCCAATTTTACAGGCGTTGGCTACGGGTTTTTGTTGGTTATGGGGAGGCTTACCTTACTATATATTAGCACAACCAGTTTTACCCCTAAAGGATCAAGTTACCTAGGAGGTACAAGTCTTTCCACTTTGACTGCAATAATGTTTCAATCCGTACGGTCAAAATTCACAAAATGTTCACCACATCATTTCATAGAAGTTGAGAAGAATCTCCTAAGGTTACATTCTCAAAAAGTTCATCTTGGTAGGTTTTAATAAATGGAGTAGAGACTCCTCTAGAATGCCTTGGTCCTTTAGGGGTTCACAAAATTACCATGTTGATTTGAAATGTTGTCGGTCAATGCATATTGCGTATTCTTTGTTTTCCATTAAACACAATCTAAATATAGGTATATTTCCATTTATTAACCCCTAAATTTCTATGACAAATTTCCACAAAAACTAATCAAAATTGTTGATTCTACTACAATGAGTGAAGAAGGAAACAAAAACTTTAATTTTTTTCAGTTTTTACCGTAGGGTCTAAGGTAAGACTTATTGATTAACATACTCACAAAACTTCATAGACTTCGACCGCATGGATTGAAAGATTATAGTGTTTGAAGTAGAGAGAATGGGTCATTTTCTTCCTTGCCTTGAGTGGATCACCAAACTTTGACTTCACTTGGTGTCAAATTTTTGCATTACACAACGTCTAAATCCATAACCATCTTGTTAAGCATGATGTTAGTTCCTTATACACCAATTTTTAGAGGTAGAGGACAAGTGTAGCATATTCAAAACAATTGTGCAAGGAGTGGAGGTTCAAAATTTGCCAATTCACACTTTAATTTTTTGTGAACTTGATATGTTTTAGATTGATAATCTGTATGGTCAATAAGAAGGTTTACACCACATTGTTGTGGAAAAAATAAAAAGTGAAAAATAAAAAGATATCTAGGTTTTATGTGGAAAAGAAGAAGTTTTTTGGTACCTTGCCCGACAATGAGTGACAATGTGTGAAAATGTTTGACTTGAGTTGGTATGCTATTTTTCACTAAAGACAAGAGCTTTTTTTTGACAATATAAAGGGAAATAATATTACTTGCGAGTACCAAAAATCTCACATTCAATAGAGTGTCCTAGCAAGAGTTTTTGGGGGTGCCCGAGGTGCCCGAGGTGCCCGCTCACCCCATTTGAAATTCAAAACCCTATAATTTTTTCATCAAACGTCCAATTTAGGAAAAAATTGTTTACATTTTGTTTTTTCTACTACAAGATGTGGTCTGAACCTTCTTATTGGCCATTCGGATTATCATTCTAAAACATGAATAGTTCACAAAAAAATAAAACGTGAATTGGCAATTTTTGAACCTCCACTCCTTACACATTTGTTTTGAATATGCTACAACCCCTCTCTACCTCTTAAAATTGATATATCAGGAAATAACATCGTGAATAACATGATGGTAATGTTTTCAAACCTTGTGTAGCGCAAAAATTTGACACCAAGTGAAGTCAAAGTCTACCGATCCACTCAACGTAGGGAAGAAAATGAATGGTTTTCTCTACTTCAAAGACTATTATCTTTCAATCCGTGTGGTCAAAGTTTATGAAATTTTGTAAGGACCTTAATCAACAAGTCTTAATTTAGATCCTATGGTTAGATGTAGAAATAAAAGGTTTTGATTACCTCATTACTCATTGCATAGAACGAGAAATTTTAAAGTGTTTTTGGTGTGAAAATGCCTTGGGCCTATAGGGGTTAAGTTTAGCATCCAATGCAATCACAAATTTCCTAAAGATTATAATGTCCAAATACACATTATAATCTCTTGTACTGACTGTCAGATCTTCACCAACATTCTCAGCCAAATGCGGACATGTGCCATTTTCATTATTGTATGGTTGAAATACCAAAAAATTAAAATTTTGGATTTTATATCCACTCAATCAAGGAGACCACTAAAATTAGGCGTTCTTCCAAACAATGAACTGAGAGCCAAATGGTTGAACGTCAATCTGGAACCGCATATACATGCATGTATTTTGCTTTGTAGAACACAAAAAATGTATTAAAGTTTAGCAAGATTTACACCTTTGGATTAACCCCTAATGGACCGAGCCTTGTGTTTCACCAAAACCACCCCCAAATTGCCACTTTGAGATGAGATATTATTAGACTTATTCAAACAATTTTTTACTATCTTCAACCATTGGATCTTCAAGCTAACTACTACAAGAAGACACCCTAAAACTTTCGTAAACTTTGACCATACGAATTGAAAGATTTATGCATTTGAAGAGTGCAGTATTGTTTTTTCCACCATGCCCAAACAGGGCCAACGTACTTTGTCTCAAGAGAATGGCATATTTTATCACTACACATTGCATAAACTCAATGGATCTAAGTTCTACTTTGTGTTAGGTCATTGCACGCCAAAAATCACAAATACTGGAGTTTTATTCAATAAGAAAAATGGACCTGCAACAACTAGGGGTATAGAAAGTGGTCCTTTACTTAGGAAAGTAATTATAACTTTTAAACAAAGAAATAATTGTTGGATGTCAAATCCGAGAAGTGAATAGAATTACCATGACTTATTCTAACCACAAAAAAATAAAATTAAAAAAAAGTAAAATCTTTAGTTTTTATGTGTTTTAAAGTGAATACAATGAAGGTTGTTGAGAACTTCCCTTCACTACTACACCGTTCCTTGAATATAGTGTAGACTTGACTATTTGAAATTTCCTACACTAATTGAAAATTTACATGCAATTGTTGACTGACACACACTTGCTTGAGAACAAATACCCAATCAGAACTTGGCATGCACATGCTTTGATGGAAATTAGTGTGGGTGATCTACATCAATAATGAATCTACACTATATTCAGTGTTTAGTGTACCCGCCTCAAAAGGTGCAATTGTCAACTCTACAACATCACTATTCATCTCTATAGTACCCTGCCCAATTGCCAAAAGAAACATGTTTTTTATGTTTCAAGCACCAGATCCTTTTTCCTATACATCCAAAAAAAATAAAAATTCCCCCCAAAGATAACCCGTATTCCTATTCTCACTAAAAATCTCAAGAAGATATCTTCAAAAATGATTTTTTATGAACCTGCCTAAAATCGGTTTGTACCCCGTAGGTACAAATTGTCATGTAGAGGTAAATTGTCATGTAGAGGTAAATTGTCCTAGAGGTTAAATTGTCCTAGAGGTCAATTACGAATCCAGATTATATCCAATGTTTGGTGTAGTGGCACCTTTTGATGTTTAAGGATTAACCCCTAAAGGACCAGAGTCTCCTTCGGGGGGATTCCTTGATTTTTGGGCAGGTTCCTAAAACATATTTTTAGTTTATTTTTAGTTTATTTTTTGGACTTGACAATTTCCCTCAAAAACTATAAGTGGTACTAACTTTCAAACCACAAATCCAAAAAATAAACTAAAAATATGTCTAAAAATGAACTAAAAAATTCGTAGACATATTTTTAGTTTATTTTTTGGATTTGTGGTTTGAAAGTTAGTACCACTTATAGTTTTTGAGGGAAATTGTCAAGGAACTTTAGGGGTTAAGGGTTAAGAGACAATTCCCAATCACAGTTTTATACCAAAATCATTTTCTATGTGTATAAAACTCAACATAGTATATGGCATTGTATTTGTAGGTATTCATTGTATTTGAGCGTAGACGTTCAAAATTGAGAATGACATGAAAAGGGTAGGTGTCCAGGATATGATTAACTAATGTTAGAGGAGACAAATGTAAAATAATAAATCATGATGAATTTGAAATACACAGGAATGTACAACAGGCCTACAACTACAAAAAACTTCCACGAAAACCACTAAAAATAAGCAGAAAACACACACAATACGCCTACAACTAGTCCTGTACAAGCTTGCCCACGCTTGTCAACACCTACATGCTTCACCTCACCACCCTAGATGTACACACCTTTTGAGTAAATGATATACCCATCCTCGAGTTCTGAGCCCTTCCTTGATGCTGCTGTTGTTGCCTCAGCTCATCAGTAAATGTATGTACATGCCAGTTGAAATGGGAACCGGATTCAGCCCTTGAGGTTGTCGGCAGAGAGACTTCCGGACAGGTCGTCGTCGTTGGGCTTCATAGTGGGAGTCATGCAGGAACGCGCCACTGACTCGAATAGCTTGTCGATCTCTGGAGCGCAGCGCGTGAAGCTGTGTGTCCAGAAGCTGTAGCGTGGGTTCTGCAGAAAGAAAAGAGATTGAGTAATACACCAATTCAGAAGTACTTCCATTTGCTCTAGCACGACATTAACCAGAAAATAAGTTGCAGGAGAAAATTGTTGAGAGATACCTTGATGAGCTCAATGAACGTGATAAGAAGGCCCCAAGGATGTGGTCGATTGACGATCAGCCTCTCCAGCAACACACGAGTGATCTGCTCTTGAACGATCTCCTGAAAACATGGAAGAAAACCTCTCAACATTGATACCCAGCAAAGGGAATGACTCAGTGGACAAGTACAAAATGCTACTAGAAAAGAGTAATATTTGCGGACGACATGTCAAACACATGGACTATGAACCAAAGTGATATGTAATACAGTGGAAGAGCAAGTCTGCATTCTGAGTAGAAACTAGCAGAATCAAGAGCCCGCTTTATCCCGGGCAGCAATAACTTGTGCAAAAGTGATTACTCCGCTATAGTATAAAGCACTCGGTGGAATGATTGAGAACACTTACAGCTGAGGCTTCCGCAAAGAGGAACAAAAGGACACATGAAAAATAATACGTGTGATTGTTGGGGTAACGCAGCTGGTTGGCCACAGCATTCAAAAACAGGTATCTCCCTTCTGTGTCAAGGTCATTGACAAGGCGCTGAAAGATGTCCATTGGAGCGCTGTGGGTAATCGGAGCCGTCAGTGCGGCCAGCTGCTGCGACGTCTTGCTGTGAAGCTGCTGTACAGCCTATTCACCACAAGGTTCGTGTTAGAATTCGGTTCATTCACATTTGCTTTAGAAGCTGGACAGAGGAAATCTTTAAAACAAAAGACGGAACAACTGCAAATATTGGTTAAACCATATGAACACTTCTAATCTTGATCAAGGAAGTATACGGAAGGTGCAACCACTGTACCTGCATTCCGACATAAAGCACGAGAGCATTTAGCAGAGGTACGTTGTAGCGAGTCCCAGAGGCGAGAGCCTCCTGTGCGGACAGACTCAATCGTCCCTTTAAGTCCATGGATATAAGCGCTGTCTGGTTGCGATTCTGTTCAAAAAAGAATTGAATAAGTTAGGTACACCATCAGACTAAAAAATCACTACATGTACAGTCACAAGTTACATGACAGCACATAACTGAATGCCCTCCAGTTGGCTCTAGCTTAATAATGTCAATGAGCCAAAAGAAAAAATACACGATATATTTGCGTTTTAAAAAGCTTTGTGCTTACCTTAATAAAATCATCGACCTCGTTCTTGAGTTGCTTTGCTTTCAGCGCTGCTTCTACATCTGAAAGAATACGCGGAGACTGGGATATTTCTGGCAACAAGTCAACCTGGAACCAGCAAAGGCATCCAAGTGCGAGTAAATATCACGTAATCGCTTAAGAACAAGTCATTCAAGCCCAACAACAACAATGGAAATAGAGACATCAGCCACCATAAGCCAATGGAGAGAACATGCCATAGAGGATTAAAAAAATTCTAACCTTAAGATTTGGAGTGAACGGATCAGGAAGACGCATGTTGCGGGGAAATGCACTTAGTATCAAGTTGCGCATTTGAATGCAAGAGGAAGGAATGACGTCACAGAAGCTGAAGTGATGGTCACACAAGAATTCCGGGAAATCGTGGAGTAGAACAAGAAGGACGCGCAAAGTGCCCTTGTAAAGCAGCCGCACCTGCCAAAACCAAGCTGCGAATTAATATGACATGCTAGAAAAGAGAAACTACTATCGATATGTTACATAAATTCCCATTTTCAGTTAAAAGTGAAAACATAAAGAATAGCGTACAGGTTCACTTAAGTCAGCATTTCTCAGATATGGCTCCATGAATCTGAATAGTGCGACAAGCAAGCGCTGGAATAGGGGCCAGCCCTTTTGCAAGTTGCTCAGCAACAACTTAGGCATAAATGTTCGATGACTAATCAGCTCCAGCCACGAGAAGCTAACAACAAAACCACAATATCAAAGGATTAGTAAACCACAATATCAAAGGATTAGTAAACCACAGCATAAAGCTTCACGAAGCAACACAATTCGCACATTGCGGAAACCAACAACCTAGAAATCAAATAGTTCGAGCAACTTTATCACCTGAAGCCCGGAACATCAAGCGGTTGTAATGCCAAAAATGCATATGCAAAGGCACTCAGTACCTGTAAAGCACACACTCATTTCATAACGAATTGATATCAGGAATGAGCAAATCGAATCGCAGGTGTAAGAATCTCAAAGGTAGATATTTTCGTCATAAACTAAAAGACACGAGGAATCAACAAAACGATACCTGGAAATTACTGGAATCAAGAGTTGAATCGGGCGAATTAAAATCCATAAGCCATGTCACAAATAGACGAAAGTATGGACGAGGATGAAATCCTGCTTTGCGGTCATGGTCCCTTTTCATCAAACGAACTGTCACGTTCAAGACCTGACACACAATAACAGGCAGTGGAACAGACTTACTAAAATGTATAAAGAGAACAAAATAAACATAACACAATACATGCCATCTAACGAGATTACCGGAGAAAGCCCAAAAAGAGTAATATTTCATGGTTAGTCCATTTCGGATAAGTCGATGAATTTACCTTCGTGAGAAGGTTGACCTTGCTCAAGGATGAATCAGATGAGTACTGAGAAGCATGAGCACGGTTTAGTAGCAAACACATAAGAAGTTCAGGATCTATATAATAGACACTATTGGATCTGAAGTTTGCAGCAGTGACGATACAATGAGGAAATCAATGGACAAACACCAAAGAAGGCGAAATGAACGTTTTGAGGAGTTCGTACCTTGACCAGTAGAACAACAAGCTTTGCAACCATGTCAATTGCAGCAAATGATAGATTGGAAGCCTCTTGCTGTCTGGGTTCTCCCACAGCAGATGGAGGCTGAGGAGTCTCTGAGTTCAAGCAGTGATTCTCAGCCAATTCCTGTTCAAAGCAGACAAAAGGTGAGAACTCCACCACAATATCATGATCATAAGCTGATGAGCAAACAGCTTGTACCACGAAACTGATAAAAAGTAATGTAATCTCAAGAAGGGAAATCAGTGTAACAATATATTCTTACCAAAAGAATGCGGAAGAAACGGTCAGTGACGTCATCCCCTTTGAGCATCCCAGTGCTTTGCAGCTGTGAAATGTAAATTGCATACGCCTTGTCGTTTGTTCCTCCAGGTGTATTGCAAATACGAACCCACTCTTGAAAGAATTGGGTTGCCTAGCACCAGAAAGAAATCCTTAGTAAATTTACATGCAGAAGATGGTTCGTTTTCCTATGCATTTAAGAAAGCAGAGCCTCACATAGCTTGTTGAACTTGTTTTGCCACTGAATCTAAAGAAAGTCAAGAACCCTTCATCAAAGTTTACACTACACAAAATTGTGACCATTTGCTGCAATACCTGCGAAATATTACACATCACTTGAAATGTATTCATAATCAAATTGAGTATACGACAATATTTCCTTTACTTACTTGATCCCTAAGTCCAGGAGGATCGCCGGCCGCACTTTCACGCAGCGCTGATTTGCCATCATCTCTAAGTCCAGTACCGCGGCTAGATGTAAGCTGCCGCAGGTGAATACAACACGATGTTAATGATTCTGTTCAATTTTCAAAGTTATACAACAATAGACTGATATATAAACCAAAGCATCTCCAGATAGCTCGACAAAAAAGACACTTTCACTGCTAAGAACACACTGAAATTCAGGTTATAGTGGGCCCAGAAACATAGATGTTGGTTGAGAGATCGCAGGAGAAGAACAATCCGTACCTTTTTCTCCTTCGACAGCCTGCCTCTATCATCCTTGTTTGGTGTGCCTTTTGCATTTTCCACCAACTGCTGCAGCGACTCAGGAGAACCGGGTCGTGCTGCCAACTGCAATCCCAGATATTCACGTAAGACTTGCAACAAGCAGCTACAAATTAAAAGAGATAGCTGCAGTCCTTAATGTATCACGATTGAGACCCTACGCATCAGTCCGAAAGTGAAAAAATACAACTGAAATTTACCTTGCCAAGAGCGTCAATCACATTGTAAAATTCAGTGCTGCTGACACCTGCCTCTTCTATGACACACGTCTTCACAAGGTACGCAGCAAAATCAACAGCATCCTCTGCACAATCCAATTCCACTCAGTCACATCACAGTCTTTCACAAAGATTAAACTTGCTAACACCCAAATACTCGTTCAAAACATGGGAACACTATGCTATTGACCATATGACATTTATCAAATATGCTTGAAGTTGAAAGTTAAAAGGGCTGGGAGGAGAAAAAATGAAATCACAATTCACACGAGGGTTGAACATAAGAACATACTGTTACGGCCTCCATCAATCCACTTTGTTAGGTGCAGGTTGTAATCTGCCAGGTTTATTAGCTCGGATCTGATAAGACCGACAGTAATTTCCTGGTTGAACTTACGATCCTCATCAGAGTAAACAACCTGAAAAGAAATGAAATGAAACTTATAAGTCATAGACCTATTGTAGAACGATGCGAAGTTCAAATGCTGTTAAAAATGTTCTTCACTGATACTGTTGATGTGCTCCAAGTTTCAATAACAATGATCGCAGGTAAAAATCTGTTATCAAGGGAGAATAGTTTTTATTACCCAGCTAGTCAACTCCTTCACCACCCTCTTGCACACATCACGAATGGATTCCAAGATGCCGAGATGAACAAGCACATGGACTTGGCCCGAAGTGTTTTCGTACAGTCGCTTGAAAACCTGAGTCCAGAAATACATAAGTGATCTCCAGGAATGAATACAGAACAATCAAGAAGGGCTACTGTTCCGAACAAACTGGTACATAAAAATGACCTACACTAGTCTAAAAGAAGATTCGAAAGTCTCGAAAGAGCTTAGTCACTCCCAACTAACCTTCTGGGCTATAGCCATCGCTGCCTCATCTCTAGTCACACATTGCATTATGATTTCAGGAATCTCATTCATGGCAATCTGCAAAAGATAATCCACAGCCAAAGAATGGCCAATGAGATATAAAAGTTGGAAATTATTCAATTGTCCAATTCCATTTCGAACAGGAATTTACCAACTCTTCAACAAAATAATAATAATGATGATTGAAATAACATCTGAGCTTTCAAATCTCACCCGCACTTCATCGTCAAGCGAAATTTGCGAGCTAAACGGAGATATCCGAGAGAGTGCAAGATCCAACTGAAAAATCCACCACAATATTACGCTCTCAACCAAGAATACGTTACTCTGGTACTACTATGACCCATCACCTAATACTTTGATCTAGAATTATTTTGAAACGATTGCAACATTCAGATCAAGGTAAACATATGTCAGAACCACAAAACGATCAAACGCAACGCCACATACTGACCACGTCATTCAAAATAAAAGATGCATCAAACTGCACCTACCTTCTGTACCGCCAAGGTGTACTTTTCCAAAGCTTCTCCAGTAGTTAGAGATGGCTCATGTACTGTAGATCCAACGTGTTCAGCCGGCAACAGTGGTGTTGAAGACTGTGTAGTTCCCAGCATACCCTGTAACTCCGTAACACAGGTGAGGAAAAGTACAGCGATACCAAACTTTCAGACTACACTGAACACCCATTACATAAAATCTGTTTCGCTGATTATAAACAAGGAGTTGAAAGATTCAATACTCTACCTTCAAGGCATTTGTAACCTCTACCGCATTGGATTCCGGAGGTGGAGTTGAAGCATTGGAATATGTTGAAAACAAGAGGCTGGCCTCCTGAGAAACCCGAGACTGCCCTTCTACTCCACTAACAGCTGTTGAGTTAAAACTGCAATAGAAAAGAACCCTCAGAAACCCATAGCAATCATATCAATTAACCAATTGTAAACTAGGGTAAAAGGTCGGAAAGTGTTGCAAGGTCGAAGAGATGTGAAGCAACAAACCTCAAAGGACTCGCTTCCCTAATGTCAAGCTCATCAGATGATATATCTGGAACTTGAGATGCCCCTCCAGGTACCGATGAAGATTGATTGCCGATTAATGAGAGAGTGTTTGCACCAGACTCACGACTGGGAACAGCATAAACACCTCTCGCTGGAAGATTTGTAATACCTGAAGGGCTTGTGCTCGTTGGAGGTGTAGAACTTGTTTGATTTTGCCAAGGAAGTCGAGCAAAGTCCTGCAGATCAACAAGTAATCACAGGCATCACAAGGTAGCACACATCTAAACACCATGTATTTAGAAATCGCGTCCAGAAGATATATTTAAAAGGTCATTCAAGCCAATTCGCTTACCTCATACACGCGTGCTTGTACGCTGGACAATCGCCCAGGTCTGGGACGGAGAGCCTCAGGAAGAGGAGTAAGGTTCTGATTTGTGTATACATATTTGTCGTAGTAAGCTGAACCTAAACGAATCCTGTCAGTTCTTCGAACTGCCAAGACAGGTGCAATCGCCTCTTCTAAATCCCGCTGTGCCTGTCAAAAATTCATACCCAAACCAAAATTGATTAATTAATACCTCGTCTTCCGAAAACTTTGAAAATGATCGCCAGAACCAAAAAACGAAAAAGCATACCTTCTCGGTCGCAGCTTTCTCAATGACAGCACATCCTAGGTCTAAATTATCGTTCGTGACTAAATTCACAGCTTGCTCCAACACATCTTGAGAGATAGCAGTCTGCATTAAACTTCTGAGATAATTCGCCATGGCAACTCTCAAGGGCTCCTGCCAGAGAAACAAGAAAACGTAGTGAGAAAACAAAGCTATGCTAATTAAAAGTTCATTAGTACACACACATACAACAAATTGACGTTTGGAACAATCAAACAATTTGATGTCTATCTGCATTTCCTAAATCAGCTTCCTCATCAGAACTGCAGTTCCTAATCTACGAATGCTACAAAGAGTGCGAGAAAGCTCTTGTGCTGTACCTTGCAAGTAACATGAGCCAAACTCCCGGCCAGGCTGGCCACCATTAAATTAGCTGCCTGATTTGTGCGACTCTCATCTGCTTCCATTGCATAGTCCTACAAAAAGGAAACATGGAACCCCTGCTTTAGTTTTTCGCAGAAGTGAACAGAGAATTTCATCCCGTGCCAATATAAATGCTACTAGAAAAAACAGGAAGAGATTATCTTATGGTCATTATTGAATTTAAAAGAAATGCACTGGTTCTTAAAATTCACAGAAATATATACTAGCAAGCTAAAACGTCCAGATGGAGATATTCTAAAACACACCTTGACCACAAGTTCCCGAGTAGTCATGCACGCAATCGTCACACTTCGATCCACCACAGGAGAAATAATTTCTCTAATCGCACGCTCCATGGCCAGAGGCACAAATCTACAAACACAAGCACGCTCTAAGATTCAATATCTAGAAAAAGAGTTGCATTTGTACACAACCCGAAATTATTAACATACAAGCAAGTTCCGCAAATATTTGATTTAATCAAACGAAATTGTTTGATTCAGGCGATGTAGGATCGAAATAGTCGAGTCATTAACGGATATACCTTTGGAGCTGCAGCTGTTGGCTAAGCCCAGCTAACTTTGAGTTCAAGACCACATAGGATGTCAAATCAGGGATCGCCATTGACACCTGCCCAGATAGAGTATTATCAGCCACGGAACCACAAACATTTCAATGACAGGTACGAATCACATGTGACCACGACAATGTACCTGGCTGGAAGAGAACGACTGCTGGGACTGCAAGGAAGTCGATGACACTTGACCATTCTGCGTTCGCTCCAGTGAAAGCGATGGTCTTTCGTCCTCGGTCAACTGCAAACAACGCACATGTATGACTTGAGCTCCTGAAAGAGAAACTTCTGCACCGCACCTCCAGCGAGCTGCTCAAAACAAGTAACTCTAGTACCAAAAACAACTAGAAGCTTACCTTTCCACTTGACACACAAAAAAAAAAAAAAAACACTTGGGTACTAGTTGTGTTACAGCAGCTTGAATAAACGAGGCCTAGGGGTATAACAATAAAAATGTATATCTGACATAAATACAGCAACAAATCCACAGATTGTAAACTCAAACCAACCTGTGAAATTCCTGATGGAGACAATGATGTTGCAGACTGGGTAACAATTGAAAGCTCAGTGGGTATATCCAATTGCTGCGGCAGAGTTGGAATAGGTACAGGCTGAGCAGAATCGTTTGCCGACGGAGCAGGTGAGGGTGACTGAGAAAAGACGGGATCCCTGTTGGAGAAATCAGGATTCCCCTCAAGTTCACGATCCAGACCCTCAAGAAGCTTGGATGGCTTTACTTCCTTCAAATCCACATTTAAATTCTTGAAAAGAACCTGCAATAATCAAGGAACTTATGTTACATGGATCCAGTCAAACATCAATAAAGCTAGACACAACGCTGAATTCAAGGTAAGTGTAACCATCTCTTAGAGTCTGGTCCTACATACATCAATCAGGGTCTAATTTAGGAACTCACCTCAATATCAAACTTAAGGTTCATCTTCAGATTAGGTAAGTTGTATATTTCCACCAGTAAACTGAGAATTCCCATTGTCCATGGATTTGGAGGCTGGTATGCCAGACTCTGGTTGCAGGGCTCCAACACCTAAGAATAAAACCATGGCAAGTGCAAGCACATCAGGTAAAGAACAGTATACGCGAACTAAGCTCCCAGGTCTCCCTATCGAAATTTTTCACGTATGGAAGTAATTCGTAGTTTCTGTCTCATAGAAACTGAATGTGAGGGCAAAAATCCTAGAACTCGCAACGAGAAGCATTAAGGTATGTCCCTCCATCAACACGTAAGTGAAAAAGAGATTGGGATCAAGGAAATCAAAGATTGATGTATCACTTAGTTGTTTATTGAAACGAGCGTTTATCACTTAAATCCCGAATCCAACGTGAAATATATAGTATATACCTTGGATGTAAATGGAATTATGGCGATCATAAGTCCTTTCTGGAATGCCTGCACACGGAAAAGAACAGGGGAGTGATTTTAAGTATCCAAACCACGTAAGTCAACTAATTTAAATCCAGAATATTCAACTAACTCTTTCAAAAGCATCCAATTGAGCATTTATGTGCCAGGTGTTATTGGAATTTGGGCTCAAGTTAAAAGTAAACAAAGCAACAAATTCCATACCCCCCAAAGCCTAAATAAAAAATAAACAATGAACTAGAGGGTATAAACTTGCCAGGTTTTACGGATTACAAACATATTACAACAATTACCACCTATGATACAAGCAGATCTTAAATTCAAAGAAGTAACATTACCCTGATAATAAGAGACTTCGGATCGATTTCACGTGCTCTCAATGCCTGATTCCGTCTGATGGTCAACTTGCCAAGCCAGCTTCCTAGATTCTTCAAAAGCGACCTCTCCTCCGAGTGGGTCTTGATCAAGTTTGAGCCCAATAACACCTGGCACGCAAATGCTCAATTGTAAGACCAGCACAAAAAATTCCAAATAAGAGGACTTATCATACTCAAATTCAAGAAGAAGGAACGCATCTGAATAAAGAGTATCAATAAACCCCCTTGTACAAAAACAATATACACAATAAAATAAAGACTGTGATTTGTACAAAGACTTCACCTTGCAATTTTCGTAGGTCGTCTTCAAAACTTCCTTATGAAGCTCCTTGGAATTCATCTTGTCTAAGAACTTGATGTATGTATCATGATTGTTGGGTTCGATACTTGCTCTGGAAAGAGATCACGACCATACACACAATCAAGACCAACACACGCTCAAAAGATTGTTAAAGTTGAACCCGAGACCAAGCCCAAATAACTTGTAATATAAAAGCTATACATCGTACTTGTATAGTCATCATAAAATGCAATCGCGAGAACGAGAAAAACAAACCTTTACTTACCGTTTCATCACAATGTATTGGGCAAACCAAGGAGAATACTCTTCTTTCAAGACCTCAACACACTCCTTTGCTTTAGCTTCCAGATTCGTCCAAGATATGTTGTTGATTATAAACGCCACTTTATCTTGTATTTCTGAGCTCGGTGCCTGAGAAGAATAGAAGGGGGAGAGGGGGGTCATGAAAGAGCAGGCTCAAGAATGTGCACACAAAAAGTCACAACAAATCCACTATCACCAACTGGCTTGTAGCTTCTGTAATTTTCGAATTACCGTTAAAAGGCAAAGACATGTGTCTCAAACCAAATTACCTCAATAGGTTTGTCCCGCTTGCCGGCAGCAGCTACAAGAGTCTCTATGTTCAGAGCATGCCCAAACCCAGAAATCGCTGTACGCAACGAACCTACAGAACAAGAAAAGGGTCAAATCAGGTGAGAATGATGGTAATCACACTACTCATCGCTAGAAAAGTAATGAGTAAAGAACAGCTGTACAGCAAATTTCATCTCTAAATTATTGAAAGGGCAAATAAATCGGACGCTATCCCAAAAAGACAAAACAAAACTACAAGACTTCCATTGAACTCGCTACATGCTCAAAACTTTAACTGTTAGTCTAATACGACCCAAACTAATCAAAAACTTGCTGACACAGCTGTAAGTCAGGCTGATGCATTACCGGCAGAACTAGGTCGACCGGACGCTGGAATTGTTGTTGAGGCCGTCTGACCATTTGAAGCTGCTGAAAATGGGAAGTAGGGAGCAGCTGTGGAAAGGCTACTCGTGTCTGCGCTTGAATACTGTGAATCAGTTGCTCGACTGGCTTGTGAGTGTAATGTAGAAGCACTCTGCTTCACTTGTGCATCAGACCTAGAGGCAATATCATCAGGTCTCTCTTCAGGTGAAGAATATTGAGGGAGCTGATATTGCGAAGATGTTACCGACGAAGCACGGGATACTGATTGAAAGAGTGACTGAGAATTAGTCTGCAATCCTGATAACGAGTCCAGATCTGATTGGGAATTAATTTGTGGTTGCTGCACCCCAGGTGTGGAAGAGAAGCCTCCAGAAGTAGACTGAAGTAACGCATCCAGTCCCTGAACAACAAAGTGAAGAACCATTACCATCAGCACGGAAGTTCAACGACCTGTACAGTTAGATTAGATACCGGTCTAAAATTTAATGAAGCGAAACATGCATTCCGAATATGAGCATAACCAGAATACAGCAAAGGTTGGTAAAACTGAAGATAACTAGGGACAATGGTCGATTGCAAAGAATATTGCATATTAGAACCACAAAAAGCACACATCCAATTCCGAAAATCTATTGATTTCCCTCATATTTCCACTCGGTAATGCAACCTTCCAGATTTAATGTACAATTCAACACCCACCTGTTCTGATGGATATCGCAACGGAGAGCTTGGGAACCTAGTACCAGCTGGATCAACAGCAGCAAACGCTGAATTATAAATTTCATCCTGAGAGTCCTGTAACACGCTCGTTGGAGCATTTACAATCGTCGGAAGAGCAACAACAGAAGGATCACCAGTAGTTGGATCTGCTGTGTGGCTTGCATTTACTATATTCATAACAAAGTCCACAATTTCATCATGAGCCTCATGAATGTGTGGAACTTGTAGAATATGGTAGCAAAACTCGGGCCACTCTTCTAGTCGCTCCCGTATTGAATTCAACGCCTGCATAGCAAACGAGAACATCTGTACAGACGAGAAAACCATTGAGTTTTGTCCACGTTAGAAAGTCGTAGTGTGGTATTAAACTGACCGAGATCAGGCATAATAAATTTACCAGCAGGACAGAAACTTGACAGCAAGATGCACCAGCTGCTGAAAATATCATCTGACGAACGGTGCCAGGAAGTATAATGTTTATGCCAAAAGTAACCACCGCTGGAGGATGATGATTACAAAGCTCATTAGCACTGAAAAAATCAGAGTGTATTACAGTCCTCTAAAGCTACAGAACCATATCACAAAATGATGAGTACCTTTGAGCCTGCTGGATTACCGAGAGCCCTCAAAATGCAAGACAAGGCTGTTTCAAGGGTACTGCTTGAAATAAGCCGGTGCTTGATCAAGGATCCTGTCACAAAGAAGCCAACTCCTTAATCATCAGAGATAGGTCCTCAAAATAGAATCTGTCACTGATTTTAGTCTAATATAGGACATTTAAATCATGCAGTAGAGATCTTACCAAACAGAACTGCTGTAACAACCAACGCATTATCTGGATATTGATTCAAATGTGGAAGTTCATCAAACAGACAAGATATCATTCGTGAAAAGATCGCCTTCTCCCGCCTGAATAACCACAAATACAATGTACAAATCCCATAAGTAATGTAGTTTCTTAGCTATTCTAGAGTATAACGCAGTAACCTAGAAACTATGATGCTGCAAAAAGTGGACCCACAGATACTCTAACTAAGTAACGTAAATACTGAGATGTCAGCTCTCCGACAATAGCCAACTTCAATGCCATGTTCATTCAAATACAACAGCAACCACTATTTGACCATACAGACAGAAAGCAACTCACTCTATCTCCTTCCGCTGAAACAAAAAATTTATACTAACAAATAGAAACACTAACTCACGTGCCAAAATGAACATGTCCGAAACTAAGAAAAACGGGAGTCACAAAAGAGGGTCATAATGGAAGAGTCATTACGAATTGGGAGGGGATTGATTGAACTGCTGCAGCATGTTGACAACATTTTGCACTGGAACTTCTCCACGGTAAACTCGTTCAAAGTACAGGTTCGCCTCTTTATCAACATCAATCTCTTGCAATGATGGTTCAATAGGTGTCGCGCTTGAGTCTAATGAATCAACTGACTCACTTCCTCTTGCTCTGGCAATCTTATTCACGAGACTCCCTGAAGACAGGAGGCCAGAAGCAGCATACAAAACCTGACAAAAATAAAAGCCATAGACTGAGCATCTACTAAATTCTGTAAGAAAACCAAACAACGACTACAAATGTTATGTAGAGCTACTGTAAATTTAAGCACCAAATCAGGAACATCATTACATAGTAAACGATATCTCTTCAAGCACATCCTTTAAAGAGGGAAAATATTTGTACGACATCACACTGAGCATTAGGAGCTTACATAATTGACCAAAGCATATATGATTGACACAGTCAGACATTCAAAAAAAAGCCACTAAGGGCTCAGATGGTCAAGGTACATCCTATTGTACAACCCCCAGAGAACCACGGCACACATCACGTAACAGGTATCTCAATATGGAATGATAAACACTGATCTCAAACACTTCCTGCAAGTGAGGTGACAGGTTGGACACACTTCAAAAGCCACTAAACAAACGTCATCTTGTAAACTCACCTTCAATATAACACCAGAAATGTCAAACTCCTGGTCTTCAATATGGTCTATGGCTCCATTCATTTCGTCCAACTTGGTGCGCCTTTCTTCTATGGAACTCAAGCAAACCTGTCCAATCCAATCACTTCATGATTAAGAACATAACTATAAGAAGAAAAAACCTCACCAAAACACACGCCACTGCAACAGAAGGCAACTCTTGTGTTCAAATTCAAAGCAGATTTCATAAATATACGGAGTAATCGACAAAAGCCTAACCAATATTTGAAATGCCTCAATCCTCAGATAATATAGCTGATTACACATACAGGGATACACAGCCTCCAAATTATCAAAATGACTTGGCACAATCACTAAAGAAACCACTTAAGCTACAATAAAAAAGGAACAAGAGTAAGAGGAAAGGCAACACACCGAAGCAAAAGAATCACGAAAAATAGACACTTCTTCCTCCAGCCATTTCTCTAAATTCAATGAACCTTTTCTCCAGGCAAAAACAGCAAGCTTCAGCGCAACTTGAGAAGGCATGCTGTTCAATACTGCATGTAAAATCTGCATGTCACATGTTACAAAGATTTGTTTATTAAAAAAAAAAAGCTACCAAAGCGCATCCATAAGGCAGAAGCAGAAATCAGATTGAGCTTAAGTTTGCAAGTGTGCAACCAAAAGAAAGCTTCCGATTTACAGCTTCGGATTTGTAGTCATTACCTTCAAGCCCCTGCAGACCTGCAAGACCTGGCCATATGCAGAACGATCTTTTGAGATGAGTATATTGACCATTTCCATTTTCAGAATTTCTGGGTTCAGAGACCAGAGCTTACTCCACAAGGGAGCAATAGCCTCCTCCTCAGCAGTAAAATGAACTTGTGCAAACTGTGGTCTCAGTATCAAGGACAGCATTTCCTCTTGAAAGCTTCCTTGTGATCCCTGCATAAAACAATAAAGCCCTTGATGATACTAAGAGAGATGATACTAAGGGATATGGCTACATAAACAACAATCCATGAGAAGACTAAAAAATTGATTGTGAAATAAACGACTAACTTACCTTCAAAGATACAATAATGTTGACCTGCACAAGACCCAAAGCCAGAAGTTCTGGACATTCGTTGCGTGGATATTCCAAAATCTCTCGAACCTGATCACTATGTCCCACCTCTGCAAGGCGGCATAGTACTTCAAGCAGATCTAGAGAGAGCCAAGCATAGTTGGGTGATTTCACAAATCCTTCTTCAACCTCTATCTGTCATACCAGCCAGTTCAACCACTGAGAAATGCAGCAAAGGAAGAAAAAATAACTATGAATTGGTCACCAAAAAAGTCCACCCTAAACATAAACAAAAGTCGCTATTGCGCAGAAGCCCTTACGCACATTTACTGTTCAACAGCAGGGAGCATCTACAAAGTTCTAAGCACTGGTCTCCGTCTTTGTCAATCGAATATGCTTTCGACAAAGCTCTACAGATATTTGCAACCTAGACTGTAATAACACCGGCCTACATTATTACCCCGAATCTACCAGGATGCTGACTTTCATATTCAGATAGGACAATCAACAGAAGCATATTGTTGTGGATGAACATACCAGTTTCCTTGTCGAATGAGAAAAACTGAAAACCTCTGGAGCCGCTAAAATGGCGTGCCTCAGAAAAGATAGTTGACCCTCGTCATTCTTCCACACACGGCCACAGATAGCGTCAAGTGGAAAGGGATCCTGTACACAAAATCGCTAGAGTAAGATTTCGCCAATCCAGAGTTTGATTCATCTAGGCAGCTCTACTTTCTGCCAAGATGAAGGATCAAGGAAAGAAGATGTACCATACATAAGGAACAGAAACTGCAAATCAGACAAAAAAACGCACCTCGCAACCCAATCTGTACATAGTCATGAAGAGGGTAAAAGCATTATCATCAGGCAGAAAGAATCCCTCGTAATCCAAACTTGGTACCATCAAACTCCAGTTCAAACTCGGGTTCTAATACACACATGTCAACGACGTCAAATTAGTACCAAATAAACGACATCGGACTGTTGAGAAATCCAAATGACCTAGAAAGCATACTTGCAACAAATACTACTCCCTCCTAATTACAACATGTCAACTTATTGATTCCACTCTGATAACCAACCGACACATATCATTTTGATTTCAAGCATGTTCGGGGTTCAACAAGACATAATAATAGCAATAATAAAAACTTACAGAATGTACGTCAATAATCAGATATGAATTAAAAAGCAATCACATATGACGTATAGGACATGACATCACTATCAGAGGAGAGTTTTAAGCATATATCCTACATTGATAAGAAGACAAGAATCCTCACCAATTGGTTAATAGCACCTAACAGGACGTCAACGTGCCAACTGCTTAACTTTGAGGTTATCGGCTCTCCGTTGCAAAGGGTATTGCAGAATGCCCCATGTATACTTTGAACCTCGTCCAAACCCTTCGCTGTTCGAGCTACTGTACCCAATATCCGTGCAACGTCACCTTCTAGAAGTGGACCACCTTGTGACAGGATCTCTTTGCAATGTTCAACACTATGTGTGCAGTCGAATCCAAGCTCCTCCAATAAGCTCACCACATCAGTTGCATGCTCCAAGTCCATCAATATGGTGTCCGATAACAATGACCCAGATTTCGAAACATAATCGAACTCTCTGCAAATCATCATCTTTGCATCAGTACAATTGTATCCAAAATCCATATAACACGACAAAGGCAGAACCATAGTGGAGGTAATGGACCGTGCACATACTAGAGGTCAATAACGCAACAATGTTAATTCAGCTAGGACGAGTACAGGTCATGAACAGTGAAAAAGGGAACAAGATGCACAAAATTAATAGCCTTTCCAGCGTATAGCACATTAATCATACCTTAAAGTGTTTACCTCCTTATTGACATCCTTGAGAAAGGGAATCAGTGTTAAGGAATCGACTGCAAATGGCTGCAAAGCAGGCAAGGACTTCAAAAAGGAAGACCGAAGTTTCAAAAGGGCTTCACTTGAGTACAAACCCCATAAAATCCTCTCCACCAAATCTTCTGAGAGCTCGGGGACTGGGTTCTCACACAACTCCTTCACCTTTGTCTCAAAAAAGGCTAGGCCTGTAAAATCAAGCAAAATATGCCAACCGTTAAAAACATATTTTGGCTGCTAAAGAGAGACAATCTTCGTAAAGCCTCTACTTCAGTACCTAACCCAAACAGAAACTATCCTGAGCCTGGAAATTCTCAGAAGGCAAGTGCCAATTTTACACCTTTCATTCAAGGAATCCAAGTACGATTAACAGTAATGAATATTTCCATCAGCTTACGGTGCACTACCGTTTACAACCCCCATCAACTATAAAAACAGAAGGATAGATTTCCTGCTAGTAGAAAAGAAAGTCAGAGGCTCATCCTACAATCCTCACTCACCTTGCTGACGTTGACTGTAATCCTCTGCGTCTGCAAGAGCAAGTCCAAGAGCAACTTGCTCCGGCAAAGAAAGATTTAGCGCTCTGCAAAGATTCGTTAGGAACTCTTCACTAACGGATGGTAGAAACCGCAACGCTTCGCATAATACAGTCCCGAGATTGGGCTGGTGGATTAGATTCCGAATAACCAGCGTCAACAGGTCGAATTTCACTTGCAAGTTTTGATCATTTTTTGCCAAATTGACTTGCTCCAGGCAATTTCGTAACAAAATAATGCTTCCATCCGGTCCATAGCTGCTCAACTGCAACCCATTGCCATTGAGATGCTTATCAGATACAAGGACAAGACGACAGCAACTCAGGCTAATTCCACATCATTCGGCAACGATATCAAAGCACGGACGGAAACGACAACGCATCCTTCATGATACGTATTCAAACAACAGAGGCATCAGATACCTCATGGAGCTCCTTCGCCACAGATTTAAAATTGTCTTTGCTCAGATTAGCAACCTGAAAACCAATCTGAGCAGCAAGAGAGGATCCACACGGAATCATGGCTTTAGCTGCCAAAACCGCAGTACTACTTGGTACGACGACAGGTCCCTGCTCCTCTGTCAACAAATGCAAAGCTCCTAATCACCTGCATCCCCAAACACTACCCGTCTCTCTCTCAATTGCGTCTCCCCCCGCCAATCCGCAAAACCGAGTAAATAAATCTCAGAACACACACTCAAACCGCCTGCCTTTTCATCTTCTGCCCGCGTTAGAGCACTCCTCTCTCCCAACTCGTAAACAGCTCCTTATCTCTTCACATAACCAAGCCCCTGCGCTTCAAACAACACAACCATAAATTCCTCTGCCCCAGCTCATTCACAGCAACGGGCGCAAAAAGCACACAAGGTACAAAAATCTACTCGAGAACCACTAACAAAAATCTGCTCAGAACCACTAAGTGCAAATTCACTCCACGACACCGTTCTCACAAACACAAGACTATCCTCATATGATAACAACACCTCCCCCTTTACTAGATTCACCACAACTCTCTCCCTTGATAACAACTAACCTAACACGGTTCTCAACCAAAACGCAAAAAAATCAAAACACCAAACCCTAAACCTGCAAAAACACCTTACCACGACACCTATCCACCACACTATCCAAAACAGCGACGAACTAGGAGTGCAATCACCAGGCGCGACGCCACACTCAGAGAGCCTCAGCTCCCGACGCGGTGAGCTTCCGAATTCAAGCTTTCGGAACCCTAGAATCCCCGAAACTCCAGAAAATTGCGGATTCTCTGAGAAAAGTGGTGTTACCCGACGGCGTGCAGCTGTGAGCAGAGAGGAACGAGGCCAGCGAGGCAGGGAGGGTGCGAGCGATGTAGCTAAGGGAGACGGTACGAGCGCGGATTGTCTCTGTCAGTGTGTGTGCTTGCTTGATGCGCTGCTTCGTCTCTCTCTCTCTCTCTTTTTTCTGTGTGTGTGTGTGAGCGAGCGAGATGACCGAGCCTTCTTCGTTGGTGATGAGGCTCCGTCGCCGTCTCGGCGGCCTGGCGGACGGATTGCGTCACTTTCGTTGACGTTTCTATCGGATGAGGCAGATTGCGACGGGAGTCGCTGTCACCGTCGCTTTCGTTCGTTCCGTGTTGATGCCGTTCCTGCGCTTAAATCCGTTGCGGTACAGTGCTGGGACCCGTCACCGTGGGCGCAGTTAACCCTTAAACATATTTACACGCAAGTATTTTACTCTGTAAAATACAGGGTGTATTAAAGTTTAGCCAGCATCTTCCACCTTTCGTTTGGAGGTTCTTCAACTCACATTTTTCATTTGGAGGTCAATTCAATATCTCAACCTTATTATGTTCATATACGACACCATACTTGTAAAATATTGTGGCTTCCAGTGGCACCTTGTGACAATTAAGGATTAAGCCTTAAACGTCAATCAAGAATCGTAAATACAGGCACATATTTTTACTATGTAGAGCTCAAAGATTGTATAAAAATTTAACAAGACTTACACCTTTGAATTGAAGATTCTTCAACTAACATCTTTTGTTTGGAGGTCTTTTCAATATCTGAGGTTTATCATGTTCAAATACAACACCATACATGTAAAATATTGTAACCTTCTGATGTATAATAGTTTAAAAAATGGTGATGAAGCTTGAACCTTTGTGTACACAACTAGTATCATATTTCAACCCAATGAAGTAAACATTTGTAAGTGCAAAATTAAAACTAAAAATTAAGATAAAATAAATTAATAAAGACCAAACTCCGGTTTAAGGGGTCATGCATGTATAAAGTGTCTGTTCGTTCCACCACTAAAATGATGCCCATTGACAAAAAAAATTGCAATATGGAACTACTTCCCCCTCTCAAGGATAGACACTATAGGATAAAAAGCTCAAAGAGAGCCATTTTATATTTGATGGGGAGGTAAAGAATGTAGTGCATATGGTGTTGGAGGTAAGGTATACCCCCCATGATCGACCCTAAACCAATAACACATAAGTTTTTTGCTGTATAAATGACTGCAAAAAAGGCATTTCCATGCACACCATCTGAGCAATGAAAAGCATACAACCATGCAACTCATAGGTCGTTTTACAAACAAGGACATGTACCAACACGTTCAGATTGATGTAAACCGCCCCTTGTGCATTGAAGACCTTTTTTGCCAAAGGTCTCGTAGCGTACAGGGTCTGCATCTCCAGAACTAGCATGTTGGAATCATTGAGGCTACTAAAGTCAATCACATACCCCATGACGACAACTTAAAGGAAGATCCTAGGCGCTAGAGGTGGAGTCATTGGCATCAAGGTAAGATCCACGTCTGGAAAGAGCTTGATAGCTTCCACCAACACCCTAGAGACCGACGAGGCAAGCTTAACGGGGAGAGGGGGGAAACCGTGCAGCTCCAAAGTTCGACTCTTGTGACCATGTCTAGAAGACTCTCCAAGCGTCTCCGCTAGTGCGAGAGGGGCCTTACAGACGGGCATTGGACCAACGCCTCTTGGCGGGAGGTACATGTGCCTCACCCTGCCTAGAAGACAACTTATCAGATGTTGGTAGAGCCACACGAGGCTTGGAAGATAATCGGGCCTAGAACTAAGGTTGAGGCACCCAATTCCGATTGGCCACCTAATTTTGATCAGTAGAGTATGCATGGCATGGTGCATGAAAATGGCAAATGCATGGAATGGTGTATGAAGTGACCCAAAACCGATAGCTCAAAATCTGAAAATAACAGACATTACTGGCATCGGATCATGAAGTGAGCAATTTTTGGTTGCTCCACCTCAATTGAGCTCTCATTGGTGGCCTTGCCTCGAAAGTTGAACAAGGGCGATCAGCATTGGGTACCCTCCATAAGTTGGTTATTCATGGCATGTCTTCTCTCTATTTACTTACTCTCACTTATTGGCATTGGGCAAAGGAGGACACTAAATCTCACCTACTCTAGAGCTTGATTGTGGGCTCCGGTGGTTTCTAAGCTTTTAAATTCTATATCAATTCCAAATCTTTGTGAATAAATTTGGAAAAATATTTGTTGAGTTTCATTCCCAATTCAGCATCTCTCTACATAAATGTTTTTGACATACAATGTCATTTGTGTCCCGAACTGGCTTAAGTGATTGGAATTGGGTGCCTCTACCTTAGACATTGGAGGTGCCTGTTCTAGTTGAGGAACGGTTGGCGGCGCCTCATACTTGTTGCCGACCTCCAATTGCCCCGAAGTGCCTCCTTGCTTGTGGCCTCCGCAATGTACTATTGCAGCACCTTTTCCCCTTCTCTCCGCAATGAACTCTTCCACAGTTGGTCCAGGCGTGCTTAGAGGAGGAGTGTACATGGAGTTGATGCCAATGGCGGTAAAAAAGGAGGTCGACGTCATCCTTCGTGCTGCTGAGACACTTTATGGGGGTGTCTACTCGAATGGTGTCATGCCTAGTGGTAGTCTTTGCGCCACCTCTTTGACGAGGCTTCCCTATCAACGCATCAAGAAGCACCATGCGGTACTTTGAAAACACAATCCTAGCCTCAATGTTTTTTAAAAAACCACGCAACCGGTAGATTCTCAAGTGTCCATGTCTTGCATAATCCTACAAAGTGCATTTCTTCATTAGACGATGCCATCTAAGCTTTGCCTTGTTGATGAAATCCTCATTGTTGTGTATGTAGAAGAAGAGAACTTTGCTCCTCTTCTTCGACAACAACTTCTTACGCTCTTTGTGTTGCCAGAGGGAGTTCACCTCCACAAATAGCCACTCATACTTGCTCTTTATGCACGCGCTGTGCATGTGGGCTCCCCTCTGCATTGACCGACTTTGGCACACTATGACATCTTCGTGTACAAACTTGCCCGGCAAATAAAGTTGCAAGCAAGAAGGAGTGAAGTTAGCAAGTCATAGGGCACAACATTTGAAGTGTTTGAGATGTGATTAAGGGCCGGTTTACATTAGGATTGGGGTTGGATGGAAGGCCGGCTCGATTTGCCTCCAATCCGGCCTTCAATCCGGCCCCAATTCTTCCATCCAGCCCCAAATAATGTAAAGCATTGAGGCCGGATTCTAGGGCCGGATTTCAAATTCACCATTTTGGCCCTAGTCAATGTAAAGTGTTGGGGCCAGATTCTAGGGCCAAATTTCCAATTTTTTAGTGTCTTAGATTTTCATAAGGCTCAACTAAAAATTATAGAAGCACATATGTCAAGCCTTTGTCTTTGTTTCTTTCCTAGTTTAAGGAAAAATAGGTTTCATATATTTACTTTATATGTTTTCTTTCCTTATACATTTAAAATTAAAAAATAAATAAGAGTATTTTTTCTATTTTCATAAATTTTTCCCTTTTTCTCTTACTTTTGATAGGTCTAAAATAAAAGGGAGTTTTTTTTCCACGTATATGCAACTTTAAATTCTTCTTCTTATTTTGACTATTGGAAAAAAGAGTTTTATTTACTTTATTTGACCAAATTCCTTTTTGTGGGTGCATATCCAAAAAGAAGGAGTATTTTTACTTTTTCAAAATAAAAATAAAAATAAAAATAAAAAATAATTAATTGACGGTAGGGATTTGAAGGATCCAACGGAGGAACTGAATCCGGCCCTAGATGGGAGTTTGGGCCACCCCAAACCTCGTCCCGATTGCTCCCTTGGGGCCGGAAGGTTTGGCGCCAAAACCATGCTACCTAAGGCGACACATAGGATGAAATGTAGTTCCGGCTGGCCCAAGTATAAAGCTCTTGGGTTGGATTTTGAGAGATTGAAAGACCCTATTGGTTGAAACTTGGAGAGTTCCGGCCGGCCCTCAATCCAACCCCAAATATAAACCGGCCCTAAAGTGAACACATACTCCTTGAACAGGCCCGGGGAGCAGGTCTTGATTTGAAGACGCCACTCCAGAGGGAGTCCACTAACATTGAGCATGGTGGCCCTATTTGCGTAGCACACTAACCATGTCGTTGTACGGAATGTTGTCAAGGTCAGGGAGATCCCGGTACTTAACTTGCAAAGAGAAAGAAGCGCTAGTATGAGATACCATGTCCATATACGCAAAATGATATGGAAACATGTAGTGTGTATCTCTAAGTGTAACCACATAGTGAAAATGGCAATGCAGAAAGAGCTAGACGTGGTGTCTTACCAAATGCAATTAGGCTGTTGCCATGCTAGCCTTGCAAATTTTAGCAAGCCATAATCCTACATGTCATCCTAACCCTTTATCCTATGCTTAGTTGTACCCTAAACTCTAAGGTGCCTCAACCTAATTTTTAAACATACCCTGAACTCTAGTATTGCAGCTCTGCACTACCTCTCTATCTTCAATCCTCTCTTAAAGGTCTAGGCTGCAAGACAAAAGTAGTGTGTAGATAGAAAGCTTCCTCACCCCTACAGCAAGCCCACTCATTCACAATCAGAAGTTTTGTGAATCCTAAATTGACCAAAATGAATGGTCCTACAATTGCCTTAGAGCATACAAAGACACCCTAAACACCCTCAACATGTTAGGCACTTAACCCTAAAATCCTAAATTCATGAAAAAAGAAGTAGTGAGTTCAAAGGATCTATAAGATAATCCCTCTTGCTACCAACTAAAATCCATAATCGACAGCTATCCAACCCACTTCCATCCCATCAACACCCATTTAGATTTGCTATTAGCGAGGACCCTTTACTTTCAGTCAGCACTTAGAGCATCTCCACTCCACACCGCAAACCGCCAAACTAGCGGCACGGGGTGGGTGGAGCGCCCACACCTCATGCCCCAAAACGGGGCATTGGTGCGGGAAACTGCCGTTCTTCGGGCCCCCGTACAAGGAACTGAGGTTCGGCACCCAACTCCACGGGGTTTGCAATTTCGGCCCCCCACTCCGCGCATGCCACGTTGCATGCCGAGAGTGGAGTGGTCGATTTTTTTTAAATTTAAAAAAAAATAAAAAATAAAAAAATATATATTCCAATTTTTTTTTTGAAAAAAAAACAAATGAAAACATTGGGAAAAAAAAGATTTAAAAAAAACAAAAAAACAAAAAATAAATCCCGAAGCTGCCGGCCATCTGCCGGCGAGCTACAGCTGGCTACGGGTGCGGGGAGGGGAGGATAACTCTCTCCCGTCTCCCTTGGCCCACACCTAAATCTCCCCCTAGCGTGGGAGTTTTCCCGCTAGGGGTGGAGATGCTCTTACGGAGGTACCTATGGGCAACCACCAGCCAAACATGACAACACACTTTGAAATTTCACAACTAATTCACATTTCATCAGAAAAATATGAAATCCATGGGGTTAAAATTGTGATTCTCTACGCTATCACTCACAAATAATTCTTTCTTCACATATGTGCACATTGCTTAGGGCCTCTTTACATTAGAAACAAGAAGCCTCCGGCCAAACTCCACTTGGGCCATGGCACATTCTTGAGAGGCCAATCCTTGAGAAGCCATGGCCTTTGGGTGTGGTGTAAAGTGAGAGAAGGCCAAAAGCTCCAATGTTGAGCTTTTTCAAAATTCATCTTTAAATATATTAAATGATTGGTTGTGAGTTTTTTGGCCAATGGCCCCCCGGATTTATAGTTAGGCCCACCTCTTGAGGTAGGCCTAATTATAATTCTGGGGGCCCTCATTATTATGCACTTTTGTTGCCACGGAGGACAAAAGTGTTGTCCATGTCATTTTCTCCTCTTTCGTCCCTTCGGCTGAAAAAATCGGGTATAAAGTGACATTCTTTGGTCTTCTCAATTTCTACGTCTCCCATTGGCTGAAATTTCTCTCCTCGCGGCCTCTCGCCTCTAGTGTAAAGAGGCCCTTAAAGTTATGAGTTACTGGGGTTTACCTTAATGCAAAATACTCTGGTCCGCATTATAGTACATAAAGTGAACGGTGCCCTGAATGTTATGAACTTCTCACACACCGACTGTCCGGAATTACTGCACCCAAAACCCTCGAAAACCCACATCTACATTTGACCTAGAATTCTTGCACCAAGTGTACATGACACGTTAAGAACAACGGTTTTGCGACCCACTGCGGTGTCGACTTGCAAGCTTTCCTGCGGCAGATGCTTAAGCCCCAGTGCTTTTCGCCAACCAAAGTTGTTGCGTGTGCTGTTGTGGTGAGAAAGCATTCATGGAGGTTTCACGATGGTTTTGTATGGAGAATCATGTTCATTTGGACGTAGTGATGAGTTTTGGGGGTGTTTAGGGTTTGGTTAATCTTTCTCGGAGTGCAATGCAGTGTGTGAAGATGGGGAGCCTGGATCAGTAAGACCAGGAGATTGCGAGGGGAGCGGAGGTTTGTGATTTCCATGATGGTGTGAAGATCTCAGAATTGAGTCTAGCGATGGCGGAGGAAGGCTATATTGACGTGGAATGTAGGGTTAACGGGGTACTGGAGAAACTGAAAGACTGCTCCGGGGAGATAGAGAGGATCATGGCAGATGGCTCCTCCGAGGGAAGGTGGGATCTCCTGAGCACTGTGCGGGAGATGCTGGGCGCTCTGGAAACGGGTCTCAAGAGGGTGCCAGAGGAGCACGAAGATGGCGCGAGGTTGAAGCGGATGAGGTTCAGGAGAGCAGGTGATCCCGGGATATGCACGCACACATGTGTGCATCATCCGGAGATAGTGAACCCGGGGCTGTGGAGCAAGCTGACGGAGGATTTGGTGGGGCTGGTGTTTGCGCGGCTGCCCATTCCGCGGATCATCGAGTTGCGGAAGAGCTCCGAGGCGTGGGCTGCCATGTCGGACTCCGCCAGCTTCAGAGGCGCGTTCGCGTCCGCGAATCCCAAGCTGTTCGGCCTCTTGGGGTGGGACGGCGATCTGGAGAATTTCCGCACCAGGATACTGGATGCAGCGTTCAAGGAGTGGCATGGAATTGAACTGGATTTTCCCAAAGGGAATGGGTACATGGATTCCTGGTACGCCTGCGACGGCGGGCTGGTGTGTTTTGTTCCGGAGTGGGAGGATGACGAGTGTTTCGACTGCGTCTTCGTGTGCAACCCGTTGACAAATGCGTGGAGGAAGCTGCCTGACATACCCTTCGGGTTTCGAGACCCCGTTCTTGTGCAGCTGGTGACAAATGAGCTCTTCTACCGCGTGATTCTCGTCTACAGTGAGAAGCTGAAGAGCCAGGACGCGCAGACATTCGGGGCGTTTGTGTACGACTCCAGGGCTGGTTCGTGGGCCGTGATGAGCTCCGGCTTGGTTTACGGAACCGGCAACACGCTCCTGGGCGACAGAAACGACCCGCTCGTCTTCGACTGTGCAACGAAGCGGCTCATTAACCTCGACAGCTGCGCCGCTCTCCAGGATCTCATGGCGCTCCGGTACTCAATCCTGAAAGATCATCTCTTTGTACTACACGCACTAATCAACCCGGATTCACCAACCGACGTCTCTGAGAGGTTCGTCATCTCAGAGTTCACGTGGGAGAGCAGCAGGTCGGATCTGAGGAAGGTGAACGATTATGAGGTCGCCTTGAGGGGCCTAGACTTTGGCTCGTATGTGGGAAGGCATGATGTGGAGATCTTCACCAGCACTGGCTTCATCCTTTCCACTTGGGACAACCTGTCTGAGAATGGGAGTGTGCGTCAGCTCATAAGAATCTACGACCTATCTGCTGCTCGATGGCGTGACCTTCCGCCGTTGATTGGCGACCCGGGAATCCGAAACGAAAAGCTGGAAGGCGTCTTCATGTGCGAGCTCCGGTGGGATGCCGATCCCTGAACATCAACTCCAATGTAAGTATACATTCTCACTAGTACATCAAACTGGAGTTCGTTTCGTTTGATTCGACCTCTTCAATCTGCTGAATGGTGTGCCATATGCTGAATGGCGAATCTTCAATGCTGAATTCTGAATGGTGTCTCTTCAATCTCATCATTATGATCACCATTAACTGCATATGTGTATCTGTCAAAGCTTGAAGTTCGTTTCATTTCATTTGAGTTTTCCATTTTGCTGAATGATGTGCTAGACCTTTGTGGATCTAATGACTAGCTTTTGTTCTGTGTAAGCAATGTTCTCATCATTCTGATTACCAATATGTGCATACGTGTAACTGAATTTTCAGGAGATATTTTCAGTTCCATCGGATTGCATCCATCGATTCTCAAACTGAAATGCCAGGCATCGGTGTTGCTTTCACCACGTCAACTGGGGGTGAGCTCTAAATGGCAGGAATTGTCTGAGCTGATCTTTTTTCAGAGTCCGGGGTGATCTCTGGAGTTACTTTGAAGTTGCAGCCGCATGTTCATAGGTTTGTAAACATGTCCTGGAGTTGTTTTCATTCGAGCCGGCGCTGGTTGTCACAAGTTCATGAGGAGCTACCCTCAGTTTGTAATTCAGAATTAATTTTAATGCTTGTGCTCTATTTCATTCGTTCATTAGATGCGAATTATTAAATTGTGTTATTTTTCTTGGTTGTTGGCTCATTCTCGTACAGGACAAATTGAAGCTGAAGTGGGCCTCTGCTTCATTGCTTTGGTCCATTATCATTTCGAAGATGGTCAGAATGGTATGTTCGATGATGCTCTCTTCTAGCGTCCTAGTTGCTTATCTGGACGCAATCATACGTTCATACTAGACAATTAATACGTTCATACTAGTCTATCAATAAGTTGCATATATTCTCAGTCAGGAACTGGAAACCAAATCTTAGAAACCAAATTTTTCACTGGCCATGTTATTGAAGCCTTGTTAGTTCCTGAGCCCTCAAATACTCCATGGAATGATACAATTTCTCTTCTCTAAACAATTGTGTAGTGCTCCTTAGCCATAATCCTAATTTTTGAAGAGCCTAGCAATATATAGAGAGAGCACAAACAATGCATAGACAATATATAGAGAGAGCACAAACAATGCATAGACAATATATAGAGAAAGCACAAGCAATGCACACAGAGGGCGTAGATAATGCAAAGTGAGAGATAGAGAGTACTACAATAATTGAAAACCTAGTCGTAAATATACATACTAGTTAAAATACCATATATCAATCTATGTAGGAATGACACAACTAACATTTATCAAAGATGAAATTAAAGAGGAAAACATATATTCTCTTATGTCACTTAACATTTAGCACATACCACTTGCATATGTATTTTTTTGGAGAGTGCCAAATTTTTTAATAGTTAGAGCATCATAACATTTCTAGGGCATTCATTTAACCAAGGTCGACTATATTTAGCTCATGTAGGATTCCATCCAATATAGAGTACGGAAAGACTTTACTACCAATATTGCCCTTCTCTACAAATTTGAATTGGAAAATCTAGGGATGGAAGTGAAATGAGTAGGATGCTTTTACAACATGGAGTACAAAAGGGACTGTAGTTGACACCTTCAAGCCTAACAAGCTCAAGAGGCTTGGGGGAATCTACAAGCATAGTAGATTATTCATATCATTTACAAAACGGATTCATATCATTGCGACCCCACTTTGCAAGTATCACTATAGCTTGCCAATGCCTGCATTAATTTTGGTGGCAGTGGTCCTCATAGATGCTCATCTTGCTCCACCACTAAGATGCAATTCAAATTTGCCAAAGAGGTGGCCTCCCTGAGTTTTGACTAGTAGAGTGCTCACACCGCACTCCTAGGAGTTGCGTCGGATGAGGATGAGTTCCGTGGTCTCAAACACTGGGCCGACGCACCCTACGCAATGATAAAAAGCAAGCAAGGGATGTTGTTAGTGTAGAAGCTCAACATGGCGGATGAACAGTAGAGCTAATACGCGCGAATACCATGATAGTTATTCGTGCACCTTGTGCAGCTCGACGCGGTGCTGGCCATTGTGGCGTCCCATTGCAACGGCTACCTTCTTGTTTACGTCCTCATGTAGTTGGAACCAATGCCACAACCGATGACGACAATGCGTTTGGGTGAGTTTCTGACGCAAGATAAGAAGTTGTGACCGATGCGAATAAAGCTCAACCACGAGTTTGTTGTCTTCAATATTACCAACATAAACTAGAAGATGGTGGACGAGCACAACTGGCAATTGTGGATGGGATACTGTAGAGCCAAAATGTCAAAAAAAATAAAATTCAATTTTATAGTGTAAAAAAGGTTGTAGATATATTGAAAACTAGTTAAGTAGTGATTAAGTTCACATTAGATAGCTAATTAATTAAAAAATACCTATTCATATCAAAGAAATTAAGAATAGTGAGAAAAGGGTTAAATTAGTGGCCTTCTATGTAGGCACAATCCTTGAGAAAAAAACTTGAAGCTTTAAAGAGAAGTATATGAGTGGTGGAAATTTATTGGATAGTATGAAAAGAGATATTATGGTGGTCTTTAGAAGAGACATGTTCTTTGACAAAAAGACAAAAGGCCTTTAGTGGAATTAAGGGATTGGTAGAAGTCTTAGGAATAACATTATCAAAGGCCATGACTCTTAGAATACTCATAGTATAAATAGCTAGCCATTTAGGTATTATTCACCACTACACACATTGAAGATGGAGTGAGTCCTAGCTTAAGGAGAAGCTAGTAAAGGAGCTCTTATTGGTTGAATAGAAGTCCTTGTTTATTTAATATATATGTTTGTTATTGTATTTGTGTCTGTATTGTTTATGCAAATGTCTATGTATGAATCTATGCATATTAGGTCTTCATGTTAAATTAGGGCAAAACCCTAATTAGGTCAAATTTGACCATGTGTGTTAAAGAGTAAACTTAAGACATTATAAACACGCAATTAAGCAATTATGCACTTAGCCAAGTGCACTAGTTGCTGATAGAAAGCCGCAAGTTATTTGCTCATTACTTTAAAAAAAACAAAATTTGGCAAGAGTTTAGTATGTTTTTTGTCACAAAATTTTGGTGTTTGTCGTGTCAAACATTGGCATCTTCATGTTCACGTTAGTGATATATTTTTTCCATTTGCTACAATTTCTTTGAAAATATATGATTTCTAATCTTGTTTGCAAATCTTGCTATAAAATTATAATCATGTGCCTACAAAGATTATAAATGTGTTTTGAGTTATTATAGGATTTTAGAGTACTGCAGTACAAATGCAATGTGTAAGAGATACAAAATTATATATGCAATTTCTTAAGCCAATGTAAAGTACCTCACTGTTTTTTTATGCAAAAACATACATAATCAAACAATTCCACACTATTGCTGAGAGATTCTAAAATCAAACATATAAAACGGACCACCCAATATATAAATGTATACCACCCACCAAACGATACTCATCTTAAATTGCATTATACTAATGTATTTGCCACCTAAACTGCGTGCATGTTCTACTATAGTATATAGCTCCATGGCTCAGAGCTCATCTTCTACCGCAACGACTCTCTCCCCGTGTCTAATGACGCTACCAACCATAGCGGACAGTTCATGATCTTGCACTGGACGATCTTCCACATCTTCAATGCTATTGGATGCACACTCAACATATCGGTAATTGCCAGGAACACCATTCCGCGTATGCCTTGCACTATCATCATTGTAGAAAAAACCATCATTTGTATTAAAGGACATCTATCGCTCTAGGGAGAAGGCCCCCTAAAATGTAATGATGTCCTCGGATACGCTAGATCTTGGAACAGAAGGCAAAACTGGTCCGGTGACACTTTGAGTACCTCTGAATGTCTCATGTGTCTCCGATACTGGCTCTGATTGAGAAGACATCAAAGGCTATGGAATCCTCTTCTACACCAGAAAAATGCCAAAGAGCCCAATTCTTCTTCCCCCATCTTATGCCTAAGACCATCAAATGTACGTCCCCATCTTGTCTTTGCCGCAAAACTAACATCTACTATAGCGGTATCTTGCATCCTCTCTATAGGTGTTGTAGACGTCTCCCCTGAAGTATCTCCCACCGCCGTCTACGTTGATGGAATCCTCTGTCTTGGAGGAGACTGGTTCACGTCATCTTCATCTGTGTTTGAAGTCCTGAAGCTCGAGCTATTGCGAGATGAGGAATCTGTTGTGGTACCTAAACGTGGCATCTCTCCTGTAAATCACCTCCATCCTCATTGTCGTCTTCATTCCTCACTCCACCGATCGCCTCTTTGGTCTCATGTACGATATTGCAACCAGTACTTATTCCACCAGTCCTGATCAATAGCTGTTCTTGGAAATTGTTGGAAAACTCATTGTACAAAAATCAGGGTTACCAATCCGACGTCCTTGGGGGTCTGAGAGCGTCCTAGGACGTCCTGAGACGAGGATGTCCTGACGTCACGTCAGACGGAGCGTCCGGGGGGGGGGTAAAATGCATTTACGGAAGGCCCTGGTAAGTTTTCTGGACCGTCGGATTCAACAAAGTGCCACGCGGCCAGATCGCAGCCGTCCAATTGCGCTAGGCCGTCCGATCGGTCGTTGCCGTCGGGGCTATCGGACGGCACCTCGGTCGTCCGCCTGATCGGACGGCCGAGATTTGATCGCACAGGCGCGCGATGGCCGTCCGATTGGCGGACGGCCCGCCATTTTTTGCACATCACACTCTTCTCTATGACCTGCTGATTCTAAGTTGGTGTGGCAATCACTCATCGGATGAAAATTGCATGAGTTATGAGCGGATGAACATTTCCGGCGGAATACTTCATCCGTTCATAAGTGCTTTGTCCTTTGTCGGATTGTCAGTTGCCACACCATTCTGGAGTTGGCAGCATAATGTCCGGAGCATAAAGCATTAAAATTATGGAATCCCATGTAAATGGCGAAGACAAATTTGTAATGGTTCAAAAAAATTCCTTCGACTAATGGATCTTTCTTTTATTGAGATGTATTGATCATGCAAGACCTTGGTCTAATCCTTGAAGGAACAAATCACCCCCGGGGAGAAACTTTTCACTTGGTGCACGTTCCTATGATTGTGATTTTAATTGGAATATTGCAGAATGTTAAACAAAGATTTCCATAATGCAAGCCTAGTAGAAACATTAATTTTGTCCCACTTAGATTCCTAAAGAAAAAGCAATGCTCTTCTAATGACACATACTTTGACTCCGCGCAACTCCAAACATTTTGCTAGAAGCTTCCATCGATTTTAAGAGTCTTTGTATTATTAGATCGTACCTAGGTTTCTTAAAAACGTCAATAAATATTTCATGCCTTCAATGAAAGATCTAATTTTCAAGCAAAGTAAAAAATGTTCACACATTTCTGGGTAGTATAAAGAGAACCACTAATAATTTTGGACATTTTTACATCTTTGGGTTTAGATTTTTGTAAGGTTTAAAACGGATCAACTCACAAAACACCAAGACTCACACATATTCTCCTTTTGATTCTAAACTCATTTCTCGGATGGTCTAGCGTCTATTGTATTTTAATTTAACTCTAATTTCTATACAAAAACTCTCTTCCATCAACAAAACTTAAGTTTAACCCAAACTCTTAAGAATTTAAGGTTGTTATGCATCCCTCTAAAGGAACAAAGTATTCATTAAACCCAAGGACTAAGTGCCTAGAAGGAACATTATTCCTTTATCAATTGTGCATGTGGTCAATTGTGAAGACTCTGAATCCATGCCTAGATAGACCGATGGAAGATTCCATTGAATTTCAATACAATTCATTAATTATGTTCTTCTTAGAAATCAAAACGAAATGCGATTAATCCACCTTGAGGAATTGAGTGTAATGGAAATTGTAAATTCATTTGTCTTTACACTTGTCATAAAACACAAATGCGATTAATCTACCTTAAGGAGTCTCTCCTTTCTAGGTTAGACTTAATTCAACTTATTACATGCACATAACACTCTTACCATGCTATGCATCAAGGAATGCATCTCTCTTGATAAATTTTTTATCATTAGTATTAAAAATTACTCTTACTCTTATGTATTTTTAATTTTCAACACTCTAACTTAAGTCTTTATAAAGTGGCAAGTGCCCATGCATTCCTGGAAGTATTGCATTAGGTCACTGATTACACATTAACACACACACATGAATATCTCATTCATGAAATTACTCCTTAAACATCTACAATGCCACTTAAAGCTTCAATCAAATCATACTCTTACTTGCACTCAAGTTTTACATTAATTTAATTCAATCACACTCACATCTCATCACAATATTTATAATTAATCTTCATACACACAAAATTGTATTAGTTAGACAAATTAGAGTATTTCTCTAATTTATAATGAAGTACTAATATTCAATGTATTACAAATGACTCAATTCACAAAATCAAGACAATAATTATACAATGAATAATCACATATATCAATCATAAATCCAATACATATAGCAACAATTACTCTTACAAACTCAAGAGTTTCACAAAAAAACTAGCTTCCAAAGGTAGGACACACTCCAATCTTTAACATGGTAGTGGTGGAATTATTGTCTTTCCAATGCTATGTATAATCTAAATTTTAGGGAAGACACCTCTTGAAAAGAGGTGTGTATTATAAGTACTTTAACTTCTACAACCGTTCTTTAAATGGATGCACCTCTTCAAATCTTAACTAACTTTTAATGAACTCTTGACTTAATATGTATTTTAGCTATTTTAACCAATTGATATGAACTTTTAACACTAATTACTAATTTTTGAATATATACACAACCCTTACTACACTTAAAATTTTGAAAAGAGCTATTTTTAATGGTTCGGCTCTACGGTTTTATTTTACTATATGATGCGTTATATGTCATCCTTTTTACTGTTGGGATTCTCAGTTTATGGCAAATTAGGTACACCACAAAAATAAATAAATATATATCATAATAGTATTTGAACCCCAATCCCTTCCACAATGTTTTTGAATATTTTGCACCCTTCATATTTCACTTTGATTTTTCTTGCAAGGACCTAACATTGTATATCAAATTTTTGCACAAAATTTGATTCTAATCTAAAGCATGAAATTTACATCACAAGAATTCAAAAGGAGATGATCCTTAAAATACATGGAAGTGAAAAAGAGTCTTGTTTTTTGCTTCAAAATATATAATCTCTCAATCCATACCATCAACTTTCATGAAATTTTGAAAGCATGTTATTCTAAATGTGAGGGTTAAAGTAGAGCTTCAAGCTTTTTTTCCCTCATTTCTTTTTACACAAAGTAAATGTACATTCTAAAGTAAACGTGGATTTTAATGACAAATACTCAAAATTTTAGGGGTTCACCTTGCAAAAAAAACTTAATGATAATGTATCGATAGGAAAGTTTTTCCAACTTATATGAAATGATGTGGTCAAAATTTCGTGAAATTTAACCACTTCAATTGAAAGATGATCGCAGTGAAGGTAAACATAATAAACCTTGTAAAGTACACTTAGGCTTGCGCGGGTTAA
>OZ020520.1:2414499-2671074 GCA_963971425.1 Bryoerythrophyllum caledonicum | reverse complement strand
TACCCATTATGCACATTCAGCTCGAGTCGAGCTGAATGTGCACTAGATCAAAATCATGGATATCTCCCAATATAATGAATATGGTGTTTTATGTCACCGGACGTCCCGATAGGCCTGAGGACGTCCGGACGTCAGCGACGTTGAGCATCCTGACAACCCTGACAAAAATGAAACTCTGTCTCTACAATCGTCAATTATAAAAATTTGAGATCCCTGTAAATCTCCTTGAAAGATCGAAGGAATGGCCGTAGATATATTACATGCCAGTAAACCTCAACCTCGGGCCAAGTATGAGCCCAGTAGTCTTGCCAGCTCTGATGGAGATCTTTCAAGTGAATCAACTTCAGAGGGTTGGCGTGCCACACTCTAGTGATCTAAGAATACAAGTAAAAGTGGAAGGTCTCTAGAAATATAGTTTGGGCCAGGAGATGTACCCATAGGATGCTCCATACAAATCACAACATTGCCAATTGGTTGTACTACTTGCTCCAAACGCCCACTCTCTGTAAAATGGAGAGCATAGGGATTAACAAAGTTGGAATCAAATGTCCAACATAGTACATCCCTCTAGAAGCTTCACCTTTGTGCAAAATTCTTCGTTGGCATTCACGGCCGGTTGTAACAAGAAGATGTTGTTCCATCGTTCAATATTTGTCATCCATAATGTCAGCTATGCCAAAGTTGCGGATGACTGGTCGTCTCCCTAATGACCATCTCCATGCCTCCCACCGCCACGCCCACAATCAATCACCGACAAACATGATTTCTCCAGCTCTATGTAGTTGGTGCGGAATAACCCTCTTCTACACCGAACCAGAAGAAGATTCTTTGTGTCGTTTTCACCCGGCCTATTGACTTCCATTTGCCATTCCCAATTAGCAGTAGTCAACCCTCCCACATCCACGGACAGTCCAATATATCCACGCTCTCCTGCTACAATGTCACCATAATGAAACCTGATGGAAGGAAGAATGAGGTAGCGTATGTCGTCTAGTTTAGACACCTTTCCCGTAGAGGAGCAGTCCAAGCTGCTTTCATGGTAGCATTCAAAAGCTTTCCAAAAGGTATCAAGTTGTTCGTTGCCCCTCGGAAAATACTTCCCCATATAGATATGAAAGAACTCCTCCATGGAATTAGGTGTATTTCCTTGTACTCCACCATCAACCAACGGATGGAATTCAACACAACTTCTTGTCTCTGATACCGGTCAACCACACCGGAAATCGTACGAGGATGTGGATTCGGATCTTTTACACCGTTGAAGTAATATGTTTGATAAGATCTTACTCCGTCCTCCTTCACCGGCTTGGTTGCAAAAGACTTTGCCAACCGAAGATAATATGGATTCGGAACCCTACCTAACTACCTCAACCAATTCTAAGTCATCTCCTTTCTTGTTGGTCGTACGTCCACATTTGGATCCAACTCTTTTTTCCTTGCCATGTCTTTCCACTTGTCCTCTTCCTCCTTCATGTAAAAGAGAATGCCGTCTTTGTAGTCCTTGTATACTTGAATGATAGCTTCAAAGCAATCATTGCTCGGATTCCATGCATGATGGATCAGACCCTGCATGTTTTTGGTCAACTTCTTCACCGTGACAATTCCATCCCTCTTGAGCAATTTATGTACTACACTTGTCGCACTCATCAAAGCAACAGCCCTGCATGCATTGTCCGCACGTAGTCTGCTATCACGCCTTTCGTATAGATATCAAATCTGACGGAGCTTCTTCAAATCCTCTTCCACGGTAGAATATGATTTTCTCTGGAACTCCGCTACGTTGATCCGCACAGACTTCTCAATGTAAAAGCGGCGATCATCATACACCACAAAAGAAGCCTCCCACCGCTCGAACGTGTCTAGGTACTCATTTAATGGCATAATACCATCTCTCCACTGTTGCTGTGCAAACTTACCAGCTGCTATTATGTGTTGCCCATCCACCAGTTCTTAAATGATATGATCTTGAAGCCAAAAATATTGGGATCCCATGGCACCATGTGCAGAAGCACTTAGGCGAATATGCGCTCAAACTCCCGTGTTGTTCCTACCAATGGAAATGGCAACTCTTGCTTCTCAACGACACCATCATTTGTAGTCGTATGCACGATGTATCTGATCGGTCGAAGTACAAATCTACTCACCCAAGTCGTGGATTCTAGGTCTCTTAAGTGGTTGAATACTTCTCTGACCCTCTTCTGTGATAAAACCCCGTGGTTCGTTTCCGGATTCTCTACAGAGACAATGCGATCTATGTATGCCTTAAACACAAAATTTCGCCTCACTGATCCTTTTGGAATCTCCTCCGCTGTAGGCACTGATGCTTTTAAATACCTTGAACTTGGAACATGTTGTGGTATCTCCGCATTCTCTTCAAAATCCTCGAGTATATTGTCTGATGGGTTGTAAAATTCTTCTTCCTCCGGCCCATGGCTGACAAATCAGCTAAATCTCTCGGTGTAGATATAGGGGCCCTACAATGACCATCAGACGTTCTGAGCTGCGACCTAGGAACCTTGCCACCCAATCCTAAAATTTATCCAATCAAATCCTCCCGCTTGGATCCAAACCTGACACTATAAGAAACCCGTGTTTTTTGTGACGCGTTGAAAAACATGCCTGAACATCAAAATGAACATGTTGTGACATCAATGTTGATGTCACCTAAAATCCGTCTACCTTGACAGGCAAAAAACGTTCAATTTTTTTGGTAACATGGTTGATTTGGGGTTGTCAATCTCTTGACATCCAAATGAACGTGGTCTAAAAAGCTTTGAAAAGGGCTCCACGTGGAAGGGGGCCCACGTCTACATAAGCAATTCCTTCATCCGGGCAATGCCACGTAGGATTTTTTTCATCCAACTCCATTTTCACAATGGCAGTGACGTGGAGTTTTGAATTTTCTACCTAGGACCTCTCAATTTTTGACCTGGACACTCTACGTTGTCTGATGTCATGGTTTTAGGGCATATTTTGTCCACACAAGGCTGTTGCTTTTGACGTTTGTTATGACATGCTCGCGTCCTTAATAACATCGATCCTAACGTTGGCGTGTTCTGCCTCTATGTTGTCATTGACCTTTTTGATGCTCGAGTTCATGTTCACTTGAACATCTAGCATGTTCTTGCGGACGTTTTTCTAAAGATGCTTTTAAAAAACTACTATTCTATGTGATGTTCTCTTTAACGTGGGATGAACGTGTGACAATGTTAGTGAAGACGTGCAACATTGTCAGCCGTGGCTTGAGGATGAACATGCCATCAAGGTGGCTTTCTCATTCCAAGTAACATAGACGATGGTCAAGCGTGAAGCACCGTTGCTACACTTGTTGCCAGCAGCAACACAAAGGATCCTACATATCCTTTTGTTCTACCAATCCAAATATGACATACAAAATCTGACTACAGTACTTGAGGAGGTTTAGGTAGACCAGCCTGCTTTGGTGTTGGGCATTTGTTTTCCTTTGCCTTGGCCGTTTGTTTCGTTGCCTTTACAGCATGTAAGGTCTTCGCAGCACGTTGTGGGTGGGTTGATGGCTCACCTAGTGCTTCAATATCTTTCTGCGTGAGTTCAGAAGTTTGACACATTAGATGACTAAACTGGTATTCTTACCAAAGCTCAACAACTTAACATTCCCAGTAACATGGAAAACAGCATCTAACATCGAGACATGAAAATAATAGGACCTCCCTATGAAAAACAAACGCATCTTGAGGCTACTCTTACCCATAAGGTAAATCATATGTATTGCCTCCGTTGTCACTGACATTACAAACTGTCATCTGTGACGTCAAAATGACGTCAGGATTGACGGGAGGTTGTCCTCTCGAGCAGTTAGAAGTCTTAAACTATACCAACTCCGACGGTTTTGAAGAAGTACACTTGTCAAATAAAGGATTCATGGATGTCATGTGTATCAGGGGCTCTGAAAGGCTGCTAGAGAAAAATTCAATAGCCTCCACCTCCGTTGTGTTTGCTTCACTTGCCACGTCGACGCCGTCACATCTAGGAAAGACGTCAATAACTCCTTTGCGAGCATAAAAAAACATGGGAGAAGGAGGTACTAACGTGTAAACTTGCAAATTCTTGAGCTCACCCTTCCTGCTGCAGCAGCCTCTCCGCGGTGGCAAACACTGAACTTGGCTTTGGCTAGGGTTTCCTAGCCATGGCTGAGGTCAGCTATGGCTGCGGTTGGCTGGCTATGGCCAAAGCTCCCCCTGCCATCGTTCTTCCTCCCTTTGAGCTCTCTCCTTGCTGTCTTGATGTCCCACAGATCGCCTTCCTTGCTCCCAGCTAGCTCCGTTGTCACCGCTCCATGGCTCCCGCCATAGCTGCTGCCATAGCCGCTGCCATAGCCGCCGTTGCTTTTCTCCATCACCTTCAAGTTGCCTCTTTCTACTCTTTGTTGTTCTCCTAATCTCCCTCCTCTTAGCGTTGTAGTGAGCTTCACCGCTCCCCACCTTCCACTTCTATCACCTAAGTTCAGTTTGCTCTCACCTACACTCCCAGAAGTAAAGTGAAGATGATGTGGAGGTTGCTTTTGTCTTAGTCGCCCTTCGGCTCTTCCTTCGTTGTGACATATTTCATCCACTACGGATGAAAGCTGCCCATTTCCTCAGTTTTGTGCTTTTAGACAGTAGGCTGCAGTCATTCTACAGTGAAATTAATTGCAGCGACTGACGTGGACATCCCGTGTTTTCTATGACATTACAGTCTGACGTGGATATGTTTCTTTTTACGTCACCAAAAACGTGCATGTCTACGGTGGCATCAACGCGTTTTGTCTTTAACAGGAACACGTTTGATGCAACATCAAACTAAATTCGAGGTATTGTAGCAATTTTTTTAGTAACACGTGACATCACAGAAAATACAGCACGTAACAGCCTTGACGACACCAAAAACATGGTTTTCTTATAGTATGAGGGGCTTTCTCTTGAACCAGAAGCTTCATCCCTCTCATCACGCCGTGGCCGCTTTGTAAGACGTCTACTCGTTCATGGGGGATTGGGTAATGTTTGTAACTCAGAAGTTGTGGTGGGATGTTGGCCTCCACTTCCCCTCCCCCCCTCCATTGGTTGCCAATCTAATTGCAACGGCTCAGCAAGAATTCAATAAATTTTTATTTCTTCTGATTCCGCTGGTGGGACTTGAGTTGTTGCACGTGATGGGTCCCTCTCCTGATATGCCTCATATCTAATATGTTCCTCCATAATCTTCTTAGCCTTCAACACCAACTCCGGTTTATAACGCTGAACAGACTAAGACGTTATTGTGTCTAGCAGTACGTACCGCAAGAGAGATGTTTAACCAAAACGTCTGCAATGATTTGAGGAATTTCACTTGACCTTGATTTTAAAAAAGATTCATAGAGACAGGTGCAAGAAGCAACTTCTTTGAAAGAGAAGTCTTGACCTCCGATTGACCTGGACCGAATGTGCAAGATACGTATACCATATCTTTACGTCAAAGAGTAATTGCCTGGATTTTGCCAAAACTCTTTTTCAAGGCCGATGTACACTTCCCCAGCTCAAAGGGATAATCCGTCACGTACAAAAATGCAATTGACTCATCCACTTCCGCGATCCACCAGCCGTAGCTCTCCCAAATTCTGTCAATTTTTGGTGGTACCATAACGCTACACTCAAAAAACCTGTATATCATTACAAAACAATAGTCAAAAGAAAAGAAGAAGAAGAACGCCGGTCCCCGAAGGAGGCCGGCGTGAATAAAGTGTATGTTCGTTCCACCACTAAGACCATGCCCACCGGACAAGGAATTAGTAGTATGGAACTACTTCCCTCTTTCGAGGATAGACACTATGTAACAAGTAGCCAAAACACACAAGTAACCGACCATACTCAGGGAATAGCTAAGAGAGAAAAAAATGGGGGGGAGGAGGGAGAGAGGTGGGAGGAAGGGGGAGGGGTATTTCTTAGTGTGGGAGGTTTTTGAGATTTAAGGGTATGTGTGAGTAGTTCTATGGGGGGTTTTGTATGTCGGGGAGGGGTTGGTTGTTTTCAATTTTGCGTTTATGTAGTAAGATGGGAATGGCATGTTGAATGGCAATGGTGTTAATGGTTTTGAAAGTGTTTTTGATTGTATCAATGGGAATTTTAAAGGCATCTTCAAGGATTTTCATAGATGGGATAAAGGTAGTGGCACAAGCGCCGCATGTAATTATAATAATGGGGTCCACTTTCCATCCAAAGGCTATGATGTCATCGATAAGGGGTTGGTATTATCTATTTTGTTTTGAATTGTTTCAGGGGAAAATCTATCATTGCAATATGTGAATTCAATTAATTGAATGGTGTAGTCTTGGTTTATGTGATTGGGTGGTGGATTATTGTATGGTAGGCCTCTAACACAAAATATGTCCGGTTTGAGTCTAGCATTACAATGACAACGTTGGGTCTCATATGTACATGGGGAGTAGCCAAGGGGAGACATCTTGTTGGTTGTTATTGAAGGTGCCGGCATTCATTAGGATAAAACATCATGATTTGTTATAGGAGGTAATTAGTTTTCGGATTTCCCATACCGCTTTGTTATGTCTTTTAACAATTAAGGAGTGTATGTGATAGTTTTGGCATTTGAGTAGAACATGAAGCCATGTGGGAGTGCATATGGGGCATGTTATGGATGGAAATCTTTCTATTCCAAAGAAGAGTTGTTTTCGAGCGTTTCCCATATATTGGCCGGTACGAAATTTGATGAGGCATGTTATTTGTGAGTCATTAATGATGGGATTTTTCCAGAAATTTTTAGAGAGTTCATTGTCTATGTTATTGTTGCCAGTCCATTTTTCTATGTTAGGGGTATTTTCTGAGATTGTGTCAAGGTTGTTGTAGAGTTCTAGTTTTTTGAGATATTTGCCCAAGAATCTAATCGGACCTTTATCAGGGGTATCTTCCTTGGAAGGCCAATCTTCTTTTTGAAAGTATTATGAAGTAGCATGCGCATGTTTGTATGTATCTTTGGCATTTTTATGTGTTTTTTCTTGGCCCTCTTTTGCTAATTTATCTGCTTGTTTGTTTCCATCAATATTGGAATGTGTTCTAACTTTGTGAAGGATTGTGATTTGTGTTCGGTTTTGTAACATTTGGACCATTGACATTAATATGGTTTGGTCGGGGTAGCTATTGTGGAGAATAGGATGTGTTATTTGGGTGGTTAGTAGATAAAGTGCATTTATACAATCGGTGAATATGTGTGCAGGTTCATTGTTGTATTTTGTTGTGATAATTTGTAGTGTTTTGTGGATGGCCATAAGTTCTGCTCTAAGGATATTTTGTAGTCCATGGAGTCTTTTGGCTAATTTAATTTCTTTGGTAGAATTTTATATGCCATAACCCGCTTTTTCTCTTTGCCATTTCCCCGGGCTAATTTGTTCTGGTGGTTTGAAGGAGCCATTGGTATAGTAACTATATGCCGGGTCAAATTTTGGTGAGGTATGAGTATGGTAGTTTGGAAGGGGGGGGGGGTGTTACAAGGTAATCTAATGTATTGTTGATGTAATTTAGTTTTGACCATTTTTTACTTTGGTTTACGAGGGTTTATATAGGTGCCGGTGGGGCCATTTTTGTGTATAGTCGGTGTATGTTTAGAGTGTTTGCTATGGAGGTGAGTTTGGCAAGTTGTTCTAGGATGCCAAGGGTTTGGTTTTGATGGTGGACACATATTATTTGTAATGTAGATGGTTCAAGCCTGGGCTTTTTTAACTCGCGTGGAATAGTAGGCTCTTTGTATGGTATTGAGTCTGCTTCAAATAGTGCAATGATATGAGAGTCTGGATATGGGTTTGAGTGTTGGCTAATGTTTTGGTACCATTTGTTGTTCGGTGTGATGATGAGTGTAGTTGTGTATTTAGGGTCATGTTTGGCGGCAAGGCGAGCCCAATGTATTGCTTGTTGTGTTCCCTCCTCTTTGTGGGGGTGAGCTATACCGTTACCGGTCAATTTGTAGTCGAAGGCCTTATCCAAGGAGCCAAATATTATGTCTCGTTCAAAAGGTGAGTAGAATTTTTTTAGTTTGGTGGAACATGTGACAGGGGAAGAAAAGTATGATTGTTTGATGTTAAAGGATGATATTAATAAGTCTAAAATGGGTGTGGATATTGTGTACTGTGCACTTTTGAGGGCCCGAGGGGATCATTTTTTGGGATTCGGTATTTATATCTTTGGTATAGCCAAATTAATTCTGTTTCAAAGGATTGGGTTGTTGGTTTAATGTTTAGAAGAGTTTGTAGTTTTGTATTGTATTGATTCCATAGCCATTGTAGTCGAGTAGAGGGAATAGTGTATAAGTGTCGGCCATTTTCTTCATAAAGATGTGCTTGATTTTTATCTATTTTAATTGTGTTTGAGAGTGTAAGAATATTATTTTTGGGGTTACATTCTGTTGTATAGATGTTTAGGAGTGGGATAATAATGGGTGGGGTTACGGATCTTGAGTCTTGGAGTTGTTCTTGAGGGTGGTGGTTTTGAATGATTTCTGAGTAGAGTTTATTTTGGGTTCTTTGATAATATTGTTTTAGTTTTTCGGTGTTGTATGTGGAGGTATTATTGTCATGTCGTGGGAAAAGGTTTCTCTGTGGGAGCCATTTATTGAATGTAGTGCCGTTGTGTTGCCATTGGCATAGATACTTAGTATAGGTATTTTATATATTATTTGTCTCTGTGTGTTGTATATGTTCATGATGTTTGATGTTATTAATGGGATATATGGTGGGGTTTTGGGGGATGAATGGTGGAGGATGGGGGTGGTATGGATGTGAAAGGTTGATGGGGTGGGTTGGTGGGGGGTTATTATTTGGGGTGATGCTATTGTTGATGGTGATGAATGGATCTTGGAGTATGTAGGGTATGGATGTATATTACAGAGGATATTACATGTGGTGGGGGTAAAAGTTGTTTGGCAACATTTAGGGCACTTTTTATTAGTTTGGACGGGGTGAAGTGGTAGGTTTTGAAGTCTTCATTGTTCATGATGTGTGTGCCGTTTGGTAAAGTAATTTTTTTTAATTCAAAAATATTTTTTGAGAGGAGTTTTTGTAAGAGTTTTTGGGAGAGTTGGTCATTGAGTGTGTTATGGTTATGTGTTTCATGGCGCCATAATACTTCTAGTGGTGTGAAGTCAAAGAGGAAGTTTGGAAGTGTGCTTTTAAGGTGGATTTTAGCTATGTGTTTTAATAAGAAGAATGTTCAGGTTACTGGTGATCTTATACAATCCGCTTTCTTAATTCTAGGTATATTTTTGGCACTGCCATATTGGGCTAGGACATATTGGGTTAACCCATTGTATATTTTTTGAAGCCTACCTTTATCATTTAGAGCATTTTGTGATTGTTCACCTATACATCGGAGGTATGCATTTTTGAGGGAAAATGCATCAAGTCCAAATAGGTTATGTGGGAGTTGGGTTATTGCATTTGACATACATTTTGGCATCCCACATATAGTTTTTTGTATGGCTACTATTTTTTTATCAAGTGTTTTGATAGCTGGCATAGAGTATGGTACAACGTAGAAGCTGTATGGTACGCGTGGGCGTAGGACTGTATCAACCATTTTTATTTTTTGGTTCATAGTGGCCAGACATATTGTTAACTCTTTGCATTGTTTGATGAGTTTTGTGGTTGTAGTGTGAATCTGGATTTTCCATTTTAATGAGGGAACAAGATTTGTGCCTAGATATACGTATGGTTCATTTTGGTGTAATATAGGGATTGGTTGATTGCGGTAATTGATGTTAGAAGCTTGCATTAGGGCTTTGAAGGTGGTTGGGTTCAATTTTGGTTTATTTGGGCATCCGGTAGCGGCACATTTTGGGACTCCCACTTCCATGCTGGTCCATTTGCAATATCTATCGACTTTGTTAAGTTGAATTTGAATTGCTTTGATTTTATTAGTTATGGCAGTAAGGTCATCGGCGTATGCGGCAGAGTTTATGGTGACTTTTGATGTACCAAAAGTGTATCCGTTGTTGCCTCGCTCTAGCCATCTCAATAGAGGTTCTAAAAATATAATAAATAGGTATGGGCTAAGGGTGTCTCCTTGTATAGTTCCACGTTGGATGGGAATAGGTTTAGTCTTTCCAAAGTGTTCACCAATATAATGAGTAGATGATTGGGAAGATATGTTTCCAACTAGTGTAGTTGCATCTTTTGGAAAGCCAAGGTCAGTCATTATCGCTAATAATCAAGCGTGATCTATAGAGCCAAAGGCATTTTTGAAGTCGACGTAACAAATATACGTATCTTGATTTGTGAATCGTGCGTCATCTAGTGCGGCTATTATAGTTTGTATTTGTCTAGCGGTACTTCTTTCTGCTCTGAATCGTTCTTGACTATCGTGTAGGACTTTGAATTTTTTCCCATATTATGAGGATAGTATAGAGGTGAGTGTACTAGTGAAGAGTTTATATATTGTATTGGCTAATGCGATTGGTCTATGGTTTGGTAGCATTGACAGATCGCCTTTTCTGTATAGTAGAATTGTTGCACTTGTTTTCCATGTGGTCGGTATTATATTTGTTTGTAGCAATGAGAAAAGAATAGGAATAATAATTTATGAAATCTTGGAGGCATGTTTTTTAGTATTGAATTTGGTATATGATCTGGCCCTGGAGCTTGGTTGTTGCCAAGGTTTCGAAGACATGTGTCATATGTGGCTCTATTGAAGTACCTATGTAATGGAAATTCCGGTTTGCCTCGTTTGTCTAAGGTAAATCCATCAAGGTCATGCCATGGGTATTGGCGTACTACACATGTACATTCAATTGGATGTTGAGGTTGGTAGTTACATGTTGGTACTGTGGGTCTATTGTTTTTTGTTTGTTGGTTAAATATTTCATTTGCAATGTCTTCAGGGCTAGTTAGAATATTGTTGTTGTATTGATCTATGATACAATCTAATGGTGGAGATTCTAGGTTTTTAAAAACTTTTCTGTTTATTTTCTTAGGGCTTAGTTTGTAAAGTTGCCTATATTTTGATATGGCTTTTTTGATGATATCCTTGGCATATTTTGTAGTTACTTTTTGGGCTTGTGGATTGGCATTTTTTGCAATTAGTGCAATGTCTTTTATCCATGTATCATGGGGTAGGTCCGGGGGAGGTGGAGTAGGGATTTGGGTGTGTTGTATAGTTAGTAATTCGTTACATATGGGGTGGTTACGCCATTGAGGGTTGTTTTTTACAATTCTAATCGTTTTTTGTATTACATGGTATGTAGTTAGGTGTCGTTTCCATGTTTTAGAAAGTTTTGCGGGATAGGTAACCGCCTTGTTGTGATGTTCAATTTGTCATTCATGGTATTGGTTGAGCTTTACAAGTTTGTTCTAGTGTTTCGGAGATGTTGTTAATAAGTATATCTAGGGTATGGCATGTTTCTTGCCATTGTATTTGAGATAATTGAATATTATTTTCAAGGGTGTTTATGAGGGAGTCAATTTGTATGGAGTTTTCTTCAAAGAATTTTGTGTTGAATTTTTCTAAGTTGTCTTTTGGGATGGGGTTGAATATACGTATATTGTAATTATTTGTGACTGTAGGGGTACAATTGATTAATATGTTATTTGGGATGTGTAGTTGTATAGGCGAGTGGTCCGAGTTGAGAATAATGTCTTTGTTTGTTTGTTTGTTGTAGAAGTGTATTGTGTATTGTTGTTTGTATTTATATAAAAGCCATCTATTAGGCTCCAATCACTATAATTATAGCCGCCTTGTTTGGAATATTGTGTGTCAGTGTTTATGTAAGTGAAGTTTAAGTTTTCTGTAAAGTGGCGCCATTGATAATCTAGGGTTTGAGGGAGGTGTTATGATTTCCATTTTGGCGACCAATTAATGCTATGTCTCTGTTGAAATCTCCACATAGCATGTATGTGCAATTAGGGTTGTTGTTGATTTGAGATGTGATAGTGATTTGTATGTCTATTATAAATCTAGTATCTTCGGGGTGAGATGGCATATACATGTGAAAGATTAACCATGGTTGTAGTGGTAGATTAGAAATTCTAATTATTTGAAGGTAAGGAGATATGTGCATGGGGTAGGAATTTTTTTGATGTTGCCCGGGAAAGCATATTTCTTGTGTATTAGTGTAAAGAGGCCACCGCGGCCCGGTGTGTATGGTCTACGTTGTTGGATACATCTTGTTAGTGCACGTGTGTTATTAAAAATAAGTTCGTAGTCTCGGAACATGTTTTGAATGTATTTTATACATTTTGTGGCGGAATGTTTTGTTTCTTGTATAGCTATGAAGGCCGGTGGTGTGTCTGTATGTGTGATCAAAGTTTGCAAGCTAGGGAGGGCAGTGTTTAGTGACGAAGCATTCCATGTAATTATGTATGTATTTTCGTTGTTTGAAGTAATGTTTTGGTTTTGTGAGGGAAGGTAAGGGGGTGGAGGGGGTGGGTGGGTACATTATGGTATAGGGTCAAAACATTTTATTGTCTCATTGATTAAATTGTTAGGAAGGTAAGGGAATTTTAGTTTTATTGTGTCTGTTGAAGGAGATATGGTTTGACTATGTAAAAAGTTGTATAATTCTTTATGTATTGAGTTACTGTGGTTTATAATACTTTGATTTTCCTCAATTTTTTTTGTATACAAGTGTGGGGTGTGAATGTGTCTTTTGGGTGGGTTCTGTAAGTTTAGTAGAGTTTGTAATAGTGTATTAGTCCAAGTGGATATGTTTGGGTTTTGTGGATTTAAGAGCAAGTTACATTCATCTATGTTTGGGTGGGTAGTTACTACTAGGGCGTATAATATGTGTGGTGGTGGATGCATATTTTTTTGTTGTATGTATTGGGCAATATTTGGATGTGTATTGTTGTGTAGTTGATGTAATATATGTGTGGTTTTTAATAAAGGGGCAAATGTTCAAGCAATGTGTTCATATTCTGGTTGTAGATTTATGGTATTTGGAATAAAGTATATTTTGGCGTTTTTCTTATGTGATGTTGGATGTATTTTTAGTATACTAGGCATGGGTCCTGGATTGGTTTCTATGTCTCCAGCTAGGAGTAGTAAGAGTTTGAAATGTGTGGATTTGTAATTGGAGGTTTTTGTGAGTTTTATGGGTTTGTCTATGAGTTTGTGTTTGTTAGTTGTGTGTATTTTTAGTGAGAAGTAGGTGTAAATGTGGGTGTGGGGAGTGTATTTTTTAAGAGATGGAGATGGATGTGTAATAGAGCACGATAATGGGAAATATAAATAGAGGAATAATTATTGTTTTAAGAATTTTTAGTTTAAGGTGAAAGATTAAGATGATGATATAAAGTGGTGTATAATAGGTGTGGGGGTATAGTTTTTTTGGAGGGGTAAGAGGTGTGTATGATTGAATATGTGTGATATAATTAGGTGTTATGTTGGTAGTGTTGATGAAGGGGTGGGGAGTGTAAACAGTGTAAATTACTATTTGGGAGTTGAAATTTTGTTAAGGAAAGATTTTTAGTATTTATAATTACTATTTTTTTATGGTTTTTTTTTAGTATTTATTAATACTTTATTCATTGTTTTATAATTTTTTGTAGTACAAACCGCTGTTCCATTCGACCAAACTAAATTGTTTGGTCCATGGATTCTTCACAAGAGGGTAAAAGTGCCTTTTCGAAAATAACCATAGAGGCTTTGAGTTGGGATTGTAATAACTTCAACTCCGTTTGAAGGGTGCTTGTGGTCTTTGTTTGTACGGCATCAACATAGGTCTTCGCCTCCGTGACAATTACCTCTTTTAGGCTCTCTATCTCAAGCCTAATCTCCCCTAGGGTTGTCTTGGTGCTCTTGTTTACCGCAATGTCCATTAGTGATTCAAGTTCTTTTATGCTATAAGTTTCTTTCGGGGAGATTTTTAGTGTTTCTACCGTGTTGGCTATAGCGGTGTTAATGTCCAAAAATCCTAGCCTAGTTAACTCTTCTGGGCTAGGTTTGAGTTTACCATCCATGCTACGATGGTGAGGGATGAAGTTCACATACTTTCCATGCATCTTTTCACTCTTGTTTAGAATTTTTTTGTAGATTGCCACATTTTTGCACTCCACATTGCAAGACCCCATATGTTTGTTGTTCTCCAGTCTAAAATAGACGCTAACCACATTTTCCTCCTCCATATATTTTTTGATTGTTGCCTCTACTTCATTGGATGATTTTACTTTGTTCACATTCTAAGCAATTAACACCACGGCATTCTTTTTTGCTTTATCATCTTCACTCATCCTCCCCCTTTTAGCAAGGATGGGAACAAACACCTCACTATCCGTGTATATGTTCTGCTCTTTTATCTTGTTAGCCTCCTCGGGTGTAGGTGCTTTCACCCAAGAAAAATCCGCATCATCTTTTTTGGTGATTGTAGTAACCTCAAATTCGGATCCCTTTCTGAAACCCTCATTGACGATTTAAAAAAGTACATCGAACCATTTTTTGTTTTTAAGTGTGGGAATACTAATTCTTACTGACACGAGTCTTTGAATAGCAATGGAGTCGAAGGATTTGCACACTTTCCCCCTTATGAGTAAGACCTCATCCAATTTTAGGATGAAGGCACGACGTCTCGATAAGAGTGCACATCCGTCTATCTCCGGATTCTTTAAGTGTATTCTCACCACTCCACTCCGGTTACCCGTCTTATGATGACACATAATCGCAATTGGTTGAGCCAATCTTTCTCCCACATCTATTTTCATTTTCAGAAGTCTATTCTTTATTAAGTCCATTACTACATCCTTGACAATGGTACTTTTCCCTATCTCGAAAGGGATAACAATTTGCTAGTCAAGGAAAAATTCAAACTCATCAACTTCCACATCAAATGGTAGTTGAGTAAGATTGAGGTGATTCCCCTCTTTCCCATCACCACGAGTGTGGGTCCATTGCTCTTGTGCAACATAGGGGAAAGATACAATCGCTTCACAAGCCTCAAGCGCCTCTTCATGAACCATACCTTTCTTTTCCATTTCACCCACACTAGGATGCTTTACTCTAGGTCCTTCACGAATTTGTCCAAGCACATTTATAGCATCAAATCCAAGCCAAAAGGGAGGTCTGCTCCTACTGACCGCATTGCCTCCACGAGAGACATATATCGTACTATCGAAATCGAAGCATTTGTTTGGTGTCAACTCCATGTCATTGACGATGTCTTTACTTGACGAGGACGACGCTTTAGACTGAATTTCCATTCTACAAAATACAGAGAAGAGTTGTGATAAGTTTTTGATTGACGTTGAGGCATTTTCAAGTAGTCTATTATATTCATCATTCCACAAATGAAGTTGTGGGCTGTGTAGATGAGATAGTAGTTGAAAATGTTTGTTGTGCAATTCATGAGAGTTTAAGAATCTATCAAGATTGATAGTTCTTAAACCTCTATTACTAGTTGCTAGATGACTACAAAATAGCAAATGCTATGATAGCATGGCTTTCTTTTTGTCATATTCAGGCACATCTCATAAAAATCCAAAGCTCCTATCACAAGTTTTGAGCAAGACATGTGACTAGAACCTATAACAGTCATATTCTTGTTTGGCATACTAACAAGTTGAAGATCTACTCTACCATACAATACAATATGCAAAAGAGGGCACCTACATGAACTAAAGTTTCTGGTACTTCTTACACATACACTCATAGTAGATACATCCCAGAAATTGGTGGTGTATCATTCTTCTCCATACAACTTTATAATTGACAGTGAAAATATACAATTATGTAGGTTTGCATAATAAACCTCACACTGTAAGATGAAAAAGAAGTGATACCAAAACAGACCTTGTAGATCTTTGAGTTGTTATTGCAGCTGCACCTTCCTATTTGTTAGAGATCCATTCATGTCGACGCTCTTACATTATGAACCAAGGTTTCTTACATGATATTCTTTAGTAATATTCATAAGTAAACAAGATGACAAATGAGAGGGAAGGCCTCCTCTCACTTGCTATAAGGAAGACACCACAACCGTTCTAACTACCTCTTTGCTAAGCACTAGTAAGTCCAGACGAGTGTCTACTCGTAACATTACCCCCCCCATAAGGTCGAAGGTTGCGGGCCCTCCTCCTAAGCGGGGTTGATCCTACCGCATCCGGGTGCTAGCGGTGGAAATCCCGAACCGCGTCAGCCGCATTCTGCAGATTCTCCACTGGTTCCCAAGAGTTTTCCTCGGGCCCATATCCTTCCCAACTGATTAAATACTGTAGCTTCTGCCACCAGCCGTGCAGCCGAGAGTCCAAGACAGCATGAACCTCCCACTGAACATCCCCATCGGGCGTAATAATCGGCGGAGGAGGTTGTCGATGCCGCCCCTCAATGGTGTCCTCGTGGTGCTGCTATAGAAGATTGACATGAAACTCATCATGAATTCGGAGGGTCTTGGGGAGCTTAAGCTTGTAAACCAAGTCAAAAAGCCTGGCAATAATTGGAAATGGGCCGAGGAATCGTGATGCCAATTTCTTCGAAGGAGCTGTCGTTGAAATATTCTCATGTCGTAGGAATACCTTCTCACCAACTTGGAATGTGGGTTGAACCTGCACTCCTTGGTTGTAATAGTGTTGGGCTCGCACACGTGCAAGGTCGATAATAGTCTTCACCTCGTTGTGTACCTCTTAAAGGTGCCTTATGCGGTCCTCTGCTGCCGGAACGGTGGTCGAGGTCGGAGTAGTGAAAGATAATACAGGATGATATCCGTATGTTGCATAAAACGGGGAGAAGCCGGTCGATGAATGAGTGGAGTTATTATGTGCAAATTATGCTAACGGAAGCAAGTCAGCCCAGTCATCCTGACGCCGAGTAGTGAACATACGCAAATATTGTTCCAAGATTTGGTTTATTCTTTCTGTTTGCCCGTTGGATTGAGGATGGAACGCCGTAGTTGTAGAAGGATTAATACATAGGAGTTGACATAAGCGGCGCATGAACTTTGAGATAAAAACAGTCCCCCGGTCATAAATAATGTCTTGGGGAGTACCGTGAAGTTTCCATATGTGTTGTAAATATAGTGACGCCGTGCCATTAGCACCAATGGTTTCTGTCGTAGGAATTAAATGAGCCAGCTTGGTATTTTTGTCCACCACCACTAATATAGAATCATAACCACTGCTTATAGGAAGTTTAACAATAAAATCCATTGTTACTTTTTTCCAAGGAGCGTCGGCGGCGGGAATAGGTTGCAAAAGCCCGTAGCGAGCATGGTGGGTGGGCTTGGAACGTTGGCAGGTGTCACAGCCATCGACGTAGCGGTGAACATAACGGCACAGTGTTGGCCAATAAAAATCCCGAGACACCAACTCGAGGGTCTTGGCACGTCTTTGGTGGCCTGCAGCAGGGGCGTCGTGACGCGAGCGCAAAATCTAGCGACGGAGTTCCTCGTGGTCGGGAACAGAAACCGCTCCTTTGAAACGGAGAAGGCCGTCCTTCCATGTGTAAGTCTGGAACCGACGGCGAATGTCTGCACGTGCTGCCTCCGAGTTGCTTTCAAAGAACGCCAATATTGGCCTAAGCTTGGAGTCCTCTCTGAGGCTTGCCTTTATCTGAGTAAAGATGCGCGCGTCCGTCCACACGGCTCAAGTCTTTCCAAGTAAGCTAGGCGCAAGAAAGGCCGAGGCTCCTCATCTGTCCCATCGGTGACATCTATGCGTCGAGATAATACATCTGCCCTTCCATTCAAAGAGCCTGGCCGATGGTGGATGGCCAAATCAAAGGCCGAAAGCATCTCAGACCAACGAGCTTGACGCCTATTGAGATGTTTTATAAATAGAAATTATTTTAAATTTTTATGATCGGAAATGACACGAACCTGGTAGAGGGAGCCCTCTAGGTAAACCCGCCAATCCTGGAATGCTAGCACAATGCTCAAAAGTTCCTTGTCATAAATGTCATAGTTTTTTTTCAGCTGGGTTCATCTTAGAGCTCCGATATGCACATGGATGAAGATGTCCATCATCACCCCTTTGAGACAGGATGCCTCTGGTGGCTGTGTCAAAAGCGTCTCTCTCTACCACAAATGGTTGCTCGAAGTTGGGGTGGATTAATACCGGGGCCTTGAGGAACCGGGACCGAAGATCTGTGAAAGCAACATCGGCCGTAGGGGTCCACTGAAAACGCTGGCCTTTTTGTGTTAAGTTTGTTAGGGGAACTGCAACGTGTGAATAGTCCACTATAAAGCGTCTGTAAAAATTTGTAAAACCAAGAAACGCTTGGAGTTCTTTCATCGTTGTTGGAGTCAGCCAATCCTTAATAACTTGAACTTTGTCTTGACACATCTGAAGGCCGCTAGCAGATACTGTCATGCCCACAAATTCGACTAAGTCTTTATGAAATTCACACTTGGCGGCCTTTGCATAAAGGCCATGCTTGTGTAATCTCTTCAAGACCTCGCGAACCACGGCTTGGTGAGCCTCTAAATTGGTAGAAAAAATAAGTATATCATCCAAGTAAACCACCACTGAGATGTCTAATAGGTTGCTGAAAATATGTTGTATGTGAGCTTGGAATTGTGCCGGGGCATTGGTTAACCCAAATGGCATGACCAAATACTCATATAGCCCATAACGAGTTTTAAAAGCCGTCTTGAATTCATGCCCAAGAGCCGTGCGGATTCTATGATAAGCTTGGCGAACATCCAGCTTTGAAAATATTTTTGCACCAGTTAGGCGGTCTGTGAGCTCGGGAATCAAGGGCAATGGGTAACGGTTTCACACCGTGACATTGTTGAGGTTGCGATAATCTACGCAAAATCAAATAGAGCCGTCCTTCTTTCTGGCGAAAACAATAGGGGCTGAAACGGGGGACTTGGACTGCCGGATCCACCCTTTGCCCAAGTTTTCCTCAAGAGAGCGTCGAAGCTCCTCCAACTCAATCGGGGACATAGGGTGCAATCTCGTATTACGAGGTTCCTGGCCTTCCTTGAAGTCTATCTTCATGTCCGCAGGGCCATGGTTTCGAAGCTCGTCAGCCGCCTCTTCACTGAAAGCATTGCTTAAGTCTGCATACACCGCCGGAATAGGTGCGGGCTCGATAGAGGTCACCTCAGAAATCTCCAGGCAATAAATTGCTCCTTCCCGTGTTAACTGATGGAATACTGTCGCCGACACCCGGGTGGAGGCGGTCATTCGTGGTCGATAAGTTGTTGGTTTCTCCTCGTGGCCTTCCTCCTAGAGTAAGCCACCGAAACACGTATATTGGCAATAGAGAGAGTCGAACAACACCTTTTGCTGAGACCACCGGATGGTTGGATCATGGCGGACAAGCTAAGGAGTGCCAAGGATACAGTCGTAGCGCCCCGTGTTGGTAATGTCCGCAAGTAGCTACTCCTGATGACCTCCCACGGTCAAGTCCACGGTTGTTTCGTGAGTGATGAGTCCAGAACTGATAATTCGGCCGTCAATGACGCGGACCTCCCGCGGGGTAGCTTTCAACGTGATGGTAGCATTACATCGCTTGACAAAGTCGGGGTGCATGAACACTCCCGTTGCACTGGAGTCCACAAGCGCCACGGCCGACACATTGTTCATATGTACATTCATTGTCAGATGTTTCTCCATATCTATGGTAGCATGGATACATAAAGCCAAAATATAATTTTCTTTATTTATATAAGAGTAGTTACATGTAGTAGAGTCATTTGAGTTTGGGCATAGAGGTGTATTATGTGCCTCCTTATTAGTGCCCGGATACTGCCTCCAAGTGTTTAGTTTCGGGCTGCTCCTTTTCCCGAGCCTTCATCGCCAGTAGCGGCCAACATAAGGGGCTTGGAAGGATTAGTAGGACACCGTGAACGTATGTGGCCCATCTTCCTGCACCCCCAGCACCTTCCTTGACGTTGATACTTCAATCTGTCGGCCGCTGTTTTAGCAAGAGCCGTGGATGTGGTGTACGTGGCATCTAATTCCATGGGAGTGGGACCGGTTGACGTCGAAGGTGGCCGGGATCGTGCAACATATTCTCGTGGTGCCGAAGTAGACCCCATAGGTCGCCGATGTTGTTGCCGTGTCCATAGTCGATCGTCAATTCTTGAAGCCATAGGCATCCATTCCTGGAGAGTGCAAGGTTGAGTCTCGGCGGTTGCTATGGAGTCGAGAAGGTCGTCCTTTAAACCAGGCTATAGCGCGAAACCGAGCCACGAGACTTGGCTCATTCCACTCCACTTGGGCCGCATGTTCGTTGAATGTTGAGATATAAGTAGCCACGGCGCCAGTCTGCCGAATGTTTGCAAGGCGGTCCTCAGCATTGCCTCGTCGGTCTATCTCGCCGTAAACAGCCACAATAGCTCCCCGGAAGGCCTCGTAATTGTGCAATAAATCATGAGGTCTTCCTTCATCCAAGGCTTGAAGGATGGGCATAGCCTAGTTCTGGGCTGCCCCTGTTAAGTAGGAGAGAGCATACGCTACTTTGTCTTTGTTAGAATTATAAGTGTGAGGGTTGCCTCGAAAAACCAGACGAAGTTGGGCAAACCACTTGTACACCTCTCCTCCCTTTTTGCCGGTGAACTTATCCGGTTTTGCCACCTTGAATTCCTTGCCGCCGTGGTATTCCCCTCGATACATGTTGGGAGTTGATACCGCGGTTTCTCCACCATGCAGCGGTGTAGAAAGAGGAGGAGTTGCTCGCTCAAAAATTTGTTGCACCATATGAGGAATCGCCGCTTGGAAGACGTTCTGAATCTGTTGTTGTATAAACATAGCCCAGTCGGGCCCTACTCCATCCGGCACTGGCGGGGCACCTTCCGTGTTAAGTCTTTCTTGATCCATGGTTACTGGTCTTTATTTTCTGTAATACGTTGCATCAATATTGCACCTGAATAATTTTTAAACGAAGAGAGCAAAAATTCGGTGTGCTGATCCATAAATTCGGCCATACCTAAAATGCACCATCATGATACATAAAATTCGGCGTGAATTACATAAACTGATCGTGCATACCTAAAATTCGGTGATACTTCACAGTCGAATTACTGCGTTTCTGGCTCATAGCAATCCCGATGACCTTCCCATAAAATTCTGATATAATCCTGCATAAAATTCTGCATAAAACTCTGATAAAATTCTGATATAAAATTCCAATATAAAATTCCGCTATAAAATTCTGATATAAAATTCTGATATAAAATTCTGATATAAAATTCTGATATAAAATTCTGATATAAAATTCCGATATAAAATTCCAAGATAAAATTTTGATATAAAATTTCAATATAAAATTCCAATGTAAAATTCCAATATAAAATTCCGATATAAAATTCCGATATAGAATTCCAAGATAAAATTTTGATATAAAATTCCAATATAAAATTCCAATATAAAATTCCGATATAAAATTCCGGTGCATAGAATTCTTAACACAAGGATGTCCGTTCTTGAGAGCGTTGCTGTAACATGAACCACAACGATCACAATGGAAATAGTTGCCTCGGCCACCAATTCTGCTTCACATCTTGCTCATAATCACACAGCGAACAAATAACCTTCTCAACACGGTGCCGCGGAATCTCGTGGCGCTTTGAATCGTCAACCTCGTCAGAGTTCTTCGCTTCATTGTGACGGTGACGACAATCGAAGACCTCGTTGCAGCATGGCCCTTGAATCCGACATCTCCTTCTGTAATGCTTGCAGCCTGCGAGCACTCCTTAAATCCCGACATTGATACTCATGGAATTTCGAACTCTGATTTTCTTTTCCTGCTGCCTCATCCTCTTGCCTTCATGTCTTGCATGATTCCTAAGAGCGTGAACACTCGTGACTTGTCATAATGTTAGGGATCCATTCATGTCGACGCTCTTACATCATGAACCAAGGTTTCTTACATGATATTCTTTAGTAATATTCATAAGTAAACAAGATGACAAGTGAGAGGGAAGGCCTCCTCTCACTTGCTACAAGGAAGACACCACAACCGTTCTAACTACCTCTTTGCTAAGCACTAGTAAGTCCAGACGAGTGTCTACTCGTAACACTATTGTCCTTGATGCATGTTCTTCTTCGTTGTGTGTTCACCGGGAAGGTCACTTTTTCTTCTAAAAACTTTGAAGACCCCGAGTGGGTCTGTTTGGTGCTTCGCGGTCCTCCTCCTAGTGGTCGCCAACATGCTTATGTAGAAATCGAAGCAAGGATCTCGAATACAACAGTGAAGCCGGTTTCTTGTTCTTTTCTTCTCGCTCTGGGGTTTTTGCCTTGCTTGTTCTCTACGTGTGCGAGGATTGCACTAGGGGGCGTCGAGGCAGGTGTTAGACTTGCGTCTGAGCAGACAAAACAAATGCGATGTGGCTCTTCGACAATATAGTGTGGGCATGGGCGGGATGCCGAAGCTGCTACCACGTGTTTGCGATTAGCTCCGTCGAGATCCGGGTTGCGGCAGGTCGTCGATGCAGCTTCTGCTTTTGTGCCTCGACGCTTGACTTCTTAATTGTTGGTAACCTCATGGCTTGGGCGTTTCCTTCAAAGAGAACAGAGAAGGGAGAGTACCGAGGCGAGGTGATTTTGTGCTACGAAAGAGAGAGAAGGAGAAGATGGACAACACAGGTTAGTGTGAGAGCTGATCACCGTGATGTGTGAGTTCCACAGTGCGGGCCTCCGATTGCTGGTCGTGTTGAACAAGAGCTTGCTGCCACGTCTCAAGTGAGTTCGCTTGACCATAGGGAAAGAGGATTTAGGAGAAACTGGTTCTTGGTTTTTATGCTCATCGTAGTTGAGTCAAAATTCTGGGTATGTTCGGAGAGAAGGCAGCTACGTAGCGTGTGTGCTAGGGTTTGCCGCCATCTGGCGCAATTTGATTTTTTGTCCCCGGCGGTTAGTATTCGATGACGCGGTTATCTTGATTGGCTTTCCACATTCTGTATACGAGGCCAATAGGGCTCGGATTGGACTTTCACGTTGTTTCCGTTCTGTGCATGCTGTCGTTGAGGCTCGGATTGGGCTGTCACGTACTTTGCGTGGAATTGACTTTGCCATGATTGTGTTGGCCGTCGCTACTTTTTGGAGTAGATTCTGTATGTAGTCAAAGCGTTCTGAAAGGTAGAGAGTGGATCTTTGTGTAGCATGCCGAGATTGCCATGGTGTGCTCCTTCTAGTGCTACGCTGATCCTATTGTTTACTGGCACTGAGAGCCGCCGTTGGGTGAGTTGATGTGTTGAGGTTCTTCACTTCTTTAGCTGCCGTTGAGAGGTCGCCGTTCTTTTTGCGTGCAATAGACGGGTTCTTTGATTGTTGGTATTGGTTTCTGCACCAACTTCTGGCCTTCCAGCTTCTGCATTTATCTGTCTAGTTTGCTTTGTGTTTGGTTGGTTTGGGTAGGTTGCTGCTTTCTGAGCTTGGTTTTGGTCTTCAGTTTGCCTTGGAGCTCGTCACTAACGTTGATGTTGGCAACAGACTTATACTTGTGCAGGAGGTCCGGCTGAAGTTCGCGGTGCAGTTCTTGTTCCAGGCGCTGCAGACATTGCAACTGTTTCTTCGTGTATACTTCGAGATTCCAACGTTAGAGTTGTTATCTGTGGGATATAGACCTATTGAGTACCTTGTTTTTTCTATTTGTGAGCATCGTGACGTTGTATATTTGGTTACAACTTACGTAGTTACTGTAATACAAGTTGCTGAGTTTTCCTAAAGTGCGTGGGCTAACTTGTATTATGTATGTGTGATTAATCATGTATATAGGACGTAGTTCAGATTTCTTTCTAATGTTGAAACTGTGCTGAAAGAGAGAGTTGAGAAAGTTGGGAAAACTAATATGATGGATTTCCTATCGTTATGAAGTTGTTCCTACTTCTAGTCTTAGGCTGTCTGTTGTGGTGGTGCTTCGGTATTGTTGATGCTCATCTTTTTTGTCTGCAATATGCGGAGCATGTAATCCCCGGTGTTGTCTCTGTTGCCGGTTCGTGGGCAAGGCCACTGCCTGGACAGGACGTCTCATCATTTTCCAGATCCATCGAGGCATTCTTGTCGCGAAGTCCTGACGTCGTTTTGCTATTCTACACTGGACATAAGGATAGATCTTTTTGTGATGGATGGTTTCCAGACTAAGCGTGTCTGTTGTGAGTACTGTGTGATTGTCTACACTTACAACTTCTATTGAACTATACAAAGTAAAACTAGAGCGTTCAGCCATGGCTTCTATTGAAATTTACTAGCAAATACTACGAGTGCTGAAAAAACATCAGAGCAATAAAGGGTGAGGGCGTATCTAAGATTGACGATTGTGTTTGTCGCGTATGTTGGTGCAGGAGATAGCATGTTGTTGGCTTTCGTGTGTGGTTGTTTTCCTCCATTTGTTGTTGCCCTATCGAGCTTGGAGACTTGGGTGTCGTGTCTTTAGCACCTTTACCTAGTAGATCTAGATCTAGAAAAAGATTATGTGCCAGTTTGGATAGGATCTAGTGGATTTGGTCCAACATAAGGAGTCTCCCACAGATTAATCCTTCCTAACCTCTTTAGATCTACAATCTTCTTGCACAACTTCATGCTTTAGGTCTAGATCTAAAATCCCTTTCCAACACACATTGGCACTAAAACACTCTCATACACAAAGCAAATCATGTTCGGGGTTGTCAGTGAGGCCCAACACTTCTACACTGAGAACATCTTGCATTTGTGACTAGCTCCCAAGCCTCTCCTCACCACGTTTTGCGGAGCTACTCCTGAGCCATCTCGACCTCAACACAATAAACAATAGTCACTACTAGTATGGAATAAGATTCTTCTTGCTTATATAGAGTTTTTTCAAAAAAGATATCACATTTACATCAATAGATGATCATCTGGCATGAATAGAAAATATGTATTGGTTTAGAGTATGACCTTGATTTTAGGGACAATTGCTTTGATATATTACACAATTTTCCTATTTGTAAAAATTTGTGTACGTGGAACCAATACTATGGTTAGTTTGAAAGTATTATATGTTAAGCAACAAAATACATTATCTGTATCCTTCTTTCAACACTTCAAAGTTGTTTATTTTAGTTGAAGACTTACTATTAAAAAATTAATCCACTTCCATCTCCAACCTTAACTTCCCATTCAATACTACTTCTATTTCCTTAAACACCCTGTAATTGAAAAAATGTATGTACAAATAACAAATATCATGCTTAACCCCTAAGGTACCGTTACAGTTTCAAATTAAAAACACTTCAAAACCGTTCAATTGTAGTGCAATGTATAAAAATAAATAACATAAAATTTTATTTCTACTTTTAACCGTAGGATCTAAATTAAGACTTTTTAAATAACACATTCACAGAATTTCATAAACTTTGACCGCACGGATCGAAAGATTATAGTGTTTGAAGCAAAACAAGTGGTTCATTTTCTTCCCAATGTTTACCGGATCAAAAGACTTTGACTCGTCTTTGTATCAAATTTTTGCACTACACAAGATCTAAATCCAATACCGACATGTTAAGCATGTTGTTAGTTCTTTGGTGAAATAGCATATTAATCCAAGTCAATCATTTTCACACATTGTCACACATTTTTGGCCAAGGTACCAAAAAATCTTCTACCTTTCCACATAAAACTTTGAGATCTTTGTATCATTTACTTTTGATCTTTCCAACAGCATTACGTGATGTAAACATTCTTATTGACCATTTGGATTCTCATTTAAAACAATATCAAGTTTACAAAATAATATAACGTGAATTGAGAATTTTTGAACCTCACTCATTGTGCAATTTTTTTGAATATACTACAGTCCTTTTCTACCTCTAAAAATTGGTGCATAAGGAACTAACATTATGCTTAACATTGTGGTAATTGATTGAGACCTTTTATAGGTCAAAAATTGGACACCAATTGAAGTCAAAGTCTGCTGATCGAGAAAACGTAGGGAAGAGAATGAGCCTTTTCTCTACTTCAAACATTATAATCTTTCAATTCTTGTGGGAAAACTTTATGAAATTTTGTGAGTATATTACTTAATAAGTCATAATTGAGATCCTACGGTCAAAAATACAAAAAAAAAAAATTTAAAAATTTCCTTGCTATTTGCACTCAAATAAGCATTTTTAACGATTTTTGGTTGAGATATTTTCAACATCATTTATGGACCAAGGTACTTTGGGTATCAATAGCCAGGGTTTCACTACTAGGGTATGACTTCCTGGGTACCAATAATCGGTTATCAACTAAGGTATCAATTTAGGATTTTGGATTAGGGTTTTGGAATTGAGGGTATCAATAAAGGACATCAACCTAATTACCTTTGGGTAGTTCTACGAGGGGTGTGCACGCGCTCACCCTTGGCAGTAGTTGTGAGGGAGGCTATGAGTGTGAGAGCCTAGGATTTGGGGGAGAGAGACAATGAAGGTGCGGGATAGAGGGGCTTATGAGGGCGGAGAGAGAGAAGTTGTGAGGGAGGGGAATGGAGGGGAGGTGTGAGGGAGTGAGGGGAGTTGCAAGGGAAGAGAATGGAGGAAGTTTTAGAGGAAGAGAAGGGAGGGAGACAAGCGCCCGTGCGGGCTTTCGTCATACAAGCAGATAGAGGTGAATCCGTGCAAGCAGTAAGCATAGGTACATAGTCATATATGCGGCAACAGGCAGAGATGCGCTCGTGTGGCGCCTAGCCTGGTCGCGGTAGGCGGGCAGGCGGGCTGTCCGAGCTCCCCCAGCTCTCCGACCTCACCGGCTCCTTAGCTCTCTTCTTCACTCTCAGCCTGGACATGTATACATTTTGGCACCAACTCCTTCTCAATCTCTGTTCTAAAATTTTCTCCGCATCATCAGTTTTGGCGAGAACGTTCGCAACATCTCTCTGCTCAACCTCATTTTCTCAAATATGAGGTCTTTTCCGTTGTTGTGAGGTTGAGGGAGGTGAGAAGGAGGGTGGAAAATCAAGGGTCATAGGATTTTGGGGAAGAGGTACTTGTACTTGTGTAGATCTACGATTTTGGAGGACATTTTTGAAGATGCTAGATAGAGGAGGAGCAACAGCAGCAGCAGTTGGGGGTGTGCGCGCGCACACCTCTAGTCTATGGTTTTGACATGAGGCGTCATGCAAATTCCATGGGATCGTTTGGGATCTTGTGCGAACTCGGCGGCTAGGGTTTTTTTTAGGGTTTGGGTTTCTAATTGCGGCAGCTAGGGTTTGGATTTGTCGGCTGATGTATATAGCTGCACTCATGGATTTAGTGTTACACTACGGGCTGCACTTATGGCTTTAGATCTCAGTGGTTTTGGTGTCACTATTTTAGAAGTACGCATGCTACACTTACTAGTTGATGTCCTTTATCATGTGTAAACATTCAACTTCTGTTGGATTTTGAAATTTTGAACATAATAAGGTTTGTGTCTTCATTTGTGTGCTCAAAGATTGGTACTGGCTCACCTTACACTATATTAACTTTCCTTTGACTAACCTCTAATCATCATAAACTTGAACATTGAGTTTCCTCATTCTTATTCAGCATCGAAACAAAGTTAGAGAAGCTTGCCAAGTTCACAAAAACTCCCTTGAAGCGCAAATTTCCTCCTCCAATCTACACACCACAAACAAAGCTAACAAAAATTAGAAAATGAAGTAATGAATGCACATGGCTTTGAGGTTGTGATTGCGAGTGAGCTCACCTTAGAAAGTGGGAAGAGAAGAAATCTATAGGGTTTGTACAAAAACCTTATATCCATGTTGGAACCTTGTGTCTCAAATTGATTAGTCAAAATTTCACTTTAGAACTTTGGACCTTTTAATTTGTTTCTTCTTACGTTTAAACTTTTTACATATTATATTAAATTTTTGGGCGAAGATACTTGGGAGTTATTAATACATAGTTTTAACAAATGACCATATAAATTTTATGCAGGTTTTGCAGGTTTCTTCAAAGAATTGAAAAATATGTCCAACGACAACAACGAAATGGTGATTTTATGTTGAACGCCATCAGACATCGGTGCGTGTACCGCTACCACTTGCAGCGTATCTTAAGGTAAACAATTATTTTTATACAAATTTAAGATTGATTCTAAATTGATCTTTAGGTACTATGTTGTTTGTAGAATATCCTTTATGTAGATGTACAAACCCTTTCTTCTATTAACAATTGAATACAAGTTCCAATGGTGTCTATAATAGCAAGTAGACAACATGGTTCATTTTCTTCCCTAGGTTTGGTCGGTTCCCTTTGTTTCAGTTTACTTGGTTTCAAAAGTTTGCAACACATATGATCTAGATTCATTACCATCATGTCAAGAATGATATAAGTTCCTTGTACACCAATGTTTAGGGATGGAGAAGAGGTGTAGCATATTTAACCCCTAAAGGACCAAGTGTCAAAAATGGGCTTTTTGAAAGTTCAGTCAGGTTCCTATGGTGTCAATTTCCAACATTCCTCTTTGAAATTTTTACTATAAAAAAGCATTACCAAGACCTTAGTGGGAGAACAATTTTTTCCTAAATTGGACATTTGATGATAAAGTTATAGGGTTTTGAATTTAAAATGGGGAGAGGGGGCACCTCGGGCACCTCCAAAAAAGTTTGCTAGGACACTCTGTTGAATGTGAGATTTTCAATACTTGCAAGTAATATTATTTTCCTTCATACTGTCAAAAAAAAGTTCTTGTCTTTAGAGAAAATAGCATACCAACCCAAGTCAAACATTTTCACACAATGTCACTCATTGTCGGGCAAGGTACAAAAAAAACTTCTTCTTTTCCACATAAAACCTAGATTTTTTTTAAATTTTATTAATATTTTATCAACAACAATATGTGGTGTAAACCTTCTTATTCACCATTTGGATTATCAATCTGAAACATACTAAGTTCACAAATAATTAAAGTGTGAATTAACAAATTTCAAACATCCACTCCTAGCACAGTTGTTTTGAATATGCTACACTTGTCTTCTACCTCTAAAAATTGGTGTATGTCGTAGTCTAGTATTTCATTATTCTCAAAATTAACCGAAATTAACCTTAAGCAAGCCCACCTTACCAGATCGTTTCCAGGGATTTTTATTGTGCATCAAACTCTTTAAATCTTAACAACAATCCACACATAATACCTCGGCACATCCCGGAAGATGGCTTCCCCAGTACCTTAGCAACCAGTAACAAGTAACTACATTTGTTTCAGTTAAATTCTATTGAGCGTCAGAGTAGATTTCCGATAAGTTTTTACAATGCCCGGAAAGCCACTGCCCTCCGTTCTCGCAATCCAAAGGCGACAATATCCACAATCTAACCCTACACCTTGAAAGAGTTAAAAAGGTCGCAGCCGGATCACCGGTCTTCACAATCTACCGAGAACTTGTTGAGGTAAACCGGTCACGCAAGCCCGAGTTCCAACTACAACCACACCTAATGAATCGAAGCAAGAAGATACAAGACTCACAACAAGTTAGTACTAAGCAAATCATATGAGCAAAACAACCTTCCACGGGGATCGTCGAAACTCATCCACTACAAGGGTAATAATCCCGGAATTCTCCGGACTCAGGCTTAACCGGGATGTCTCCCGGTGTACCGAGAGAAGGGGGATGTCACCCCCTACTCCCCACCAATCCGAACACTTCCCACTTAAGGGAGGTTATCATAAATAGCCGTGGGCTTCCCAGATCCCATCCGGTAAAGCAACTCTTCCCAGTCCCACCGGTGAAAAGTCTAGAGCATAAGTCCCGGACCTCACTCTACCTATCTAACCCGGATATCCTAGCCCCTTGGGATGTCTCTACTGACACTCAATCACTTAACACACAACAAGTCACAACCTTGCACACCTAACAAAGACACACTAGGAGGACTCAACCCTCTCCCGGTCTACTCACACAAGCTCAACAAAGACTCTAGACACAAGCAATGAATGCAAGACACGAGCACATCAATAAAGAGAAGAGTACTTAACACAAGAGCCCAAGGCCTTTAAGTACACAAAGGCCACTAACTACCCTCCAAAACTAGATCCCCAAAAGGTGGATATGGCATCTAAAGAGTGCACTAAAGTCAATAGATATGCTCCAAAAGTAAATCCACTACAAGACAAAACGGCATCCAGATCCTAAAATCAAGGGTAGCCTAGTCACTGGCGGATTACCGATAGACCGGTAAACCGGAAGACTCCCGGTCCCGGGACCGGTGAACTTTTCCCTAACAAAACTAAGTAGCCGGAGAAACCACTCAAGCCGTAGTGACCGGGTACGCAATGGGGCCCCATCGACATCTCTACTCTCACCCTAGTGTTTAATTCTAGTAACTTAAAACAACATCCCACCAACCTGTGAGGTAAATCAACACATAACATATAACAAAGACTCAACCGGAAGACTCTTCTGATTGAGACGAATAGGGATTGTCACTACGTTTGGAAGTACCAATATGGTCAAGAGAATCCCAGGAGGTCAGATGTCTCAACCGGTCTACCGGTGGATTGGGAATATCCACCGGGAGGTCTACCAGTGGAGTGACGGTATCCATCGGAAGATTGAATGTATCTATAGATACATGCGGAGTCTCTTTAAGCTCAATTAGTATAGCCATAGAGGACTCCACCAAAGACTCCGGGGTTGAGGAAGGGAGGTCTACCGGTTCCTTCCCGGTAGGAGTTACCGGGAGGTTTGTTTTTCTCTCGTAAACCTTTACACCCCATTCCTTGGAGGGTGGGGAATCCACCCGACTCACCGGTAGAGCCATGTTGTCCACGGTGGAAAAAATCCTCAAAGTGCCTGTACTTCCACCAATCTCCCTGTTAACTTGTCACAAACTCTGGTCCGGCCCGGAAACACAAGTCTACTGGTCAACCGGTAAACAACTCCGGAACACTTTGCTAGAGTATGTGGATATGGGTGTCTCACACATCTAACAACATACTAACAACACAAGGTCACATATAATCGAAACGAGGAGAGGACTTTGGAGACAAGGACTTAGAAAGAGGTTCTTCCCGGTTGACCGGGAAGACCGGAAAAAAGATAGGAATCGTGGGCAAGACCTAAAATGATAGGAGGATGGAGACAACTCAAAATAACAACTTGCCACAAGGCTAGGACAATAAAAAACAACTACACATGTAAACAACACAATAAGGTCTAGATATAGTCCCGCGGGGGACTTTTTCTCTAGACCGAGGAGGATATTACCGGGGAGTCACCCCGGTAGACAAGATAGGAAAAGACTCACAAACAAGAATTTCGCACAAACAAAAGAAACCCAACATGGGTAAGAGTCACCTTTGTTGTTGCACCCGCAACCTCCTTCTTTTGTCTCTTTTATCTTCTCGCTTTGGCCTCTAATCTCCTCTTCTTCTACAAATCCTAGAAATCTCCACCACCACCAAACCCTAGGAAACGCGCACCTCTTCCTCCAAACCCTAGCTCGCGCGCGCCTCTTCTTCAAAGCCTAGCTTGCGCTAACTCCTCTTCAAACCTCCTCTTCTTGAAACCCTAGTTGCATCTCCTTTTCACTTCTTCAACTACTTCTTCAAACCCCAACTCCAAACAAAGACTAAATAGAGAGAGAAGGAGAACCTATGAGAGAGAGACAACTAGATAGAGAGATAGAAGAGAAAATTTGAGGGGAGAGAAGATTTTAGAGGAGAGAGAGAGACAAGAGTTCTCGAGAAGAGGAAGATTCCGGGGAGAAGGGGTCGGCCATGACTGCTGGAGCTACCCGGGCTGCTACTCGGCTACTAGGGTATCAGCCCATATCCGGGTTGATACCCGGACTAGTTCATACCCGGGATGATACACGTGTATGTATTTTTATTTTTTTAAAATTAATTTTAAATTTAATTTTTTTTTTTTTTTTTTCCTTTTCTTTTTATTTTTTCTTTTTTTGTCTTTGCTTTTCTTTTTTCTACCACTACTACTAATTCAAACAAGAATTAGTATCTAGAACTCAACTACTTCTAACTACCTTCTAAACTTAACTAGTTTATTTAGATTTAAGTGGTGATTTTAGACTTACGTCCCGGGATATCTCCCGGGACTCTTTTGAAATTGTTTCCCGGGACTTAAATTAGTGATTCTAAGACCCGATTTTATCACCACTATAAATCTAATTAACTACTTAAGCATTTTCCTATTTTCTCTATTCGCTATCTAATCTAATTTCACACAATACTAACTACTTTTCTAGTTAACTAATATTAAAAATCCTATTTTAACTAATTATTTTGGTAGGGGCAACCAAGTGGGAGTTTTAGACTCCCACAGTGTACTAGGAAATAACACTATGTTTTTATCAAATTGGAAATAAATTTAGACCTTGTGTAGTGCAAAAGTTTGACACCAAGTGAAGTCTAACTCTGCTTATCGACTGTATGTAGGGAAGAAAATGAACCCTTTGCTTGACTTCAAACACTTCAATCTTTCAATCCGTACGGTCAAGGTTTATGAAATTTTGTTCAAATATTACTTAATAAGTCTTAATTGAGATCCTACGGTCAAAACTAGAAATTAATGTTTTTGTTTCCTTCTTTGTTCATTGCACTAGAATCCAACAATTTTGAAGTGTTTTTGGTGTAAAACTGTCACGGTACCTTAAGGGTTAACGATTTTGTGCACGGAGTTCATGCTGTACAATTTTTTTTTTTTCATTTCGAAGTTGTTTTATCAAAAGGTCCAATATCATCATCATATTTTGAACAAAAAATATGTGTTTAGGAAACATATCTTTTATCAGATGAATGGTGCTTTGAAGGTTAACAATTGGTACATGTATTTTGACTTATGTACAACCGTAATGTTCCTATTTTTTCAATAGAGATAATGGAGCGCCGCAAAATTCAGAGTCCTTCGATACGGCCACACATCCAAAGGGATAATATGCTTTCCAATGGCTCTGCGGGGGCCCAATTAGTACGAGCAGTACGTGCAAGGGAAATTCAATAGAGATCTGTTGGGATCATGACATCTGAATTGGGAAGGGCAGTAGAATTGCTTCTTGAAAGACGAGATGTGGTGGACTTAGCAACCAGGGAGCCTCCATTCAAAAGTGGCATAAAATTGAATGGGTCGAAGTTGTTCCCACTCGAGGTGGCAGTGCGTATCACTAGGGTAGATGATGCATTGCATTGGAGCGGAGAGATTGTAGGAGAACGCCTTGGCATGTGTGAGGGCTTGATCATTTGTTGGCATCAGTCTTTGCTACATATAGTGGCTGTAGAATCTGATATTACAAGTGCCCATCATGACATTGGATCACAAACAGTGCCTACACAAGTGATGGCCCCAAAATTTGATTTTGCTGAGTTCATCAACACGCCAAGATCCACCGAGAGGTCTTGACGCAGTAGTCAAGCTTCAAACGCCATAGATGAAATTTTGCCGTTTTCCAAATCAAGTCCCTCAAACATCCAAGATTTGCCCCATGTAGATGGATTTGCTTGTGTTAGACCAGCATGTCGTCCCTATTCTATGCCAAATAGGAGAAAGAGAGATTCAAGAGAGACATCATTGACAGAAGCTGCATCATCTAAGATATCCTTTAGAAGCGTGCAAATTGCAATGGCACAAGGAAGATGGAAACATAATTGTTTGAGGGAAGTTCCAGCAAGGTATCTATTGGGCATGCGATATAATGCATAGGCTAATGAGTTTTCAGTACAAAGTACGTAGATGAGACAGATGCTGGTTTATTTTTATCTAATGACAGAAGAAACTCGTCGAGACAAGTTTGTAACAAAGTTAGATGGAAAACAAGTTTGCAATGTTTGCTACGCTCTCGGGGTTGGATATTCACAGAGGCGCTTTAAGCAACTGAAGAGGGACTGTCTAATATATGGAAGAGTGATATCGATTCACGGCAATATCCTTTCAGATCCGATTAGAGAGAGCACTAGAATGTCTGCGGCAGAGGCTTGTTTGAAATCGTTTGTCAATGAAGTTGGTTGTCCTCAACCTCATCGCTGTATTCGTCGTAATTGTGACAAGAAAGTGTTGCGTCTTATTCTCCTTCCTACGAATACTGCCAAATTTGATATATTCAATTACGTGAACGAGGAGGTGAAGAAAATTTGTAATGGGGAAACCATTTCTATTAGTTCATTCCAGAGGATGTGATGCATCAAGTATCCCCACGTTCTGGTACCTCTATTCTTGAGATTCAAGAGGTGTTATATTAGCCCTGAGTTGTACATGTGCATCATTGTGGATGGCATGGACTGAAACACAACCATGGTAGCGAGGATGCGTCACACTGTGAAGAACATTAACCACCGGTTTGTGAAGACCCATCTGTGTGGTGCTCTTGTACATGGGATTGGTTTACATTGCAACGTGTGGTTTGGAGCTCACCACAAGCACGAAAGCAACTAAGTCGTGAGTACATTGTTGTACGTGATAGGAGATGTGTTGCGGAGGAAGAACTTTTTGCCACCAACATTGCGAATCCAGGCGGACAACTGCACACGCGAGAACAAAAAAATTTATATGTTTGCTCTATGTGCTACATTGGTGGGATTGGGATTTTTTCAAGAGGTGGAACTATCTTTTCTTCCCTTATTGACAAGTCCGGATTCATTAGTGGTGATAACATTCTCGAACCACATGCGATTCTATATGGACAATCGAGAAGGGACTTGTGAGGTTCGAGTACAACCCAAGCATTATTGCAAGGATCCATGGGGACCGGAGGTAGCAACAAAAACTTTGAGGTCGTTGCCAAGTACGGATGAACGACCATCGTTTGCGCAAGTTTTTACAGCGGACAAACATGAGTTGAAGGCGTTGGATGACTTCATTGTATATAAACAAAGGTGCATTCAAAGATTGCAACATGAGGAGAAGAATCGTGAGACAAAAGTAGAGGCTAAAAGATTGAAACTCTATTTAGCTGAATTTCCACACAAAGACCGTAGCAATGAGCATCGTTCTTCACTGTTTTGGAGTTCACCAACACTGGACCTACAGAGAGTGCATCTTTGGATGTAATGGATGATGCAAGTGAAGAAAACCGCGAGATAAATGTTGTAGAGCAGGTAGTGGCGATGCTTCCAAATGCCGAGGCTCGAGGATACTTTAATCCTCGTAGAGGTTGACCCTCTAATTAAGCAGTGCGTAGGGCACAACAAATAGAATGCAACTATGTTGCGGACAAGCCGAAGAAGGAGCAATATATAAAGGTAATCACGACCCATTTTCACCATTTAATCCACAATTTGATATCCGTTGTGGACAATTCGTAGCCTTGAGTGTTGATCGTGCAGAAATAAAAGGCAATGTACCATTCTATTTAGGGAAGTGATTGAGGAAGGAAAAACTGATGGAGATTTAAGATAAAGGTTTGTTGATATTGGCCCATCATCCAAAGGGGGGTTGTTGATGGACATGGGTCTTCTGCACAATGGTATGCAAATTACATGGATTCAATCTAGGAGCCATCTCGGGAGAGCCATAGTTGGGTAGAGAAAGATGCATGCATTTTTTCATGGATAGACACATTGGAAAGAACCATGTCTGGGGCTAGCGGGTGGAAAAAACGCAATGTATTTGGAGTGCAGGTTGAAAGCAAGATGCGCATTCTTCAATCGGCTAAGGCTCACATACCACAAAATATTGCAATGCAAACCGAAGTTAATGATGACGATCGTTTGCAAGATGCCCTAAATTCTATGGAATAGATAGTGTGCCTTCATGAGTTAGAGTTGTATATGGTAATTGTTGTGTAGTGTATGTGTAAGAGTAGTATACTCTAAGGGTGATGTAAGACGTTATGTCATTAATCCTATAGAGTAAAGGTGTTTTTACTATTGGTGCTAAGTCCATTTGTAGAAGCATTTTTATTTTGTTCCTACCACTATATGCATTATGTACTACGTAGAATATCTTTTAATCATCTGCCAACTCTTGCTTAAAGCATGTTTTTTTGTGATTACGCCTAATTGTACACTACAATCCTTACAATCTATCTTTGAAATATTGTGCAACTATATTAAATACACATTTATCAAGTATTAACGAGGGGCCACCATAAATTTGTTGAAAATGCCAAAAAATCGCTTCCAATATCAACAACCATGATTATACATAATATTGTTGCATAAGCTAAATTTTTTATCTTTGAAAACCTTTTTTTTTGCAATTTTGACACTTTTGTTTGCAATGGCCGCCATTGTACCCAAGTGCACTATTATTTGGTGAAGGCAAAATTGCTTAATTGCGTAATAATAGTCTCTATTCCATACATGCACCAACACTGTTTACAAATTAAACGTCATATTCAATAGGTTGGGAAAATTCCAAGTCCCAAAATTAGCTCAACTTGAGTTGATTTTGGACTTTTCTCCTCTAGAATGTATCTCAAAGTACATTTTAGAGAGCTTGTGATGTAGCATGTGCAGTCCCAAATTCCTAAAATTCTCCCAATTTTGTGAATATGGTCCTATTACAACCTAAGTTTCCCTTAAGGACAAGTTCACCTCTCAAGACTGCAAACTAAATATAAAACATAAACTAGTAATCAATCATGAAGACGAATTTATTGGCATCTTAAAAGAAGGTGATATTCTCTATATGTATGAAAGTCCACGTAGCCAGTAGAAACTTCTAGCAAAAAAAATTGAGCTCCCCGGAGTCGTCAATATGACTATCAAGGCTAAAAACTTTCATACTATGAATCCCAAAAAAATATATAATACATTTAATTCCACAAAACTCTGATCAGGGACAATCTGATGTATAATTCTCAAAACGACAAAGATTATTTTCAAGTTTTAAGGACCTGCCCAAAATGAAACACGCCCCTGCACAATTGAATGGGCCTTCGGGCCCTGGGGATTAAATGATGGGTGCAAGTTTATTGTAGGAATGGGTCATCGTCAAGTGTGAAAAATGTGCTGTATTTTCACAAACATTCAATCCGAGATACTAGATTTTCAACTCTCTGCTAACTCATCAAACAAGTTAGCGATTGATTTTGGTCAAAACTTAGGGTACCAGAAAAAGAGGGGATCACAAAAAAATATGTAAACCATTTCAATGTATGGAGTTTTGATCAGATGGAGTCAGATCTTGTTGAATGAAACATGCAAAAAAGGTGGACCCTGTAAAACACATACTGCTTTGTCGAATAAAAACTTCTCTCCAAAAATAAACCTCTCAATGCGCTTATCTTTGCTAGAATCATTGCAAGAAGTGCTAGTTCACGACGAGTACAACTATACACGAGTCTGACCTCACATCAAAGACCATGGGCTTGAATGCTTTGCAGCAACAGTGACTCCAGAATTCAGCACAAGTTCATGACAGTGGACCCAGAAGAAGTTTCTAACAGTACAATGCAGCAGGAGTTCCATATTATTCATCATCCTGCTTCGATCACAGTCAGGCTCAGATTGTACACATAACGACGGACAACTAGCTCGGCATCCAGGCTTTTGTCGATGGATGCGGTGATCACCTTTCTATCTGGTGTGGTTTGGGTTCTGAATCCTCTTCAACCCTTCCTAGCGTTATCATGGTCAAAACTTGTGTGTTCTTCTAGCTCTACAAGTCAATGTATGTGAATTGAATCCTGTGTTATGCAACTTTGGCATGCGAATCTATGCTTCAAACCTGAAATCTAGTGCAAGACTTGCGTGGACTCGATATCAAACCCGCTGAGGCATCTTCCGGATGTGATCGGCTTGTGCGGCGCGACGCCGCCTTCACAAAGCCATGCATGTCGCAACACCTCGGAAGCGGTGATGCGCTCCCTACGATTGGGGTTCAGCATCTTCCGGATGAGATCCTTGGCGCCCTCGGAGATGTTCGGCCAAGGAGCCGCGCTGAAGTCCGGCGGCTCGCGCTTCATGATCTCCTCCAAAATGCCTTGCTTGGTTTCTGCCCAGAACGGAGGCGCGCCGCTCAACAAAATGTACAGTATCACGCCTGCACTCCAGATGTCCACCTCGGGGCCGTAGCACCGCTCCAGCACCTCCGGCGCGATGTAGTACGGGGTCCCGACCACCTCCGAGAACACGTCCCCGGGCTCAAAGAAGCAGGACAACCCGAAGTCGATCGCCTTGAGCGCGGCGTCCTCGCGCGTGGTCTTGAACAGAAAGTTCTCCGGCTTCAGGTCGCGGTGCATGACGCCGGAGTTGTGGCACGCCTGCACGACGCCGACGATGGTGCGTGTGAGGCGCGCCGCCTCCGCCTCCGTGTACGCGCCGCGCTCCATGATGCGGTCCAGGAGCTCCCCGCCCTGGCAGAACTCCATCACCACGTACACCATGGTGTCGTCCTCGTGCCAGCCGTTGATGCCCACAATGTTGCTGTGGCCCGAAAGACGGCGCATCGCCTCGATCTCGCGCCAGACATCCTCGACATTGTCCTGCTTCCGCTTGGGAATGCACTTGCACGCATACGGCAGCCCCGTCGCATTTTCCGTGCACAAGTAGGTGATCCCGAAGTGCCCCTGGCCGAGCTTCCTCCCACGCGTGTAGAGCTTCGTCATATCGGAGGTCCTGCTCTTCTCCACTGCAAGCACCTGCGCTTGCGCATTCCACCGAGCCATTTCCGCCATAGTCAGCAAGGCTCCCTCGTCGAAGCTCCTTCAACTCTGCAGAACTGCTTCAACCCTCTCGAAGGCTCTTCAAACGCTTCTGAAGCATAGAAAACGAAACTCTTGGCGCGAGCAGCTGACGAGTTTATATACACGATGCCGTGGCGTGCTCAGCAAGGATCCCGACACCGACACTGCCGACGCGGACTTCAGTCAACGTACACTTACGCCGGATCTCAATATTCACATTGCACGAGGCATGCCGGATCTCAAAATTCGGGGTGCCCGAGGCGTGCCGGATCTCAGTATTCACGTTGCATGAGGCATGCCGGATCTCAGTACTCACGTTGCACGAGTTAATGGAATAGAACTTTCAAAGTTCCAGAAACTCTAGAACCATCGGATGTTCCAATAGCTTTTTAGATCGGCACATACGTTTGTGTTTTAAGCTTGTTAGTTTCTGTTAGTTTTGCTTTACTTATTGTTTCGATTCTTTAGTGCAGAAGATACCCGAGTCCTTCATCTTGGCGAGCCCACTGTTCTTGTCGATGTCGAAGGCGGCTCTTGTCAAGTCGGGCGTCGGCGTGGGTGGCGTACATTTCCGGGTTTGTTTAGATGCTTCTCGAAACAAGAAGAATGAGCCTTGTGTTTTTGCCGATGGCGTCCGCTGGTGAAACTTTGTGAGAGATTACGAAGTCACTGAGGGTGGGTTCCTGGTGTTTGAAGTTGTGCAACAAGCAAGTCCTGGTTGTGCACACTTTTCCACACAACAATCCTTCTTAGCCTGCTATTTCCAACAACGATCTTCAGCAGTTGGTTGAAAACTCCAGCGGTGGCAACACTCGGAGTATCGTTGACGAGGTTCGGACATTTCTGAAGATTTTGCGTCCTTCACACCCCTGGGCCCTCTCACAAGTGTTCGAGGTCGGTAAGTTCTGTTTTCATTGTTTCAGTGTTATCATATGCTCATTGATTTTGTCTGAAAGTGCAAGATATACTTGATGCGACCAGTTGGATGGCATCTGGTACACTCCCCATGGCCCCCGGGCCAGTTGCCATGTTAAAGCAGCCAGTCTACAGCAAAAGAACGAAGAAGGAAAATTGCAACTTGTATAAGAGGTGGGTGGTTTTTCTACAACGACAATCACTTCCAGATTGCTGACAAGTTATTGTTCACTCTTGCTACAGACTACGTGTTTCATGTCACGATAGTTGTGTAGCTTTGTATTCGTGTTGCAGTTGTAAAATTTACTAAATAGTTGTCAAGATCTGTTTTTATGTTACTGTTGCCGGCTTTTCTAATGTAGCCAACTTTGTATCTTACTGTAGCGAGCTATAACAGATCTGTATTTTGTTACTATTTTGTGTAATAATTGTAGATAAGATAAGCCCCCCTAAAACCGACAAGTTAAGGAATGTGCATATATGGAGAGGGATGTACATAATTATACTATTATTTTTCAGTGATAGCCAATAGAATTACAATTCCAATTTATTTGACGAAAGCTGAATTAATTATGAATTTTCAAACTGTGCTGCCATGTTTAGTGGGTGGACAACAATAGGTAATCCCCATAACCAACATCCTAAAGTAAGGGTCTTGACTTATAGCAAACCTCCATTTGGAGCTCAGTTGGTGGTAATGGGATGGAAGAGGATTGGATATACCCCAATTTTATAGGCGTTGGCTATGGATTTTTGTTGGTTATGGGGAGGCTTATCTTAGTTGTAAAGAGGTTATGCGAGATCTGTTTTGGTAGGAGTTGTTGATAGTTGCTTCGTGCTCGTGGATTTGATCTTGGTTGATTTTCAAGCTCCCAATCCCCTATTTTCCTCCGTTGGCAGATGTGCTTGTTGAAAGTGTTATACATAAATATGGTGATTCTTCTCATCCTTGGTTGAGTACTGTGAGTGCGAATCAATTATTGGTTGTATAATATGTACATATTAAATAATAACAAACATCTCAAACAAGACAAACACACTTAGGGCATTTACGTTTGAGATGAAAGCTAGGGCAGGGAGGCGGATGCCCGAGCCATGGGCAAATAGTTGAAATCCTTAAGGGTAGACTTTAACCAATCGGGCGTTATGCCGGAAGTGGCACGCCCGATTGGACCTCATGATCTAGGAGATCCTCTCTGCGTCGGGCCACGCTACGCCCTTGCCCTCCCCGTCGGATATCTTCCAGATTGTGAGGCCCTCTTTGGCGGGCCTTTTCCTATACGTAATACATTCAGGAATGCTATCTTGTGAGCGGCGAGCGGCGAGCGGCGAGCACTAAATTCATGACAATTTTTACCATTTTTTTTGTTGTGAAATTAAAAAGGACACCTATTGCCGTGAGTGTGGGTGGATCGTGCTTCAAAAAAAACAAAAAAACAAAAAACATAAGAGAAATTCTTGACCTGCAATCGCTATAATTTATAGTTTATTGAATAGAGGCACCTATAGCCGTGGAACTATTATTAGAAATTTGGCAAAAAATCACAACTAAAAGTAATTTGATAAAAGAATCTGATAGATAAAAAATGTCATTTATTGATGGATTTTAAACAATTGATATAATGTGTTTTTGAAATTAGAACTATACCTTTATCACACCATGAATAGTTTATGAAGTTTCGAATATTTTTAGATGGTCCATCACTATCATTCTCTCCATTCGGCACCCTGAACCTTCTTTTAGAAATTTCCATAATCCCACAATCCCATATCGATTGGTGAGGCTGGGGAGGTGTACTATATAATGGTTGAGTACCACCATTACCTCCAGTGACAAGCCAGGATGGCGTGGTCATCTCAAGTCGCAATTGATACTGCCGTGGCAGCCTTCGGGTGCTAGTGCCGGGTATACAAGGACCTTGGGAGACCAGCCTCATTCCGCTTGGTGTAGGTTAGATACAGGGTAGGTGCGGTTGTAGCACAAGTTTTTTGTTTTTTTTTGTTTTTTTTTTCATTCGTCTTTTATATCCATACAACATGTTCACTTCATACATTTCGCTTCATGCACCTTAATATTTATTAGAATAGTACTACATATTTGACTCAATTAGAATAGTAATACGCATCCGAGAGAATTCTTCTACTGCAATTCGCAGAGTTATTCAAGCAATGTTTATCCATGGAATTATGATATTTGCAGTAAAACAATTTAGATAGTTGAATAGATGTTCTTTATCTCCATATTTTTAATTCTATTGTATAAGAAAATAAGGGGATTATAGATGTACTTCTCCTCCATTAATGAAATATAAAATCGGGCTTATTTGGAATACAAGTTTGCATTGTAATATATGTTACATTATCTCTAACTAGAATACAAACATTTATGTTATTGAAACAAAAAATCAAACAAGACTTGCAAGGGTGATTTATATCCATAAATCCAAAGCCTCATATCAGGTCAATACGGCATATAAAATAGAAGAATCACTACTCTTCACTACTGAACTCATCGTCACTGCCCTGATGGATAAACTGCATATTGCTATCAGAACCACTATCGGAATCAGTACTAGCCTCCTCAGCCTCGTCATCCACAAAATCCTTCGCTCCAAAGCCGGATCGAGCAGTCGGTGGACGTTGTGGAGGCGACGGCTGCGCTACGGATGCAATGGCAGCAGCTTCGGCATATTCAGGCAAAATATGACCATGCTCCGGACTCACAACCTTCTCTGCCAAGCGAGCCAGCACTCCAGCGGGAGGTGTTGACAGAGAAGCCATCAACGACGTCAAGAACCGTCTGCAACAAATTTTCATTAGTAAAATACCAATGATAGAAAAAGATAACAAAAAAAACAAATAAAGGAAGAGAACTTACTTACAAGTTCTCTTAGGCGCAGTCTTAATCCCTGGTTCATCATCACCAAGCTCCAAAGGGCGCTTGAGAGAAGTCTGCTCCACGGGCTCAACAATCGCAGAAGTAACCTCCACCGTCTGTGGAATCATGGGTCGAAGGACCTCGTCTACCAAGTCCTTGTCTGCCTCCAAGGCAAAAATATGACGCTTGAGGGCTTTGCAAGCCTTGATACTTGCACCTAGAAAAAGTGTAGAATACAAACAAAATGAAATTAGAATCATGCTTTAATAATCAAACCACAAAATGCAAGTATAAAATTAATATACCTGTAGAAGCGGTAAGGTCCATAACGATCTCATCCTCCTTGGTGCAAAGATCAATAAGTGCCTCCAACAGATTCTGCGACTTCTCTCTAGCTCCTCGCCATGGCATCCCGGTGGAGGCTCTCACCGTCAGTGACTCCTGGGTGATGAAGTTGGTCAGATGACCGTCTGAAGAGAGCTCAATCCCATCCGCCAAAAGTTCCACTCTGTCATTGAAGACAAATGGAGTTGGAGGATCCGCTTTTCGAACGAAGCACTTGACCATGAAAGTCTTGTGTACGCGGCCGGGGCGAGCATCAGAGAACAGGCGAAGTCCATTGATGGCAAACCACTTCGCTTCTTCGTCAAAACCCGACCACTGAGCCCAGGAAACCAGTTCATTTGAAATGAACCTGGAATCTGGATAGAACACAATGATAGCTCCTCCATCACGAAGAAATGACTCTGCCAACTCGAAGTTAAACCGAATCCACAATGATTCCTTCCGACCCTTGGGGGTCGACACTGTAGGTAGTGTGTTCCATGGAGGAATCACAGTACCACCCTGAATGCCTGGAACTGGCAAGTCCTCCGGGACGTCAAATATGAACATATCCGCTAAACCATCCACTGTCAACTCCCCTTTCTTGTACCGCGTCTTGGATCCGCCATGGGCCATCAACCACTATGCTATATCCCTCTAAACTGGCGGAACGTCATCCTCAGCAGTAACTGAATCATAGTCAGTAAGATAGAGTAGGCGCTCGTATTGATTACCTCAACGGCAACAGTGGACTCTGTCTGCTCCACGATATGAATCGAATAGATTGTCTGCGCTGCTTTTGCCACGAACACTCGTGGGCGGTTGCTGGCAGATGGAGAAGCGTCAAATGTTGTCAATACACGTGCCGGCTGTGAGAACACTCCAAGACCAACTGCAGACAACAACTTCTCAGGCCCCTCCTTCGCAACTAGAGCTGCCAATTCCTTGTTCCTCACTCGAGTCTCTTTCTTCTCCTTCCTTGCGGTCTCCTTCTCCAACCATGTTGCCTCTTGCTCAGCTTCTCTAGCCGCAATCTTGGCGGCCTTCTGTACTGCCCTCTCCTTGGCCTTATCAGAGAGTTCAAGCTCAGGCTCAACCTGGAACGGAGCTGAAGCATGTAAAGCTGGACCTGATCCAGAATGTGATGCCAAGGCATCACAGGACTCTCGGAGCTCCACCTCGTCACCTGGAGTTGGAACTAATCCACGAAGCTCTAACTATCAAGGACACTGAGTCAAGTGATGCCGAGTGAAACGGCGCAACTGAGACTCTGTGAAGATACACTCAGCGCTGACAGTGGTATCACACCACTTCCTCAGTCGGATTGGCAGCTCCCGAGGTTGCAAAGCACTGTTGGCAACTAGCTCTCGCCAAAAGTATCGGAGCACCACTCTCTTAACACTTTGAGTTATCCCTGGCTGCTTAAAAAACTCTTCACACTTCACGAAAGGCTTTTCTCCACTGAAATGGTTCTTGAAGGCCTTCTTCCAGAACGACAGTGAGTTGGCCTCAATCCATGAGCCAATGTCGAGAACCAGGTTAGGGAGGCCCTCCATCCGAATGGTGATATTGTCTTCCTTCACGACCTTAGAAAATAGCTTCTCTGCCTCCTCCTCAAGCTACACAAAAACATCAATACGTTATAAAACTTAATTAACAACTGATTATAAAAAAAAAAATCAATTCGAAGAAAATAATCGAACTTACCCCTGCCCAAAATGAATCCACGTCAAGCCAGGGTTTAAGATTGATCTCTGAACATGGAGGTTTAGGGAAATTGTATTCATTCCTGCCCTCTTTTGACAAATTCCACCAACGCATCCATCTACCTTTGAACCTCGCTGACACCTTCGACGTGCAAAGCAGTTGCAACTTCTCTACTGTGATTTCGGGCTTGTTTTGATAAACATCGTAATGATGAAGAACCTAAATCAGAGGATAATAAAAAATGAGTTATAAGAAACTTATAAGTCAATTCAATGATATTGAATGAACAAATTAAGTGAAGTGCAAATACAAATACCTCTTTGAAAAACTCTTCACCATTACGAGGGTCAGCAATGGCAAGGAGTCGGGTGAGTAAGGTGCCACACTGAGTCTTCTTCTTTTGCACCGCTTCAGAGCAAAGAGTGACCAACTCCGCCGAACTCCCAACGCGATCAGCCCCAACACCGGTCACAAGTGTGTCACGATAAGTTCGAATACAGTCTTCTTGAGCTGCAATGAGCTCACGCTACACAGCATTCATTCAAAAGTGCATATGTAAAATTTCCAAAAAACAGACACTAACGTATCAAGCACATACTCACAGCCACACACAATAGCATATTGCATTCAAACTGAGCCCAAAATGCAAGGTGGCAGTGGTTGCCATCCCACACAAAAAATAGCGATCAGAAAGGCTCTGTAACTCTGGCCTACTCGCAATCAAAGCTTCGAACTTCTGGTCCTCCGCCCTCCAAAGGTTGGACCACCCTACACGATCCTGAGAAAGAACTTCCCGTTCTTCCATGGAGAAGTTTCTCAATGCAATATAGAAACATGCAGAACCTGGGCGGTATTCTTTGACAAAGTCGCTCTTCAGCTTTTCTATATCTGGCTTGACTGGAATACGCACCTCTGTCATTGGCAACATTCGGCAGAGTGGGATGTGCAACTCCCCAATAGATGTTAGTGCGATTTCTGGAGCACATTGTAAGAAGTCCCACAAATGGACTTCCTCAATGACAACTATGTAGTGTCCAAGCCGGGATCTACCCCTATTGCCGGTACAACTTGATGAGCCACTTGAAGGACTAAGTTCGAGGCCTCAAGCAGAGAGGCCCTTTCTTCAAAAGCCATCCCCGTCTCATCAGTCGGTATCGCCATGTCCACCGTTGGCATGACCGATTCTCCCTGCGGTGACGCCATCTAAGCGCAACCATTACCAAACGTCATAAGTAATTAGTATGGATAACAAGTTAAAGACAAAAGTTTGAAGAATTATAATCCAGCATGAGTGAGCGTGACATTGAAACCATATCTCGGAACCATAACTCACAGATTTCAGTGCGTCCACTGACCTTTGGATCCGAGGACCCATCTACAGTTCAGTACACTCATCATAAACTTTGTCCAGATCGCTGTCAAGAACTCTGTTGACCATGCTCATGAGCCCTAGATGATTACAGGTTCACTCAACAATATAGTTATGAAGACTATCTATGAATTGTCCCTCGGATCCGAGGAACCTTAAACACAAGCCTGATTCTGTTAAATAAGTCACCACGCAAGCTTAAACAACTCATCAACAGTACACAACACTCCACCCGAACTAAGAGCATAGTTCTCTCCCGACCTAGGTAATCGTGCAACTCGAAATTGATGCAAGTCTAGTGGTACCTTATGGCTCAAAATATCCTGTCACGAGCTCTAGAAAAAAACAAGTTCACGCTAATAAAAAAACGAGATGACTCTCAACGAACTTTCCCTGGATTTGAAGGACCATAGAGTGTAGCCTCATAAAGTAATATCAAGAACCAAGCAAGATTTAAACAAGTACAAACTCACGTAAATTTTGAAATTAGCAAACACAGAATTAGACTCATGCTTCAGTATCTTTAATCATCTACCTAGCAAACTTCAACAGTCCATCAACATTACACTCCACTCATCCTGAACTAGGAGCAGACCTCTCTTTTAACTCAGAATATTAAGCTTACGAGGTCAAGAAGATTACTAAGTCAGAAAATATAAGAACGATACGACACTCTACCAACTGTCCCTCGGATCCGAGGGACCCTCTTCCGACGCTTGATTCTATTTTTTTTTCATTCATGGCTTCAACTAACCATCTAAAATTAACCGAACTCATCATGAACTAAGTGCACACTTCTCGCACGACTATGAATTTCAAGCACAAGAGATGAAGATAATTTATGGTTCACGGAAAATGAAACCTGATCGACTCTCTACTAACTGTCCCTCGGATCCGAGGCACCTATATTTCTAGCCTAACTTTGATTAATCATTCACCCCAAATGCTTAAACAGTCCATCTACAGTACACAACAATTTGATGTATAGCTTGACCACGACTGAGAATTAGATGCTCACAAACTTACGAGAGTGCAAAATTCCTGCACGACTAAGAATATCTGGATCAGTAACTCACGAAAGCACATTCCTCTCTCATTTCTCCATATTTCTTGCACACGACCTGCTGATAATAACATATTCACGAACAAGTACAAACAAAAAGGGTCTCTACACTGAAGCTGTCCCTCAGAGCCGAGGGACTCTATACTAAAGCTCGAGTACGTTTAGCCATTCACTACTGGCATCACCAGACCATGTACAGTAATCTATACTTGTTAGGAACTTTGAACAGATTTCAGGCAAGCCACAGAATATCATGCTGATGAGCTAAAATAATATACATGCTCACGAAAAAACAAACCAGAATGACAGTCTACCAATTGTCCCTCGGATCCGAGGGACCCTAAACCGATGCCTGAAGTAGTTTGTACTTTCACCTCGAATTCATGAGACCATCTAAAGTATGCACAGCTAATCGAGAACTCTGTACAGACCTCGAGCAAGACTCAGAAAATCTTCCTCACGAGCTCAAATATAATACATGCTCACGAAAAAGAAAAACCAGAATGACTCTCTACCAACTGTCCCTCGGATCCGAGGGACCCTAAACTGATGCCTGAAGTAGTTTGTACTTTCACCACCAACTTCTTTGGACCATCTACAGTATACAAAGCTCATCATGAACAATGTGCATACCTCAAGCTAGACTTAAAATATCAAGCTCACGAGCTCTATCAAATTACAAGCTCATGGAAAAAAAAAACAGAATGACTCTCTACCAACTGTCCCTCGGATCCGAGGGACCCTAAACTCTACCCTGATTATGTTCAATCATACACCAAGAAAACTTCAGCAGACATTTAACAGTTCACTACACTCATCCTATACTAGGGGAATAGCTCTCTCAAGACTTAGAGTATCATGTTCACGAGCAAAATCAAAATACATGCTCATGAAAAAAAAACATAAAGACGCACTACCAAATGTCCCTCGAATCCGACAGAACTTAGACTTTTGCCTAATTATGTACTATCATCGACAAAGAAAGATTACACACTCGTACAAAAGTGGGAAAAGAAAACCGCACCGGATTCAACATTGCGGTTCTTTTGACCACGTTTTTGCTAGGTGGAAATCGAGTGCCAAAATTTAGGATTTCTTGTGACAATGGGTTGGATATTTCCATTGTCGCATAATTTATTGTGCATTCTTGACTTATAATTTCATTTTTATTGGAGGTAATAATTGATAAATATGAAACAAGTATCTAGCAATTGGTTCTAAATATGTTGTAAAGCATGTTACATTGTCGTATTGGAGGCATATTATTGCATGTGAGCATATTCTAACAACATGCATATGAGTAACATATTGTGCATGCATCTAATTAATTACTTCAATGGCTGTACGTTGTCATTAAAAATTCATTGCAGTCGGACAACTTTATAAGATTCGAGCTATATCACATAAAATCCATATGAAACAATCATCTCAAATTGCATTTTCATCTCAAATTGATTGTCACGTAAGAACCATATATATTGCTACTTAATTGGATTCATTGTCAAAGAGAACTTCAGTGCCACTCGTTTTCTAGTGCGACTTGTTTTCGAGCACCTCTCGTTTTCTAGTATCACTCACAGGGTCATAGTCCAGTGTTGCTTGTTTTTTGGTGCCGCTCAAAATCCAAGGTCGCTTGTTTTCTAGTGCCACTCAAAATCTAGTGCCACTCAAAATCCAATGCCACTCTTTTTTTAGCGGCACCCAAAATCTAGTACTCCTCGTTTTCTAGTGCCACTTAAAATCCAATGTACAAGACATTTGCAATATTCAACATTTATTTTTCAACAAATTGATCATCATCCACATTCAACTTTTCAAAATGTTAGGACATCCAACATGAGTCATCATACCATCAATCAATCAACCTTACACAAAGTCATTAATGATAGCATATTAGGTGGCATACGTTCTACAATGTGTTACGTTGTTGTGTTGGAGGCATGTAGTATTATTGCATGTGAGCACCTAATTAACAACATGCGTATGAGTGACTTGCTCATGCATCTAATAATTAATAATTGATATTGTAACTTCAATGCATGTTGTCATTCAAAATTCACTGCAGTCGGACAGCTAAGATTCAAGTGTCACATGGAATCCATATGAAATCATCCTCTCAAATTGCATTTTCATCCCAAATCATTCACTGTAATGTGGGAATCATTGCTACTTGGATCCATTGTCAAGCAGAACTTCAATGCCACTTGTTTTATATTGTCACACGTATTCTAGTGCCTCTCGCTTTCCTGTATCACTAAAAGTCCAATGTTGATCGTTTTCCAGTGCCGCTCAAAATCCAAGGTTGCTCATATTCTACTGCCACTAAAAATTCAATGGCAATGGAATTCCATGGTACTCATTTATGAGCGGCATCCAAAATCCCGTATTGCTCGTTCTCTAGTACCCCCCTCTTGTTTGTATAGAGTTGCGGTTGTTTTGTCCACGTTGTCGGAACAGTGCTGAGCTGTATCTAAACGGGCTGTCTCAAATTTTAGGCCATAACTCCCCCATTTTTTAGATTGTTTGGACGTGTAATATACCGTTGGAAGCGTCTTAAAAACTCGCTTTCAACCGTATATTACACGTCCAAAAAATTCTCAAAATGAGGGAGTTATGGCCAATAAACCGAGACAGCTCATTTTAGGAACAATTCAGCATTGTTTCGACAGCGTGGTCAAAAGAACCACAACTCAAATTTAAGTGCGGTTTTGTTTGCCACTTCTGTACTAGTGATAGGGCTTCATAGATTCACATTCTAGATAAGATAGGAAAGACACGTGACAAGTTCTTACACTTGAGATATACAAGAACGGCCCTAATTTGGATAGAAGAGTACCTCTCTACCAACCAATTGAACTCATTGCGCATTGTCTTGGAGCAACTAAATAACAACTTGCGATAGGCGACCTCCAAGATCACTCCCTTGAGTTGGATAGGAAACTGTGACCGAAGCTGCAAGGTGAACTCAGAAGTAGATCCAATAAATTATACATTTTGTTGAATGGCACCTATCTATGATAACCAATCAAGTACTTGAAAATTTCTGCAACACCAGATTGAAACCCAACCCCAAGGTCAACACCAGATTGAAACCCAACCCCTTCTTTAATTAGCTTACGAAAGCAACAGATGAATTGGTACCTTTGGGTCATTGGCCGTTGCTTCTACAAAGTGCTCGATATTTCTTACAAAATTGTGGTAAGCATGGTGAAGAAGAATATCCCTTTCTTTATGACTTCGAAAACATTAGCCTGCAAACAAGGGTAAAATAGATGATGAAACCAAGATATTAAGATTTGACGATAATAAAGAAGAATTTTTGAAGTAGACTTAACCCTTGTAATCGAGGATGGATCTTTGCCGTCTATGGCATATAAACAAGCAGCGAGTTCACCTCAAGCTTGAATGGTAATGAATCCAGCTCTGTTCATAGAAACAAGTCAAGGTATCATTATCAACGAGTTTATGTCAAGACACTTGTAAAGTCACCCAAAGTATCAATAAGATACCCCTCATTTGATTTCTAATACTACTCTTAAAAGCTAATAGATTGATGAAAAACCTTGGTGTGGAATCCTTATTAAGTGTGGAAGAATTGGGTGGTGTCTAAACTTTAGTTAGAACTAGTTTTAGCCTCCTGTGAGAAGGAACAAGGAGAGGTCATGAATCTTAGCCGCCTTTTTCTCTCTTTGAGCTGATTAAAGATTAACTCAGACCTGTTTGAATGGTTAAAAATGAGAAAAGAGGTTCAAAATCATGGTATCTTTGTCTTACATTACATATATATAACTCTAATGCCTTGGTAAAGATCTATTGAATTATGATTAACCGGAGCTAAGTATTACCGATCAATCTGGCATTGTGGACGTAAGTGCTCAAGGATAGCATTCTCACCTCCTAAGGCCATGGGCCCATAGATAGTGTACACGTCATCTTGATAACTAAGGCCCAACTCCAATGTCAACCGCGGAACCACTTCAAGAGGCATGTCGTAGTCCACTTCCAGCCGCACAAAAGGAGCCAACCAAAGCTCCCTCATATGGTTCAAGTGAGTTCAATATTTATGGAATCATGTGCAAAAGTGCAATTGTAATGAAAAAAAAAAACCTGATGCATTTTTTCCAATCCCCTTTTGTGATCATTTCCAAGAGGTCTTCCACTTCCTCCTTGTTCTGAGCAACAACTGCATTTCAAGTGGTTAAAAACATGTGTGCAGACTTAATTTCCATCCCAATGTCAAAAAGGAGATCAAAATTGTTGATAATGATTGCTTCCTCCGACACAAATGTATTCCTGTTGTACTTGGAAAACACAATGCAATGCACATAATCTATGCACGTCCCTACATGAAAGAATAAAACTCATGTAGGAATATAACTAAAAATAAGAAACATAATTATACGTCTTAGTGAGAGCCAAGCTCTTCCATATATAGCTCCAACCCGGGCATGTGTCACCTGGAGGTATTAGTTTCAAGTGCCCCTCATCAAAGTCATCGTTGTGATGTCTGAAAATCTCATGATCGTCTGATTTTGTACAAATTAAATTAATTTATGTAATTTGAAAATATTTTTTTTCCTGAATATTTTATAAGTTTGCCGTGGTTTAAGACGATTTGGATCACTTCTGAACTGCAGAATGAGCTGTCTCCGCTCTGCATCTTTATTCACAACTTTTGTACGTAGAAACAAAAGAGTATTTATTTTGTTGTGGGATCAAATTTGGGAAAGGTCAAGCGCACAAACTCAATAGTTAACAGCGAGAAGAATCCAAACATTATCCATTTGTCAATGCGGTGAACATCCATGTGACAACGATAATGGTGCAATAGAACCGACAAATCCTATCAACTCCAACCATGAATCGTGATAACGCACAATATATGCCTTATAAGAAGGAGTGCTACTTACAAGTAAAAGAAGCGCCTCCATCTCAGAAACGTTGACGTTGTACTCCTGAAAACATCCAAGAAATTGGTTAATTCTCTACCTTAAACTTAGTCCATCAAACCTCTTCAATGCAATGACAACGTTCTAAAGAAAAGCAAGGGTATTGAGCACCATATCAAATCCAAGAATGATGAGCATCAAATTCAACGACTTCACCACAAGTAACACAATCTCTCTGCATGAGAAAGAAAACCCTTCAAAATTAAGATCACGCACCTGACAAAGTGATGCAAAAATTCCAAAGATTTTTACCACTTTTCTCACAACTAAAACCAGCCCTAAATACGGTAGCTCTCACTTACTAACTAATGTTGCCTTTTCTAGCACAAGAAAGAAAACCAATCTCTCAAAAAGTCTTCCACGAGGAGTGAGGAAAGAGGAGTTTCATAAATAATGAAGAGGTATGGGATTTAAACCTTGGGTGACTTAGAAAAAAAGATGCGTTGGAATACTCACATCTTCTGAAGACTTTTTGGTAGGTCTTGCTGTTAATGAACACTTCGTCATTCACAACCCTAGCGAGCCCGTTGAGCGTTGTCTTCATCGAGTTCAACCTTTGGTACAATCCTTCATTGTAAGGCCTAAGTGCCTCCAACAGTAGCAAGGCCAATCATGACCTACAATTGAAAGAGCCTCTCGATCCTCTACCTTGCACTGGACGATCATACTATAAACACTCACCTCGTCGTAACATGAGATGTCTTATAATCAACCACTTAAGGAAAAGCTAGCATCGACTCTTCACATTTGCCTACAAATGAAATTCATATTTTTGTAGAGAATTAAGGTTATGACATATAATTTGCAAACATTTGGGAGTTTTATTCTTATGCAATTTAATTTTTATATATTGAAAACCTCCATTCTACCCTGAAACCTACAACCAATCAATAGATCTTTCTAGGAACAGCCAAGGTAGTGCTCATATTGCAAAGAATACATACATGAAAATTGGAAAGTCTTCCACAGATCCAATATTGAACCAAAATTGATCCTCATAGCATGGACTTTGTGCTTTCTAGTTGTGAAACGGGTACTTTTTCAAAGGCCTATTGAGTGGCTCAGCATAGGTCTAGTAGATGGGAGTTGAGTGGTGGGTGACAATAGAACTTCTAATATTGTTAGCTAATTCCCTTTTTAAAATTATTCTTTGGATGGTTTTCCTATGATACTATAGTACATTGGTTTGAGATAGAAATGCAAATTGAATCATTATAAGCACAAAGATCAATTTTTTTAATATTGACTATCGGGCAAGTAATTTACCAACATTAATTGTTGGCGTCTTGGGCAAACTCATGAAAGATGTTGTTTGATGGTTTGATCAACTTCAAACTCCGCGGCCTTGCCGACTCCCTTGACGACCCCGCCCCCTGCCCACACCATTGGCCGAAGGTCTCCTCCCATCAACAAGTGCATTTAGTCGTTGAATCTCTACTGTAGGTACTACCAAGCCAATGTCGACGAGGGGGGGTTGGAACTCCACTCCATTTAGGTCTCTAGGCAAGTGCAATCCAGCAAGATCGCCACAAATTCCAAGTATTTGCTCGTCTGTTCCATCAACGATGCGTCTGGACCGCGGCTCCTTTTGTAGGCACTACAAGAAAACCAGCCCAATGTGACTAGGTTTTATGACTATAGTTGGGCATAAACCAAAATGTGACTAGCACTGTTTCTAGTCATTTTGACTTAGTTGCTTCGGACAATCTGACTGGGGGTCATATTGGACACTTCTTGTTCCCAATACTGCGTTCCCACAGTGTTTTGGGACCTCAAAACGGGACCTGCAGTGGGACTTGGGTCCATATGACTCTATATAGTCATATATGTATGACTACACGTAGTCATCCATATGTAAATAGTGACTGAATGAATGACTATTTCTAGTGAGGTATAAGTCAACATAATACTGGTTTTATCACTACGCATAGTAGTGAGATGGTGACTAAATTGAGTCATTCATTGAGTTGGGAGAACGTGACTCTTTGGAGTCACATCTATTTGGCAACCCCTAGTCACAAATACTCAAATAGCTTCCAAATGGTATGACTAAATGTAGTGAGGTATCAGTTAATACATGATTGGTTTTATCACTGCGCATAGTAATGAGATCTTGCACGCATTGAGTCATACATTGAGCCATACATTGAGTCATACATTGAGTCATATATTGCACGCATTGAGTCATACTCTAAAGGAAGAAGCATCTCTAAATAAGAGAGAATATGACACTTGTTCGCAAAGAATATGGGATAAATATGATTACATGTTTCAAATGTATGCTCTCATATATTATTACCTTGATTTTTTCAAAATTAACACTTATAGAGGTGCAATTAGCAAAGAAGAAAGTAGAGCATGTTATAAGTTATAACACTTAACACATAACACTCACTAGTCTTACCAATTGTGTTTTTGTAGGGAAGTCAATTTTTTTTAACATTCATGAAATTATAACGTTTATAGGGATAACACTGCTTCCTTGATCCGTTATGGTTTAGAATGTGATAGGTTTATGAGTTTTGAATGAGTCCCAAGTCCTTAAGGGCTTACTTGATGTTGTTGTTTTTCACGAAGGCTGCAGGTGACGGTATCCATTTCCAGAGGCAAAGGCAGATTGCAAAGGCGGGCTTTTTGGCCAATCACAACCTGAAAGAAGCTTTTGATTAACAGAACATCATTCTCAATGAGAGGTACCCTTTATAATAGAATTTCAGCACCAGTGCTGTAGAGAAGGTTCCTCTTGCAAGATTTTGAATGTTAGCATTTGAGATTTTTGCTTCTGATGTAAATTTCTCTTTGCTGGGCATTGCAGAGAGTTGGTTGATACCTGACTTAACTGGAACGACACCTAAAGAGCTTGGAAACATGAGTGTTGTTTTCAGTCTGGACGAGGTGATCATTTATGAACGCGTACTCTTAGAAATTCAGTAGGACTGTGCACAAAAACACTCAATCCAATGCTTTCTGTTGACCAAGGTTAGTCATGATTTTGGTTCATGTGACGGTAAGGAGTGAGAATCCTTGAACACGTAACGTGTTCAATAGTTAGCTCTTTGGTGCATGTGACTGGAGGCAGTCACAGAGCATATCAACCTGCATGGTAGATTCAAGTGTGATTCTATTTTTATTAAGGTAGTGTGATGCCATTCTTGTAGTGTTGAGACTGCACTATCAGGATTGCCTGTAGGGTTCAGAGAGGTTGGTTGAATGGTAGAGAAGATTATACAAGGTGCACTTGCCTTCTTAGAATTTCAGGAGTGACCAACTCATATTACTGTGATTTGATCCAATTAGATAAAATCTAGTTGAGTGTAGGTTTCGATGAAGGAGTTGTCTGATGTTATCTTATTTGAGACATGCCGCCAAATTTGAGATTGTTATTCAAGATTGTCATTCCTACACTATGCACGTCTAAGTGCGTTTTTGACAATGCCCATGGATGTGTTGAAGCCCCGGCTTCAAATTCAAGGCTCTAACTGAAGGTTTGTGCTATGTGATGACTTTTCAGAATTCATATTCGTACTTGCCTTTTTGTGAGCATGGGAAATCTGTATGAAAGTTAAGCCTACAAGGCAATTTTGTGCACCTGGAAAGCAAGTGGGAAGATAGAGCAAGTGGAATCATGATTTTTGGACTCTCTTGCAAATTAGTTACTAATTTTTGAAGGTGTATTTAAAAGTGTTTCTAGAATGGTGCCCTAAAATGACATCCTAGAATGTTTGCGCGCAAACATAGTAGTGTTGAACAGGGAAGTTTTTATGTAAGTAGAGATTATGGACCTACTCCAATTTCACAGCACTCACCTATTGAGCCAACGAGTAGAGGACTTCAAAATCATCTGATTGACATATATGACTACTACTAGTCAGGTTATTTACTACATGACTGCATGTAGTCACCCAAACCAACTCTCTTACTACAATAAGTCATACATAAACCAATTACCCTTACCATATGACTACATTACTATGACTACACATAGTAAGCACTCAGAGCATGACTCTGGGAACCGGGCAGGAGAACATATGTCCCGTTCCCGTAGCCGTTCCCACCCAGGTCCTCAAAAATATGACTACATATATGACTAGTGCATGACTGGACCCTCTTAGGACTGATTTTAGACTAAACCAATGACTGAGGTGACTACTCAGTCATATGCGCTTAGTCACATCCAGTCACATTGGGCTGGTTTTCTTGTAGTGAGGACAATTCTCCATTGAGGGTGTAGCCAGTCCTTGACAAAGAACACCTAGCAAGATTTTTTGAAGATCACCATTGTTATTAGAGAGGGTATTATGTCACCAATTTGTTTTCAACTTGATTACAATACAACATATTATATATGTGCCATACAAATGGTAACAATGGATGCTAGATGTGGTCAAGTTGCTTACTTGACGGACCGTGGCAGGGAGTACGTATGGTTCTCTAGTAGAAGCAATCTTGTCATGGTACCTCACAATTGTAAATCCATAGTCGTCAACTGTGGTAGATGGACGATAGTTGTGGTCATTTCGGATCCATGACCCTCTAAATACAATCCTCCTTGCCGAGTAACGCACAACTATGATCTCCTTCAACACGCCCACCATGCTGATGCCAGCTGCTCCAAAAATGTTGGCAATTCCATAGTCTTGTGTGAGAAATCCATTATCAAATTCATCGTCCTCCACCCGAAAGTGGTTTCCGTACACCCAAATCTGTTTATAGCAATGCACATCTCTTGATGGGAGACTTGATAGCTGCCTTAGCTCCATGTCTACGTTCTGAGCACCCCAAGCCCGGACCAGGTTGGTTGTGTAGGCATGCAACCATTCTATGAAGTCGGGCAATTCTTCACGCATGTTTTCTGGATAGAAAATTTGCTCCCTCCGAGGCAATCCCTGTGCCGCGGCGGCTGCTTGAAAATTCAAGCGTGCCGTGTCGAGCTCAAATTGAAGTCTTTGATATTGTCTACGGGACAAATGATGCATACATTAGTGATTCTCATGTCTTGTCCGTGGCATATTGTAGCATTCTAGCTAGGTCATGTACAACAAGGTCCAATAAAAACTATGGCCATTGGCGATAGAAGACAGGTTTTTACGCTACTTGAAAATTAGCAACCTCGGCTCTTAATGCAAAATGTGAACGTTACCTCCATGGATCCGTTGTGGCTGCTGAGTTTTGAATTATCCATGAGTGGGACATGGAGGAAGAGGGTATTAGAGAGCACCTGTGGATTCATCGTCGAGGCCAACATGCCGGCGGCATCAATTACATGAAGCCTCCAGCGCCATACGTCTTGACAATGGAAGAACAAAGAATTTTCCTTGAACAAGTGCAAAATATGAAGGTACCAACCGGCTATTGCGGAGAAATGAAGAAGCACCTTCTGAACAAAAAAATTGGTAACATGAAATCTCATGACTTCCATATTTTTTTGCAATTCATCTTACATGTATGCCTGAGACATCTCATGCACCCTGAATTGACATTGTTTGTAGTGCTAGATGTTGCTGCAATCACGTATAATATTGTTCCTAACACAATGACGTATCTACTTGTTGAAGAACAGCAATTGCCAATCAGGAATCTTTTGGATGTTATGCACATCGAGAGGAACATTTGCGAAAGTCTTCTCAAGCTTCTATTTGGAAAAAAAGACACTACGACATCTAGGAGGGACATGGAGGAAGAGGGTATTAGAGAGCACCTGTGGATTCATCGTCGAGGCCAACATGCCGGCGGCATCAATTCAACATACCTTCTATGGCAATTGCAATATATAGTTTTCCTTAGCATCGTCGACCATCTTGATATAGTATGAGGCCCACAAATTGGACAGGCCTTTGATCCTTTGGTCATAAGGCCAACAACCAACCCGTATCCGGGAAAGTCATGCAATGTCCACATAAGAAGTGCACGGAGATTGAAGTTTCGGATTCCTCGAAAAGCCCTAGCATCCCTAGTTGGAACTCTTCCAATACCTGCCACAATACCTGCAACTCGTCAACAAGTGGTTGGAGGAATACGTCAAAATTTTCTCCCGTGATGCTAACTTTTGTAGGAATTAGCAGCGACAACATCACAAAATATCTCTTTGTCACAAGCCACGGAGGTAAGTTGTAATTGAATAGCATAATCGGCCAGAGAGAGTCAATGCTCCGTTTTTGTGACCAAGGGTTCATGCCATCCGCTGCAAGACCCAAGTGTATGTGTCAGGGATCTGACGAACCGAACATTTCTTCACCAGCCTCTAGTTCCAATTGCGTGTCGACAAATTTCCATTGAGGAGAGTCTGCAGTGTGTCGCATCTTTCCATCATTGCTCCTATGGAAGTAGTGCCATAAGTTCAATCGAGATAGCTCCCTTGAGCTAAACATTCTTTGAAGTCTTGGGATCAAGGGAAAATGGCGAAGCACTAGAGTTGGGACCCTTGACCGACCCACCTGGCGCCATCTGCTTCTATTGCATATCGGACACTCATCTACATCTTGAAGGTTACCCCTAAAGAGTACGCATCCCCGCGGGCAAGCGTGAATTAGATTGTAAGACAACCCCAATCTCCTCAATATCTTACTTGCCTCATATTCAGATCCTGGTAAAATATTTCCCTGTGGTAGAACACTCTTTTTTAGAAGCATGAGAATCTCCATGATGAATGCATTTGATACTCCATGCGTACGGCAACAATTTATTATAAGTAAGGTTGCACAAAGCATTGACAATTCAGAATTCTCGTATACCGGGAATGTTGATGCCAAATTAATTGCTGGATTTTGCTCTGTGCGGTCGTTTGGGATTTCACCAAGCATCTCTTCGAGGTCTTCATCCTCGCCCTCATCCTCAAACGAGTCATCATCATCTGAGGAAGAATCATCAAACGAATCGTTGCCGTCACTTGGATTGCCATTTTCTCTAGAATCAAAAAATTGCTCTTCACCGTCAACTTCTCGAGTGCCGCCCCTGCCCAGGTGCATTTCATCAACGCCATTGTCGGCACCCATTTCATTGTCGCTTTGATCAGCATCTGCATTGTTGTTATCCATCTCCATGTCACTTTCGCGCTCTGGGTCATGGTCCGTATTATTGCTATTTCTGGATGCCTCAGCCGTTGCTCTAAATGCGGCACAATGTATGATGTCACCTTCGGCTAATGCAGTCCTTACCATCCTTGCAATGCCAACTCCACGATCTAAAGGGATCTCTTGAATGGGCTCCTGTAGTCCAAGGAAAGATCGTGCATTTGGACCAACGTGTGCCTCCCACTCCTCGTCCGACGAGTCAAAATCATCGCCCTGTAAAGCTAGAGTTAGAGAAACCATACGCTTCGAATACAATAATTTTCATGTAAAGATGGAAAAGTTGGAATATTGTAAGAAATTACGCGAGGGTGTTGAAATTTGACAATTACCTCTGTCCAACCGCGAAGCGCTCCATGCATGCCTTGGTGTGTATAATGCTTGAATATTGTATTTCTTTTATATGGTCTCCTTCTGCCACCACAAAGATTACATGGACATCGGTACTTTTGGAGTTCAGCCCTATCTGCCCTAGCTTCATCTCTCATGAATAGTTTTAAGTCACGGGCTTTGATGCGGTCGGGGTGATTGAGTGGGAAGCGAGCTTGCCGACCATGCTCCATGTTGGTCAAATATGGTTTCCTTCTATGCAAGAATTGGTAGATGCTCACGTGCCTTAAAAAGGCCTTGCACCAAGTGGGAGTGCCTGACACAAGGCACAAAACAGAAGTATTGATGGAATTGAGGACACTTTACGCAACATAGTCTTGTGATTGACATACAAACTTTGCAAGGTTTCCTACAATGTGACTAGAGAAGCGTGTGTCTATCCATGTACCTTCAATCCTTTTTGAATTGTCGTTTGCTTCTCCACACATGCATGTTGTTGCATTGCAACTAATAAAACCTCATGCGTACATCCAAGAGTCAACAATATGCAATCCATTCAACAAAAGTTAAAACACGCAACAATCATTCTGGCATCGTTAGACATGAAAGATATATGACTCATATTTCTATCGCAAGTTCTATATATTTACGTCCACTGAAGGAAAAAAAGAGTGGAAAGCAAATAATGTTGCACATGGTTTGAGTCGGCCAAAAGTTCTACTACCTCTTGGAAGGCTCAAAAGCCATACATGATTACGCGTTTTGTCGGTTTCCAAACTTGACACTCATTGTGTGAACTACTGCACTCCACTGTGCGTGAAATCCTACTATTCCTCTCCAATCACAAAAGACTTGGGCCATGCAAACTCTTCTAGAATCGCCAATGACTTGTACCACATTGGGGTTACTGTTAAGATGAAGTGCTTAGTGTGCATACAAAGGCAGGAGATGTCCTCAAAAGGTAGGACCACTGCAGTTGGTAGCAAGAGTTTAACTTTGAGTTGCAAGAACAATGAGGATGTTCAGTCATGAAAATTAAGTATTGACTAAAGTCTTACAGTGACTGTCTTTTGTGATAATTCATGGTCATGGTCAGGGTCAGCAAACACCATTAATGCCTAACCACGCTCAATAGACATGATGCAATTATACGGCGTGGTGTCCTAAGCTATTTACTATGCTTTCTTGAAGACTGGTCACCCGCCAATATTGGCCTGAAATTGCCATTAATATGGCGGTCGAAGCTTTAATGATATAGATGCGACTAACCCTTTTATTAGGTGGCAGTGCAATCCATGCCATGTTCTTGAGCCGCACTCTACACTTTTAGGGCAATGCTATGCATTTATTATAACTCCGTCATGCCCATTAGATTTTAGTTGCCATACATGCCATTGAGGATTTCATACATGCATTCATATGGAGCAGTTTTCTTCGCCAATGAGGCTATAAATTTACAAGCCACAGAAGGCCACTCTCACTACACAGTTCAATCCACTTCTATACTTGGATATTTCAAGATGGACGCGAATGCTGAAGCTGTGAATCTTGCAGATCCGGATGTAGTGAAAAGCACGCAGTTTAGTCATGAGCGTATCAATCCTCCAATTCACCCCGAGGTATATAATTGTCTACAACTTAGTTTCTCTTCTCCAATGGACCAAAATTGTCATTTCATACAGGAAGTGTTCAAATCTTGTACTGACTTTATGTGTGCCTTTTTGTGCGTCCCTCATAGGGATTCCTAATTGGATTGTCACTACATTCTCAATATGAGCAGTCCCTGGTGTGTTGACCGCCATCTCTTCTAAAAATGTTGTGCATGTACGATAGTGCTCTTATGTAATGTTCTCTTCTGCAGTTTGTCGGAGCGCATCAAGTGCACGGGGGTTTGCCTTCCTTGCATTATGGACCACGTCAACAACAATGGCCCAACTATGCGACAGGTTTTGAGCATGCATATGGCATGCTCGGGGTGGGATATTCAACACCTTACGCCCGCGGCAACTATGTCCCCATGCATCTTCAACAACAAGGTGCAATGCTGGAACAGTATCCTCCGCACCAGCTCCCATTGCATGGGGCACAGGGGCATGGAATTCATCCAATGTCCAGCCCAATTGTCAAATCCAATTGCACCCAAGCTTGTGGAGGGCATGTTAACCCAAATGCCACTTCTGTCCCAGAAGATGTCTCCGACATACATGATCATATACCAAACATCAATGCGCCATTGTCAAGTCTTCCTTTGTCCTCTACTCCGGCTGGATCACCGGATAGTCGTGGTGGAAGCCATATGAGCAAGGGGCCCACAGGTGATGGCAATAGTGCTAGCACGGAGGAAGAGAGGGGTCCATGTAAGGACAAGAACGCTCGATCAATACATGGTAAGCTTACTGCCAGTAAGTTAAACACTCCATATGGTACATCCCATAGAAAGGCTATGAGGATGGATGGAAAGTTGTATTTGCGTGAAGTTAAAATGGCATTGTCAGAGAATAGGGTCCCCCAGGTTGCACTTTTTCAAGATGAGAATGGACGTATTTGGCGATACTCTTCGCAGTTCAAAAATGCTCTCAAATTGGCTGCGTTATCATTGGTCCAAAGTGCTTATATAGACGTAAAGGATGTGGAAGTAATGACGGACATAATGGATGAGGTCAAAAGGCAATTTACTATAAGCACACCTCTACCAGAAAAAATGGTTTCAACATATTTATTGGGTTTATTTAAACAAAACCGGTCAAAATATCATGAGCACTGGATTATGCACAAGGGCCGAAAGAAACCTGATGATTGTCCTACCACGACTTGGTTGAAATTGATAGAATATTAGAACTCCGAGGCAGGTGACAAGGAATGCAAGCAGAATCAGAAGAATGCATATGGCCGTGCAAAACGCGACGTATGTCAAGTGAGATGATTATGGCTCATGCATGATTGTATTTATTGTCTATGTGTATTATTGCCACCTTTCATGTTGTTCTGCAAACGGGGATATCACTAGGCTTGACTTGTGCAAGATAGGGGCATGTCCAGTGACTGCATTTCTTCAAGGAAGAAGGTGAAGACGAATGTTGTGCCTTTGGACGACATGGATCAACTATTTGCTGACTTCCCAGCAGAGAGTACTCTATATGCCCAACCTACATCCACTACTCGGGGCTCAATTGCCAACAAGGCACGAGCCGAGGTTGACATCTCTAGCCAGCTTCAAGCTATGGTTTCTTTGTATGTGAAGAAGGCAATGGACGAGTACACATTGGACAATGTTGGAGCTCAATTACATGACGATCATACGAAACGCAAGACGGAAACCCCAATGGCGGATGCGTGGCTGAAAAGGGGCCCGTTGCGGACTCCACAGCAAGTGATGAAGCGATCATGCAAGCCTTTTGTGGGTGATCCAAACCCTTACACATTTCCCGGATCTTCAGCGCCAGTTCATAAAGTAAATCAGCGACAGGCCCAAGTCGGCTAGATACAACTGTCATTACGCTTTTGTCGTCTGGAAAATCCGCAAGTGGTGAAGACAGATCACTTTTAGGGGATGGTAGAAAGATTGTTGGTGAATCAAATTGCCAAATTCTTGATGGACCGGAAGAAATATCAAGCTTCATGGATGTAGAGCACTTACGCGCCGCTTCCTCCATGAAGCCAACCCTTGATATGCGTATGCCTCTGACACCGTGGAGTAAAGCCACACAAAATGCATCTCGTCTAAGAAAAAAAACTAGCCTTGATGCATCAATATTAGTGGAGCATACGCCTGCAAGTGATGAATACGACTCGCATGGCAATGGTGGCGATGGCAACGACAGCGAGGGTGGTGTGGCTCATAAAGGATCTAGTGAAGAAGACAACCTTTGCAAGGGGCATGATGATCTTAAAGGTGTGGAAGACAGTGATGGCTCTAGAAACAATAGAGGATGTAGCAAAGATGATGAACCTCCAGTGTTTCCAAGGCAACCAAAGAAACTAGTCAAGGGCAAGGAGAAAGTGATTCCATCCACAAGGGCACCTGCAAGGTCGAAAGGAAAGAAGAATTTGTCCAAAAAGGTAGATAAGAAGCATCGGGCGCCAGCCATCGATGCTTCAATTATTGCAAGACTAAAAGTTATACCAAGGCCCATGAATTCGGTAAGTGTTTACTGCTTTGCTTTTAATGATCCAAGCTCCTATCCTTGAGCTACCATATTCTTAGATCTTGTAGTGTTGTTTGCATGATTTGATTTGGACTTAAGGTTGTGTATTGCATTTCTTCTAGGAACCCAGCAAGGCAGAGACCAAAGTATGGCTGCTACATAAGTGTGTGCCAGGTAGCGTGGTTGCTGAGGGATACGCTTGAGTCAACCGAAATTCTAGAAGCCAAAGCGACCTCCACATGCAATGTAAATCGGGTACTGAGATGGTAAGCATTGTTCGTGTCTTCTTTGATGGCATACCGGTGATGTTGGACAAAGAAAAAAGATTTCCCCCCGACGTGGATTTGGTGGATACGGTTGTTGGTATGCCCAACAATCGAATCTTGTGGGAAATCCCATATCTATGTCCAGTTCCCAACTTGCAAAGCCTGAGTGTCCTCACGGAGGATTGGGTACGTCCAAAGTTCAACGTCAATGCTAGCAATTCACAACCACCTCAAAGTGGGACTCGGAGTGGAAACAAGCGTTTTTCAGCGCCTGCATTGAAGGATCCAAAGGGGAAGGAGGCTCGACCTAATCATAGTTCTCAAGCATCAAAGGCTCAAGAAATAGGAGGCATTGGAAAGCTTGGAAGGGCGGCCTCAAGGCCAAAGTGACAGCGTGGAATATAGTGACCATTTTGCCATTTTAAATCTCTATGTATGTTCTGAGGAGGTTTTTTCCTCTTCTATATAATATTTTAATTCTTACTTTGGTTCAAATTTCATGGTTTTTGGTGCATCAACTTAGTTAAGCTTGTAAATGCCCTTGTCCTAAATTCAATGTATTCCACGTGCCTAAGTAGGATTGGATCTTCAGGACGGCACAAATTCATCGCATCTTCCACGTAATAGTTCTTTTATACCATGCATGCAACCAAGTGCACGACCTTGCCTAGAAGATACTTCTCATGCATAGAATATATATATTCAATAAAGATGGCATGTACAAATTTTGATACTTAAACCATGAACATCGCCGTCTTTCCACTTAATGCCCCAACTGCTGCGCCACGCCGATGACGCCTTGCATGGTAAGAACCCAGGTGTGCAGACCGTGCGGTCTACTTTAGCTCTTCGAGTTTAGTGCAAGTATGACAGCCGTTTTGAGCCCTTGTTTTAAAGAAGACACTGCAGTCGAGCAACAGGGATCATGGTGGCAGCCTTTAGTCTTCATTTTTAGACTAAATCATGGAAAACTTCCACCACTACAATAGTTTTTGCTACTAATCCATGTGAGACTAATTTGAAAGTTCAAAAATTTACAACCAATCATTAATTTACACTAGGGACCAAATCCATCACCGACTAACACATAATTTAAGGACAAAGAATTCACTTTTCAATAATGGATGTGCACTATTGTCCCTCCGAGCATGCATACAGCTTAAAATTGATCCAACATCTAGGTGCATGGATCATATTTGTTTGTTATACACGATGGGAGAGACAATAGAGTTTTCCTGAAAGTCGAAATTTTCCAAGGTGGTTGCCCTGTGTCAGGCAAAAAGAGAGGGTGCAGCACAATGTGCGGGCCTTGTGTCTTTTTCTAAACACAAACTCGGTATGCCATCTATAAGTGGAAATTTTTGCAAGGTGAAAATTCTCACCTTGCATATTTCCCGGACCATTGGCTGGCATTCCTTGAATAGCTCTACAGTCTCCTCAAGCTCGACCTTGCTCCTTCAATAGTACTACACCTATCCTCAAGCCTAGGCTCCACATGCACATGTGCATGATTTGCTATTCACTATTCACTATTCACCATTCACTATTGCACTCTAAATTCAACCGGACATCCCCTGATCCACTCAATCTTTTTGGTTCCTCAATTTTGGCACTCCACATTCAGGGCAACTAGTAAAATTCAAGATACAAGATCTAACTGTGGGTCTCCATGCCTAGTACTTTCAAGAAAACTCTAATGGGACACGCCCATTTCTCAACAATGGACCCTTTGTCCCAATGTTGGTTCAAGCTCATGTGGAAACAAGCCCTGGCTACTAAGAGCCCAATGTGTTTTGATTCTTTGGAGTAGAATTTGTGTTCAAGCCGGCCTTTCCCCTAAGGGCATCCTTGCGCGGCGCATTTAAGGCAACAAGGCCAAAAAATGGGCGGCATGATCTAAAGTCAGTGACCAAGTGCGGATCCCAAGCCGGCAAAATTTTGAGCAGGCTTTGGAAAATATAGGTCGGCCTCGAGGAAATGCACGTCGTTTGGCGGGCTCAGCAAAGCATCTTTTCTCATTTATTTTTGGCTTCTTTGGCATTGACCGGTAGTTGCATTGATGACCAGTGAATGGCGTTGCAACATGTGGCTTTCTCAATTTCTGGATATCATGACTAGACCTCTTTGGCATGGCATGCGGTTTAGGCAAACTTTCACAATTACTTAAGAAAAAAACTTGCCGGCACCCGCAAGCGCCTTTAGAGCACGCCTTTTGAGGTTGCTTGGAGAGTGTGCATTGGAATATTTCAATCCTCAATTATGTGGATGATGAGCCCCACTGAAGATGGATGGTAGGAGAGCAGCTCAAGTTGATCAACAGTGGGGTTTGTGCCTAGCCAATTTTTAATAGGCATCATGGTTGGTCTATCCAAATAAATATGGATAGGCCCACCAAGTTTGGCAATGCCATATGGACCATGGTTGTTATGTTCTATAAATATTACACCCGGTTATCCTTAGGTTGCTCATAATTCATGGGGTGCAGTTCTAAGTTTTTTCATATGCTTTGTGTAATTTTGTAGAATTGCCTTCGATTTACACATAAGTGCTATTGAGATCTCAACTTGTATTCCATGTACTATATTGGTGTGCCTTCAAGTTAGTGTTCTCGTGTGCAATGACTGACAGACCAGGCGGTAGCAAAGTAGAGGCCACGGTCGCTCAGTTCTTAGAAGACGATGGGGTGGTTTCTCCTCATACCAACCAAGCGGATGCTAGTTGCCCAAGAAATGGAGATAGATTGAAGAGAAGAGTTGGACTCACAAGTCCTCGTCCTCTCCGTGCAGCTCCTGTCGTGTTTGGAGGAGATTTGCATCGATATCGGGAGGAGATGAAGGTGTCCAAGCAACGCCGCCAAGAACACGGGAGCCAGATCCACACCAAGACTGCCACAATTGGTCACCAAGGTTATGAATTTGATGATGACTTTGTTGAGATGTTTTTGTCACTTTCTAGACCAAACGCCACCTCCTCTCATGCAAGGGCATAATCTCTTTTTGAGGTCATACTAAACACCTTCAACAAACTTTGACCACCTTTTGGGGCAACTTTTTGCAGTACGGGCCGTGAATTTATTATGTTAACTTGAAAAAGATCATGTTAGGCACATGTGCACCAAATTTTAGAAGTAAAAGAGGTGTAGAAGATGTCCTAAAAAATCATGCAATGCAACTACGTGCTGAGAATCAACAATACACTTTATATTTTGCACATATCATATCCTTCTAAGTTTTTTGAAACTCACAAATCCATACGGTAGATGCAAAGATCTAAATTTCCTTTTGAACAGGACATTTTCTTTTTTTTGAATGGACAAAAACTCGAATTTAGAAGTTATTAAAGTTTAGTGACAGTATTTGTGATATGTCACAATAAACTGCTGCACTATTTGTATATGTAAGTGAAAATAAATTGTAACATTTGAACCGTAAGTCGGAATTCTACGAAATTTGTGTCTATGCAAAGCTAATCAAAAGTTGTCCATTCAAGAAAAAATCTCAGAAAATAATGCCTAGAATTGAAAACGTGGTATCTTACCCAAACTCAAAATGTCCCCCCAGGGGACTTTGGTCCTTTAGGGGTTAAATGAGGATCATTCCATCCACTTGCATATCATCCAATTAGTATATCCACTTACTTATGTGTCCACTTTTATGCTAGTACACAGGAGTGAGCTACGGGATACTTTGTTTTATTTTGAGTTTTTTTTTCAAGATTAGAGTCTTCTTATGCTTGTTATGTCTTCAAATTGGCTTACATTTATAAATAGACTTCTAGTTTAGGTCACTTATACTTTCATTGTTGTAATGAAGGTTTAATTCTTTTGAATATATGACCAATGTTCATATCTTTTTGATTGATATAAAGTAGATTTGATAAATAGGTCTTTTTAAATGATATTGCCAAATCTGATATATGATATCTTGTTATATTATATCAAGACTATGTTTAGCACCAAGAATTATCATTTTTATTAATTAAAAAAATTCTTTGGAACTTCCCTACAATTAAGAAGTAAGCATAAGTCTTTAGGATAGGGCTCAACAAACATCATGAATAGATAATGAAACTCGTCGCATGAGGAAAATGAAGAAATGTGTTTTTCTACATCTATTTGATACTAGAATAACACTAAACCACTACAATATTAATCCATCAATTAATTGAAGATAAGATGGCGTGAAAATTGCATTGAGATAACAGTTGTAAAAAAGGCATGCGAGTAACTTCATCAAATTAGATATAAAGATGTCTACATGAAATTGGTATATATTAGAATGGCAAGAAATGACAATAAACTTTATTTATGATGGCAATGGTGAAATTAACATTTGATTAACATTAACATTACATTATAATGAAATGTTACTTCGCATGCTATGAATAGATATCAATGTAGCATGTATAAGAATAACATTATGCAAATGTTATATAAGTATCCAAAGATTGGATGGATTACAGAAATAACAAGGGTCACTATTGTGATAAAACCATACACTAAATGCAAAGTAGTAGACTATTTGTCAATTGTTATAAAGATCGCATCTTTAATTTTTTTTTGACTTGTGGACGTTTAGTGTATCAAAAGTAGAAGACTGTCAAGGATGAAAAGTCGTTGATTGTAACCAAAATTTGGTTGGAATGAGGATGAGAAGATAATGGGGGAGAATAAAGGCATGGCGGCCGGTAGGCGGTTGATTGAGGGTCACATTAATGACACTGGCGGAATCTGTAGTGTAGTTTTAACAAGGAAACTTTATTGTTCATGGTGTTGGCATAGTTGATGGTATTGGGGCAATTGACGCTAATTAATTGTCATGGACGGGTAGCTCGGACATTATTGAGGGTGACAGTGCATGGCAGAGTGTCACTTGTTGCAAAATCTTCACTGAGAACCAACTACCCATGAAATGGTATGCATCTGGTATATTCTTATGCCTTCATCCACTTCATCATTTATTATTTTGTTCTCTCACTTTTGCATAACTTTTACTGAGGTGTTAAATTTGAAAGTATGCTTGCCATATCGGAAAATATGTGAGATTATACATACACTTACTTTCCAACATAGCATTCTAGTAATGATATGCATTTGAAATTAGTCCAACCATGCCTAAGAGCATGCATTTTTGCACTTACAATGTCAACTCGTAATGCACTTTAAGCACCTTCATGGTAATAAAATTATATTTTCAAGTTAAAATGTAAGCACTCTAGGGGCATATAAAGAGTCTTGGCTTAATCAAACATAGGATAACAATATATTATAATGATGCCTCACTCTATAATTTTCAATGCTACTATTGTTGTCTACACAAATGACATGTAAAAACTTGTTGGAAAAAATGATACAAATGTAGTAATCATTGTTCATGTCAGGAATATATAAAATCTTATGGTTGATAAAAAAAGAATAAGATACATGGTTTATCATACTTCTATATGTAGCTACCATAATACTTTAGGCCTCAGCATATACAAATCCCACACTATATTTAGCTTATCATCCTATGATTTCAGTAAATATTGTTATAACTTATTGGAATTACATATTATTTCAATACATATATGTATCCTATTAATAGAACCTATGTTTGTATTCATACATACTCAATAAATCCAACCCAACTTAAACTATTATAGCATTCCTCAATCTTCATGCTCTTATTCCACTACAAAATTTCAGTGTATTAACTCATAGTTGCAAAATAAATAAATAAATTGGGTCTAGTACCTCTCAAACTCCTTGGTAAATTTCCACTCATAAATTTGGTAGCCATACATTCCAAGGAATACCACTTTCCACAACATATTCTTTGAACCTTCATCCTTCTTTCAATATTCAAAGTACTATAAATTGTACTAAGATTGTTGGTGGACATAGCAATCTAGAACTTAATATTAACCCCTAATGGTCCTTGATGATTTCTCAAAAAATCAAACACTTCAAAACTACTTATTCTAGTGCAAAGAGAAGGAACAAAAAATAAAAGTTTTTTTTTAAAACTTTCAGCCGCACGATCCTTATCTAGACTATTAGAAATACATGTTCTCCAAATTTCATGGAATTTGATTTTACGGATTGGGAGGTTATAGTGTTTGAAGAGAAAAACAAGGTCTTTTTCTTCCCTTTGTTCACATGAGCAGCAGAGTTTGACTTCTCTTATTGTCAAATTTTTGCATTGCACAAGGCCCAAATTTTATACCATCATGTAGTAAATGATGCAAATTCTTTGTTCACCATTTTTATACAAGTAAAAAAGCAGTGTAACATATTCAAGGAAATTGTAGAAGGGATAGAAATATAGTATTTGTGAAAACGTCACATGTGCATGTGACATTTTTTTTGGCAAGGCAACTTGATTTCTCAAAAATTGCAACAAATGAGATGTACTTATATATATCCTGATTTCATGATTAAAAATAAGTGATTTTGAAAGAAAAAATGAAAAAGAATCATGAAAGAAATTTGATGAAATATAAGTCACAAGTTTTTACATTTAGTGATAGATGATTATATGCTAAGATTTCATAAACAAGTACATGCGTTTCAAAAGGATTGCAACACTCTCTATACATATTCAATCAAACTTGTATGTACATCCTTTACAGTATTTTCATATACCAACTAAATTGTAGACCAAACAAAAATGTGAGTGATATTTAACTATATAACAAGCTTTACATTAATTCCTAAATTCAAACATAAGCAAACTTCAATGACCACATTGATATAAATATGATCACATAACTATCATCATGTAATGCTATGTCTACAGGCTTATATTGAAATTATGGGCATTTTTTATTTTTCCCCTCTTTTTTTCAAAAAACACATCTTCTCTATTAATACACTTCCATATAGAAAAGTATGTATTTCTTCAACATGTATATATTAAAAAATAGTGCATTTATTTGAAATGTACATATTTACATGAATGCATCAAGCTTCCCATAATATGAAACTATTGGATGAACCAACACACCATCACAATGACATTTAATTACTTATATCAAACATCATCTATACTGAAAGTATTTCAGTCCTTGTCTATTGGAACTAGTCATTTTGAACATATGACATTTCTACTAGCTACAATAATCGTACATACTAATTTAATCTACATGGCCTACATTAGATCTTGTATGATGTAAAAGTAATGGATGGCTCTCAAACTAAGCGCTATTCTTTTGAAAGAACAATCTTCTTTTCTTGAAAAACAATCCTCTCTTCTTGAAAAACAATCTTCTCCATGGAATGCCCTTTCAATTCTTGAGAAAATGCTTTGCTCCGAAAACCAATTTGGTGCAAAATGGTGAAGGACTCATGGAATTCATATAGCGCCAAATGTGCAGTGTTAGAGGGGATGAATGGTGCCACAACTAATCAGTGAAAATAGTGTGCATTATTCACAATGATCATTGAGGGCAACTTAACCTCTAAGAGTCCAACTGTACGTGGGATGTACGTTTTGGATTTTGGGTAGGTTCTCCAAATTAAAAAAAACTTTTATTAAAATCTTATACTAGATTGTCCCTGATGAGAGCTCCATGGAGATATTTGTATAATTTTTTTTGGATTCATGGTTTGAAAATTAGGACCACTCAAAATTTGAATTGGGGACTCCGGGCAACTCCAAAATTTTGCTAGAAGTCTCTATTGACATTGAGATTTTCCATACATGTAGATAATATTACCTTCTTTGAAGATGTCAAAAAAATAAATTCTTGTCTTTAGTGTAAAAAAACATTTTAACTGAAATCAAACATTTTTACACATTTCGGGCAAGCGGGGAAAAAACTTCATCTTTTCTACATAAAACCTAGAGATCTTCATATTTTTCAATTTTCATTTTTTCTCATCCCATTGGTCCCTTACGCATCAATTGCAACTAATGCCAAACCTACGTCAAACCCTAGCGCAATACACTACAAGAATCTGGACAAGGCACTAAATCGCATGAGTCAAGTCACGTCAAAACCAACATTGGAAGTAGAGCCAATGCTATGCCAATCTTCATGGTGACAACACAAAAACAAAATTCTTTAAAATCGACAAACATCCTTCGTGTATTCAGATTTCCCTCGATCTCTTTCTCGTGTGCCAGAATCTGCTGAATTTGTAGATTTAGAGACAATGAAAAGGAGTCTAGACAATAAACGACCACTCTCATCCATTTACTAGGGGATGAAATGGACGGTCCTTGTAGATTTACATGTAGAGAAAAAAAACTTAAAGCAGTGTTGCTGTCAAAATTTTAATACAATTTAGTAGTAGATGATTTCGGATGTAACATTTTCGTCGTCCATGACGAGATGTTTGAGGCAGCTTATAACAAGGACATCCACATGATGAGATCCGTATTGTAAAAAGTAGGGTCCATTGTTGCTAACAGGCACCTACAATAGAAAAGATACATCCAAAAAACACTTGATAAATGCTTGGAAACATTCTAATATATTAATGACAGCAAAACATTAACCCCTAAAGGACCACGACCACTTTTGCTCTAAAACCAGTCCAAAACTGCCACTGCCAAAAAGAGACATGAAAACCACATTTTAAAGTGAATTTTGGATTTTCAACCGTAAGATCTTAAAATAGAATTCTATATAAACATGCCATAAAATTTTGGTTGCAATCCACTACACGGATTGATAGATTTTAGTGTTTAAAGTCAAAAAAATGGTTCACTTTCTTCCGTGCGTTGAGTAGATCAACAGACTTTGACTTCACTTTGTATCAAATTTTTGCATTGTACAAGGTCTAAATCTTTTTCCATTGTCTTGAGCATGATGTTATTTCCCAACACACCAATTTTTTAGAGGTAAAAAAGGGGTGTAGCATATTCAAAACAAGTGTGCAAGGAGTGGAGGTTCAAAAATAGCCATTTCACGTATTATTTTTATGTGAACTACGTATGTATTCAAATGATAATCCAAACAGTCAACAAGAAGGTTTTCACCACGTATTGCTGTTAAAAAAATAAAAAGTGAAAAATATGAAGATCTCTAGGTTTTATGTAGAAAAGATGAAGTTTTTTTCCCCCGTTACCCGACAATGTGTGAAATTGTTTGACTTGGAATAAAATGCCTTTTTACACTAAAGACAAGATTTTTTTCGAAAATTTCCCTAAAAAAGAAATATTCTTTATATGTGTGAAAAATCTCAATGTCAGTAGAAACTTTTGTCAAAAATTTTGGAGGTGCCCAGAGTCCCCACTTTTGGCTTTAAGTGGTACTAACTTTCAAACCACAAATCCAAAAAAAATTTAAAAATATGTCCACAAAGCTCTTATCAGAGGCAATCTAGAATAAAAATTTCAAAGAAAAAGGATTTTTTTCCGAATTTTAGGAACCTGTCCAAAATCAGAAATCCCCCCGAAGGAGACTTTGGTCCTTTAGGGGTTAAGAAGACTATATACCTCGTCCACGATGCGGTGACATACAATTCAACCTCCAGAAACCCTTTTACCACCTACGAGAAGGGAAAAGATATTTTGATAAGAAATTAGATCATCTCTTATATTCAAAATAAGTGTTTGCGGTGTTATATTTGTGGTCAAGATTAGTGTCTTGTAGATTGAGGCTTGCACTTGTTTTGTCTTTGTTGAAGTGCATCAAAATTAAACAAAGAAAGAGTTAAGTATGGTTCTATGTGTTTGCTGATTGTAGATAGTTAATTCGAAATTAGGGCCTATGTGCCTTGGTTGAATCCTTCAAGGATATCAACCCGGGTATTGATTTGTATGAGTATGGGTGTTTAGGGCTGGTTAGAAAGGGTATTTGAAGGGTCTTGTGTCGAACTTAGGGTTAGGGGAGTAAGGGGAGAGAGAGGGAGGAGGTAATGGGGTATTTGAGAAGCGAAGAAAGGGGGGGGAGAATTTAGGGTTTTGTTTGGAAGGTCGTTTGAGGGAGTAAGAAGTGTCGGATTGAAGTGAAATTGAAGGATTGTGTTGATGGCAAAATAAGGATAATGTGGTAGAATTCTGAAGGAGATTGGTTGCTTGGAATGGGAGTTATTGACGGTGGAAGGAAGGGGGTCCCTGGGAGGCGGCTTCAAGGGTGGTTCTAATTTTCTCTTACCACGTGTTGGATTTTAACCCAAATTGTTGAAAACTTGGGTTGTAGGAAGTCAACAACAATAGCTTTCTGAAGAGCTATTGCAATAAAGATTTCAAGCTAGAAAAAGGGAGATCCAAGCATTTTGGTGAGGAGGGTTTTGGAGAGTTGCGGCGGCATCGATTTCAAACGTGGTTTGTTTAACTCGCCACAAATTTCTTAATCTCCATTATCTTTATATGAAATTCAGAGTCAGCTTTCAAAAAATATATTGCACGTTTCATTTGGAGCTATATTAACCCCTAAAGGACCAGAGTCTCCTTCGGGAGGATTCCTTGATTTTTGTGCAGGTTCCTAAAATTCGAAAAAAAATCAATTTTCTCTGAAATTTTTATGCTAGATTGCCTTTGATAAGAGCTTCGTGGACATATTTTTATTTTATTTTTTGGATTTGTGGTTTGAAAGTTAGTACCACTTATAGTTTTTGAGGGAAATTGTCAAGGAACTTTAGGGGTTAAGGGAGATACGGCTGTTTTTAGAGGGAAGGGGGTCTAAAGAGTTGCGGCGGCGTCGATTTCAAATGTGGTTTGTTTAATTTGCCACAACTTTTTTTATATATGTTATCTTCTTTTGAAATTTGTAGGAAACTTATATCTCAAAGTCAGCTTTCAAAGAAGCTATTTCATATTTAATTTGGAGCTATACCAGGGGAGATACGGCTGTTTTGGAGAGAAGGGGTCTGGAGAGCTACGGCGGTGGCAGTTTCAAGTGCGGTCTGTTCAAACCTTCACTATTTCCTTGTTCTACTTCTTCATTTTATGAAATTTGGAGGTTAGTTAGCTCTGCAAGTCAGATTTCAATGGATTTATTGCACTTGCAAGTTAAGTCTATGAGTAAGATGATACAACGGTTTTAGTGAAGGGGGGTTGCAGCTGTGAAGGCAGTGAAAAAGGAGTTATACTTTTCGAAGAAACCTGAAGAAGAAGAAGCCTGATGAAGACCTGCTATGGAAACCTGAAGAAGAAGAAGCGGTGGCGATGGCGATGGATAGGCGTCGCAGGATATGAGACGAGGCGCTGGCGTGTGTGTTGAAGCAGACTGAGGACAACAAGAGAAAAAAAAGAATTTGGAGAAAAGGAAGTGGCAGCTTGAGTGGTCAGAGAGGTCAGTATTTATTCCGAGGTTGTGTTGGTGGTGGTTGTGTAAGCTGGGAGCTAGATGCTGGAGTCGATCAAGGATCTCGTGACGGACGCGAACTTCAATTGCTCGTCGACGGGGCTCTTGTTGCTGGCGACGGACTCGAGTTACGTGGCGCTAATGGTGCTGCTGCTGCGAACGGACGGGTTCGAGCACTACCGTGCGACCAGAATGTCTCGATGGGTATGAACTTGACAAGCATGGCGAAGATGTTGAAGTACGAGGGCCATGAGTGAGGAGCACTCTGTCTTCACGAGGTTATTATCTGTCTATTTCAAAGTATACACATTCTTTCCATTGTGGGTTCAAGTGTTGTCGTGATTGATCAGATAGTAGATACTAGCAGGGTACCGATTTCAAGATCTGGTATCCAAGAAATATGTGGACGCGGTTCAAGGACTTTGTTACTTCTTTTGGCTTGCACGCCGAAGGATTTTTCGGCTTGAGAGTTGAAGGAATTTGTCAGTTTTCTTGGCCTGAAAGATGGTTTTTTTTCGGCCTGAAAGCTAAGTGAATTTGTTAGTTGTTTGGGCTTGAGAATTGAAATAGTTTGTTGGATTTTTCGGCTTGAGAGTTGAAATAGTTTGTTGGACTTTTCGGCTGGAGAGTTGAAGGAGATTCTTAGTTCTTCCAGCTCAGAAGTTGAAGCACTCAGGATGATCGCACCAGGTGAGATCTGTTTTCTCTGGAATCAGTGGTGTTTGTGTCACGAATCTTGAGGATTATCCCGTTTGAGCTGTGAGATGTCACTTAATCCAATCGCTACCTTGTGCCGTGAATCTCAGATCTGCGTGTGCTTTTGGTTTGGAATACTGGCGATCACGGAACTTGAGGTGTCTTCCATCTGAAGTAGAAGCAAGTGTTGCGGGCTTCGGTGTCTTACTATGGAGCTGGATTAGATTATGATAAATTATTATGCTACCTTGCAGGTATGTGTTAATTTAAAAATCATCAATTGGATCTTGTCAACGTGCAATTGGGGCTTGCCTGCATTTCATGTGAGTGGTTATGTGATTTTTCTACAGTAGATTGCAGAAGCATGATCTTCGGCATATCAGTTGTGCACTATTCGTTTGTTTTCAGTAATAACATTGCCTTAGAAATACTTGCACTTGAATCTGATGTGTTGATTAAAATAATTTAGTGGGAGTTTTCTCGTGTTGCAGGATGGATAAGACTTGAGCTGAAGGAGTGCATCTCTCCAACGTAATCTTTAGTTTTCTATTCAAGCTTATAACGTGAACCAATTTTTAGGAAATTACCATCGACAATGTGATATTGAACTGGCTCAGTTAATTGCAATGTGATATATTTAAGCTTGCGGACTACTCACTTTGATATGCAACAAGGTGGGCAAGTGATTGCAATAGGATTTGATTAGATACTTTGTAAAAGCCATATGTGAGGATTAGATTTGAGTAGAGGATTTGAGTAGAAGATTTCACTGGAAGATCTGTCTAAATGATATGTCTAGAATATTTGGAGAACTTAGAAAGATAGATTTGGAGACGAGGTTATTTGGAGGGAGCTCTCAATCTATGAAGATTTGCTGGATGAAATGACAACAATTAAATGGTATGACATCTTTTGGCCATGTTTTTTCTTTGTCATGATTTTGTTTGGATTACTACCGTCCTATACTTTGCATACTTTGCTTCAGAGGGTGTTGTTGTTTTCCTTGTCCTGATTTTGCTTGAATTATTAACGTCGTGTGCTTTGCACATGGCCTTAATATGAAGAACAATTTTACTTCAGAGGGAGGGAGGGAGTTGTTGTTTTCCCTGTCGTGATTTTGTTTGGATTATTAACGTCATGTGCTTTGCACATGGCCTTGATATGAAGAGTAATTTTGCTTCAGATGAAGTTGTTGTTTTCTTCATCGTGATTTTGCTTGAATTATTAACGTCGTGTGCTTTGCACATGGCTTTAATATGAAGAACAATTTTACTTCAGAGGGAGGGAGGGAGTTGTTGTTTTCCTTGTCGTGATTTTGTTTGGATTATTAACGTCATGTGCTTTGCACATGGCCTTAATATGAAGAGTAATTTTGCTTCAGAGGAAGTTGTTGTTTTCTTTGTCGTGATTTTGCTTGAATTATTAACGTCGTGTGCTTTGCACATGGCCTTAATATGAAGAACAATTTTACTTCAGAGGGAGGGACGGAGTTGTTGTTTTCCTTGTCGTGATTTTGTTTGGATTATTAACGTCATGTGCTTTGCACATGGCCTTAATATGAAGAGTAATTTTTCTTCAGAGGGAGTTGTTGTTTTCCTTGTCGTGATGTTGCTTGGATTGTTAACGTCGTGTGCTTTGCACTTGGCCTTGATATGAAGAACAATTTTTCTTTAGGGAAATGATTTTGTTTTATTACATAGATTTCTTTTTATTGATAATTTTATTTCAGTGATTGATTATGTTTGGTGTTTCATTGTACAACAGGTGATTATGGATCAACTAAATATTCAAATGGACAATTCTATGTATGAGTGTCAGATTTGTAAGTGCGGAGCAATGCCAAATAACGAGGCTCAAATCATTCGTCACAACGATGGACGTCGGCATCGCAGACTTGCAAAACTTGTCTTCAACCATTCGTTTCTAGAGTCATGTGGTGTGCCGCATGATGCTGTAAGTAATACGTACTCATGTACCATTTGTGATCTTGTACTTGAACGTAGTGTGGACAAGATTAATCATCATTTCAAATACCAGCACGAGAGGCGTGATGATGCGTCAACAGATGTTCCTACCGTGGAGGTGACAAAGGTTTTTAAACCTGAATCTTTCTACTCGACTTCATACGATTTGTCCAAAGACGTTGAGAATTTTCGATTGATTCAGACGCCGACAGCAATGATTGAAGACATGGGAAATTGTGTGGGTGTCTTGCGATTTAACGTTATACCTCAAGACGACTTTATTGTATGGCGTCCATTTTGGAGAAGTATGGAAAGTCTACAGTACGAGGATCGAAAATAGGAGGTAGCCGCATGGTAATGTATGGCATTTTCGAGCATGGGCAGATTGGATGGTAGGTACTTGTTTAAGCTTATTTTTTTATATTGTTGTGTCGTGTATTTTATATTAATTGATGTCTACTAAAATGTTTTGCTCAAACATGTTCACCCACTCTCACTTTTGTTTGTATGATTTGTCGGAGAGGTTTGCGGCCGAAATATCCAATTATTTCAAGGAAATGTTTCCAACGACGATGGAGCGATTGGAGAAAGTTCTTATCAATAAAGGATTACTAGCAGCGGAGTGCAGATTTACAAGTACGCCGTTCACGTGTTTCTCGGTAACTTGAGATTATAGTTGTAGTCCACACATCAATCCTACTGATTATGGATTTGAGATGATTGTATGGCTTTATCCAAGTAAGTTTTAAACAAAACTTGTTAGAATATATTGATGTTTTTTTCTTATTACCTCTATTGATACAAGTTATCGTTTGTATATTTTGTAGATGGTGGAGTGGAAGTCACTCAATTTCCATCGATTTGGTTACCGCAGTATCATCTTCAGTTCAAACCACCGAATGGTGCAGAGCTATTGACGAATTGTAATTCTACAGTCCATTGCACCACAAGAACTTCGCGTGTAAACGCATTGGGCATGGCGTTCGTTCAAAAGAGAAATGTGATAACGAAGTTGAAGACGGCTTTGGATCATCTCGATAGTGAGATTGCTATCAGTTACAAAAAAGCTAAGGAGAAATATGAATCAAATCGGGTAAATGCCTCTCTTTCCATCATATTTTTTTTGTTTTTGTTTTTGGCGATATGAAATATAATTGATATTTGTCAAGCTGTAATTTTCTAATAATGCCTTTTCAAATATTTTGTTCTATAATGGTTGTTGATGAATTTATTGTGGGTGCAGGTTGATTGTCGTGGCCGCCACGTTGCTGCTTCATTCTATTCGCAAGAAAACACATGGCCATGTGATACAGCAGAGCCATCAAGTTCTTCAAAGGTTTTGAAGAAGAGGGCTCGATCTTGATTATGAGTAGTTGTGATATGATGTTAGTAACGTTTGGGAAATGATTCTGCTACCTCACGTTTTGTGTATCTATAAGGTTTTTTGAGAAGCCCATGATAGGGCTTTAATATATTTGTCTTTACATCCTATCATAATAGCATTCCATTGTCTACATTCTTGTGGTACACATAAATTTTCCACTATTGTTTTATAGATTCATGTGTGACGTCAAAGCTATTACACCAACTCTCATTATAACTTTGAAGTTCAGCACCTTTCGGCCAAAATAGTTCTATAATCGATAACCTCCGCAATGTCTTGGGAATGCATCATTTTTGTTCATTTTTAATAAAAATTTCTCTTTTCCAAGTTACGTTCATCCAACTCCCAAAAACTCTACATTCAAAAAATATTCAAGTTCTAAAATTTGTCTCGATTCTAGCTGACTCAACAAGACATAAATATTACAATGGAAGAGGAATCATTTGAAACAAATTTTCTTTTATTTCTTTCTTAGTCAATATTAAATGACTAAAGGGAAAAGAATATTCAAACCTACGAGTCGTATGCCACGTAGGATAGGTGCCATCTCCATTTTATTTTCATTTATTCTTTATAAATAAATCTTGCTTTCAATAAGGGTCATACAAATCACTAGAGGAGGAACACAAGTGATAAAACCGGATATGGAATCCAAAGAAGAATCCAAGATTAAAAAAATTAGTTTAAAAAGTCAAAATAATAGGGGTAGAGTGAGAGAGGGACATTCAAAAACAAAAATATTCAATCAAGATAAAAGAAGAGGAAAGAGATGGAAAGGAAAAATCAAAAAATTAAAATAAAAAAAGGTCATCTCAATCAATGGAAGAGGACTGAAGTCATAAAACTAAATACAGAATGTGAGGATTTAGTGGAATTTAAGAAAAACTACTTTTGTTCAAAATAAATTAAAAATAATAGTGGCAAATGCGAGAAAGGGACTTCCAAAAATAAAAAATTCAATCAAGATAACCGAAGAGGAAAGAGAAGGAGATGGAGAGGGACAATTAAAAAATTAAAATTTACAAAGTATCAAATCTATCAATGGAAGAGGAACGCAAGTCATATAACTGAATATAAAATCCAAAGAAGAATCCAAAAAAAATCTTTTGTTTATGAAAATCATAACAAGAGGGGCAAAACAGAGAGAGGGAGAACTCTCTAGATTTCTCAAAAAAATGCATTTATGTACTTTATTGAGAAATAGTATATTAACCCGAGTTAAACATGTACCTATTGTCTTTTTGCATCTTTGTAGAAAATTCCAAGAATTGTAAATATATATCACAACCATGATGGGAACATGCTGGAGATTTGCAAAAGGGATTATTTAGGGATTAAGTACAAGATTATGTTTGACAACACAAAAATCCCTTGGTCGTGTAGGAATTACTTTAACATTAAATTAACGTAGTGGATGTAAATTTTATAAGAATATAAGGAGGACAATAAATTTCCATAAAAATGATTATAAGCGTGAAGAACTGTGTAGGGCTACGGTAAGGATTTAGGAAACGACAGTAGATATTAGTCAGGGCAGTAGGGGTCCGGCACAAGCACCTAGACATAGGCCGCCACGTCAACCCCCCTCCACCATGTTCAATGTGTAATGGGTAATTTCGAAACTGTAGAGCGTTGTCTTCTTCTTTATAGCCTACCTCGATCTATTCTACAATCGATATGGGACTAAGTGCAAAAGATCCCAATTCCTTCCAGCAAGTTTGCACCTGAATGAAGCCAGTAGTTCTTGAAGGTGGAAGAAGCTGCGATGCCATGGACAAAAATGCGTGGAGGAGGAATGCGTGGAGGAGGAGGAATGCCTGGAGGAGGAGCGATTGCGGAGATTGTCTCTAAAGCTGCATTGCGCAAGTGCGCGATCGCCTAAGATCGCTAGGTTGTTGTTTTGTTGTCGTATTGAAAAGTGTTGCAGGGGATTCGATATCCTTATGAGGTGTTGGTGGCGGAGCGCGTGGGCTCAGAGGAGGCGTACGTTATGTCAGTCATGGCGACTACATGCGGGAGCACAACTAAAACTGGCAACCCTTGAAATATTTCTAGTCTCAAAATTTGCATGATTTTAGAATCTCGGCGACGTGGCCGGTGGTCCCCGCAGTTACTTTTGGTCGCCCTCGGTCATCGCTCCATCGCCTCTCCCCCATAAATATTTCCAGTCTTCAAATGAGAGGTTTTCAAGTCATGCCCGCAGTGGCTGGCCTCATCGAGCTAGTTCAAATAAGAGAGAGGCGATTTACTGCCCCCTTGTGGCATTCTAGCTCCGTGCTGACCTGGTTCGGCAGTGCATTGCAAGCTCCCGCAACCTTTCGCAACCTTTCTCAAGCTTTTGCAGGCTTTTGCAGACACTGCTTTCCTTCATTGCCCGAGAAGCCGACCTCGCAAACTCGGTCCACAGGATCCTCCTCGCCATCGACTTCGTTTGCACTCAGGTATTAAATCACCATATGCTCTTTCTTTGCTCCTAACCCTAGCTCTCTCCATTTTCTAACCCTAACTCTTTCTATTCCTAACCCTTGCTCTCTTTATTTCCTAACCCTAGCTTCGAATGTTGGCCGCTTTTCTCTTCTTTGAGCTCAGTTCATATAAATACAGAACTATCTTGAGGTGATTTCAAGGGATAAAAAGAGGGTGTATTGTATTGTAATAACCTAACAAATATACGAGGTTGGTTTATTCTCAGCTCACAAACAGTAGCTCCGAATTGCTATTAACAGACAGAAAATGTGACTGATGTGTTTCTGTGTATATTGTGTGTCATGTGCTCTCCTTGTTTTGACATGTACTTTCAATATTAAAAGCACTTCTTGTATTCTCTGTAGAGTGGACTGGCTTTTGTAACGGTGGGGAAGGGTTCCAACATCAAATTCTTCTCATGATTCTCTAAAGGAGCAGATACTTGAGAAACAGGTCACCTCAGTCAACTTCTCGCTCAGGGTAGCAACCGATAATTGAGCACCCTGATGATGATGTAAGACTAGGTTTGTGTTTCGTCCCATCTCTTTTTGGCAGTATGTATGAAGTTCTCTGAACACTCCGTAGTGTGCTTTACTCCGCGGCCACGCATATGGGTCCAGGCTTAGTGAGTCTTCTTTACTATTGTTTTTTTTTTAATTTGTCTTCAAGCATCTTTCCTGTCGTCAGATATTTAACCAGCAACGTGCTTGCAAGTTGCTACTTACATTTTCGAGGAATCTTGACTGTTAGAATATGTTATGTGGATCAGGTAATAGAGGAAAAGTTTCAAGAAAATGACTCTTCATTATGCCATGAACTAAAACGCGTTTTGAGAGGACTTTGTGTGAAGGTACAGATATGCATTTTCTTGTCGCCACTTGAAGTGGTGCTTGCAAGTCAGTGTTTCGTTTATAATATAGCTTTGGGGATTGTGTTGAAGTTCTAGTCATATGACACTTCAGGAGTTGACTGTTGACGATGTGTTTTTTTCCTCCTTCTTGGTGACTTTCACAGCCTACTTTGTGGGGGGATTGGAAGTTTATTGCATTCTGCTCCTTTGCTGTGTACCAGTTTGCGGTCCTCACTTGCAATCACTAGTGTTATAGCTTTACTCGAGAGGGTTATTATCAGAGCTTGTTTTTTACTGGCTTCTATTGTAGGGACGCTCAACCACAGGTAAGCGCATATCTAAAGGGCGGTATTAGCACAAAGTGGATTGAAGAATTGTGAACTCGTGGGTCCTGCATTATATTTGATTGGGCGATTGGTCAATGTGTACCACTAAGATGTAGAAAGGTAATACATAAGATGTAGCAGTGTGCTCGTAGCATTTACTTTACATATTATGTATGTGCTACACTTATGATGATGGTTATTATAGATGTTGATTATATTCAACACTATTGTATTGAATGCGCAGAGGAGGTGCCGACCTTTGATGGAACTTAGGAAGACCGGGCTAAGTCCGTGCCACAGTGGAAAAGGAATCGACCTCACACAATCGGTTCTTCTCACGGTAACTCTGATTCTCTTAAAAATGGTGAGTACCTCTTTTAGAATGAAGTCCACATTTTGGTATTGATATCTCGACATGCATGGTGGCGATTTTTCTTCAGTATGTCAAAGAGGTCGAAGGCGTTTCGAGAGGGAATTTTTGTGAGAGATGAGGTTGGAGTTGGGTCATTGTTACTTTTATGTGTGCTAGATCGAGAGGGTATTGTTGACGTGAAGGGGAAGAAGGAGGCGATGGGGCGGCGAGAAGGCGCGGGCACAGCGCGTGACTGTTGGAACGTGTATATGGTGGAACGTGTACAAGTGCTAGATCGAGAGGAAGCGGCGACTAAGACACCATTCGTCTCGGGTGAGGTTGATTAGGTTGATTGATCGTATGCTTGTGCTCATGGTCTAGTTCGTATGGGCGGGCAGCTTTATGGTCTCATCGGTTTGCCAAGGCTTCGTGGAAACTGGTGTAGTTGGATGCATTGTGCTTTGATGTAAAATTGGAGTCATATTTGCAAATCGGAGTCATATACTGTAGGCGAGGGTTTTGGTTCGGAATTGTCCTTGTAGATATGGTGCGTATCTCTGTCTGCTGTCACCCGGGATTGCGAGCCGGTGTTCATGGAGTGGAGTGGATGCCGCTGTGTTCAATGATGGTTTAGTTTAGTTTTTGGACTTTTGGTGAGGAGTGTGTGGTTAGGGGTTTGGTTTAAGAATGAGAGAGAGAGAGGGGGTTCTTTATGCGACACTGGAGCGATGGGACAACATTTAGGTCATTCAGTGGCAGGATGGGAATGGGATAGTGCGCTGCTTCTAGCGAACCCTGCGTTTGACGCGACACCGTTGGAATTGAGATCATTGAGGATTAATGCAGTGATTGTTGATGTGTACAGCTTAACCCAGACTGGGAAGGTGCCGTTGCAAGGCTTGTTTGAAGTCCTCTAAACACATCAGGCTTCTGGAAAAAATGATGCTTCAAGGCCAAGCTTGGTCGGCAGATAATACACGTTGAAAATGGCAAGCCTTTTTCTCACCTGGGGTTTTTTGATGAGATTTCTAGAATTCGTGAACGCACTTGCATTGTAAAGTTCTAAGCTCTCCGAGCACGTTGTTCATTGTCTATCTGCTCTTGGTAGTAAGTTATGTGTTTTCATATGTTTTTGTGCAATTTTTGTGCTGAAATGGTAGCTTTTGGAAACAGGGAAGGTGGTGAATAGGAGTGGCGGGAATGAGGATTGTATGCCCTACATGCCTGTCCTGCAATCTGTTGAGCCCGTATGTTTTTGGGCCGGCATAGGCTGCATGCTAAACATCACTAGCCGCAACAGACCCTTGCGGTGTAGTTCATGGAGTCCCTCGTTATTGTGATTGGATCTCATGCAAATTTTGTCAATGCAGATTGTTGATGTCTCACGGAGGAAAGTACGTACCTGCTTGGATACTGAAAGCAAGTCCTGAGAGCAAGACAAATGATAAATGGCAGGTCGTTGTGCCTCCTCTCGACATATGTCAGGCTGGTCCTGTTTTTATAGAGGTATCATTTGTAGGTTCCTTCTGAGCATTGGTTTGAAGAATTGTCGCTCATTGTAAATCACTTGTCGATATACCAGATCAACCTCATAATACCGGATTTTTTTATACCAGGTTGAGAACGAAGGGAGACCTAGCAACACAATGGTTGTGTTAGTTGGGAATGGAGAATTCTGCAACGAGGTGGAGAGCTTGGAGTTATACACGAGTAGCTGTGAAGCACAAGACCTACTCTACGATCTGGGCTGGATGTTGAAAGAGACCACTTTTGATTTGCATGTTTTCACTCAACGTCTTCAATCGCTGCTTTCTTACGCAAACGCAAAAGGGTGGGAACGAGTCGCCGAACGCATCTCGGAAGCAGCCGATAGAAAAGGTGTTTTGCAGAAACTTGTGGGAGCTGCTGACATTTACTCTTTGGACTGGAGCAACATCGAAGTTGGAAGCATTGGATATGAACACCAATCCTACAAACCTCTATCATTCGCAGCTCCAGAGTGGAGCCGAAGTCATCTTATTCCATCTTCAGCTCAAAGAGAGGTTTGTCACTTGCCAATCTTGTCGAGTTCATTTTGGTCTGAGAAAAAACGGGCTTCTCGTAGTTCTTGTTGACTAATGATTCATATCAATGCCTCTGTTTCCAACTTTCCGTTCCTCGTAATTGAGTAACCAGTTGCAAAACCTTTCATTTCTGAGCTTGTGTTCTCTGTGGGTGCTTTTTTGGACCAGACAAATGAAGACAAGCATACACATATAATAACTTGCAGCAGCGGCGAGGATTTAATGACAGCCTCTCTGTTGCCACAACAAGGCATGAGAACGGGCCGCCGCTCTCCATGGGTCGGGCAATGAATTCAAAGAAGTTAATAATGTTGCCCTCGTCTTGGAAACAACTTCCTAAGTTTACTTTATGGACTGAAGGTGGACTTCAGCGTCAATATCCCATGGCAACGTTCGCAATTGATCCACGTCAAACACCATATTCGTTATAATGGAAGATTTTCATGATTTTGAAGATATATGATCTTTAAAGTATCAATATATATAGACAATTGTAGGTGCAAAGCATATCAACAATGCACCAAGAATACTATATTTCATTACATGGATGGACCAAATTAGCCGAATGTCCCAAAAAATGGTAACGCTAAAAGAAGCATGTACCATTATTCCAAGCTTTATTTAAAACTTCATGAAAAAAATTACAAACAACACTCATTCACCCGGAGGCAAAACACAATCGTCCTATCACTAATCAAATGGTCTACGGAGTTCCACCATAAGCTTCTATACGCGTCTTCAAAAAAGCCCTCTGACGTTGCCTTGTCCATGTTGCGCCATTCTCTTGCATTAATGGACTCTCTAGCATTAATGGACTCTCTAGAAGACGCTGCAAACCCCGCCTACGCACCTCGTCACTATTTGATTTGGGCAGCGAGTGCCGGCGGGTGGGGGAAGGAGAGCATTTGCCTCTAGCAGCATCTCCTGACAAAGTTCGGGGACGGAGACATTTACTGAATGGTTCCTGCACAATAGGCGCCACACACAATCCAAAGAAATACACTTTAGGTCGAATGCTGCTACACAACACACATGAAAATTTAATCATTGAGATCCATCCTAGCGCACAGTAGGTCGGATGGAGCTAAAATGCAAAAGGAAAGATCCACAGAGCACATTTAACCCCCAACAAAAAAACAAGCTCAAATGAACCAAAACTACATTAGTGCAATGTAGCTCAACAACAAACCAAAATTGTCTAGGCCAAAACATCGCAATAGTGCAATAAATTGGAGGTCATCATAACACGCACCGCAAGCGAGCGTTGGGAAGTACCATCCCTTAAACCGTCGTAGAGAATACGCTTTGCTGGAGTACATTTATCCGGATTTAAAGGCGGGGACCCAGGAACTAAACGAGGCCACTGCGGCGAAGGCGAGTTGTTCCTATCATGAATTGGCTCCCGCGCAATAGGGCTTTCAACAACTCCGCCGTCCACTGCCATGGTCGAATAATCCATGGTTGATTGCGCGGTTACAGCAGAGTGCAACAAAAGCCCTTTACTCCGAAGAGAAAGGACGAACTCCTCTGGTCCTAGCAAGGAATCTACGGACGCCCGACAGTCACGGTCCTGTAGAAATTTCAACCACAGCGACACTCACATACCTTAGAACAATAGATGAAAATTCCAATCATTCAAAAAAGCACGACATTCCATCAGCAATAGATATCCAATTCCCACAACAAACAAAGCGGTGAAACATCTCAGTTTCATTTATAAAAAAAATATATACAAAAAATGGTCCAACAAAATTTACAACATCGAGCTGCAGTCAATCAATACAGTTTAGCTCTATGCGACCTAAAGTGTAAAAGGCATCTAAGCGTTCCCAACGGCATTAAGAGCGGAGATTTTGAAACGCTTGGATTGCGTTCCAGATACTTGCAGACTGACCACACGTCTTCTGATCATTATAAAACATCTCCCGGCTAGAGGGATGTTCGGCCCGATACTACGCTAGACCACTCGGAAACTGATGAAGGTCAGAGAGATATGGCAGCAATTCCTCCAACAATACAGAGTCGTCTCTCGCGCCAACATGTTTGTGCGACCATGATCGAAGAAGAAGGACGTTCTCCAGCAAATTGAGCATGTGCTTAATTGGGCTGTCGTCAATGACAAGCGTATTTTCCGGAGTATACTCACGACCCAACCTATTGAAGAGATGGCTCGATAAGGTCTTCAAGAAGATGTCCTTCTGAGTGCCAGATTCCTTCATGTAGAATGTTCTGCTACCGACTCTACGCTCGGAAACCCTATTGCAACTCTCCCGACCAAAGATCCTGAGAGGGTACGAAGAACTATGCTGAAAAAGATAATTACATATCTGACGCGTTGTAGATTCCATCATCGAACTCCAGATCGTGATGGTGGCAATCTTAGACAACTTCGTAAGGAATTCAGCACAACCAGGGCGCACTCGAACTAGTTTAGGGCCTACTTCGGCCGGCAGCGAAGCCGAGTGAATGGACGGGATAGAGTCCCTGGATCCTCTGGCCTGCCACGACGGCTCACACGTGCATAGAATCCCATTGAGGTCCAGCACAATGTTCAACCACCTGCCCTCGATATCTGATTGGACTCTAGGTATTTCTTCTAGATTATTGGCATCATTTATTGATGCCTCGCCGACCAGGTTCGGAAACGCCAGGAGAACGACCAATATTACTACAGATTCATTAACAACGACAAATCAACAATACGTAGAACGAAAGAGATAAATGGGGGGACGAGTGATGGGGGAATGAGTGGAGTTCGAAAAGAGTTAGAAGAATACCTCGAGAACTTCATCGTCCTGCACCATTTTGTCTCGGGCACCCATCGATCCCAACGAACCCTGCATGCTGTCAAGGGGCCCGGAGTGCCCGACATCCATTTGGGGGCACGGTTCTGGGACAAGAAGAGGTGGCTCAGAATCATGATTGATCTCGTCTACGAGCACGGCTGAAACTTGGACGACCTCTTCTATGACTGGTTGAGCAATCGCGTCATCACCGAAACTTAGATCTGGAAAAATTCAACAACTTCACCCTATCAGCGGATGGGCACAGAGGACATGGATACAAGTCACAGTGGTTAGATGTCAAGCAGTTTAGCTCGAGTCGAGCTGAAGTGCTCGCCGCGCACTGTAATATTAACAAAAAAATTACCGGAGTACAAAATTGGACATTTACAAAATGTTCTGCCTCTATACACTCGCAACTACGTTACACTAACCTGACGATGACCTGGAGACATCTGCAATAGATTCGTCCCGATCTGGCGACTTCGGAGGGAAAGAGGGGCGGGCCGATGCGGAAGGGAGAACAGGAAGCAATTGAGCCCCACTGGAGACGGGGGAGGTACCCAACGGATATGGTAGCTGCAAATCGAGAGACGGACTCGCAGACTCGCCATCCGGTGATGCGGGAGGCTGGGGGATTGCAGCAATAACTACGGGCGGTGCTGTGGCGGCAGTAGGCAAATTAGCCGACATGAATCTCTGCATCATGAGCATCATCTCGGCATGCCTCTGATCTTGGTCTCTCTTCATTTCATCGTCACGCCTCCGCTGCAGATCCCTGAGCTCCTCGTCGCGCTCCGCAAGCCGCTGCTCCATCAACCTCATCCGGGTGGCCTCCTCTTCGAGCTTCTTCTCAAGGGAGATCAACCTGCTGTCATCCTGAGCGCTGCTCGCGATAGCCAACGGAGAGCGCGTGCTCGAGCTAGCAACCTTCCTCTTCTTGGCCGCCGGGCGAGCGGTTGAAGCGCCCAAGGTGGGAGTTGAATAAGGCCTGTCGGAAATCTCCAACGAATCCAACTCCGGGAAGTCGAGTCGGTGTCGCGAGGATGCGATTGTGTCTCCTGCTTCAGATTGAGAGGCACTCTGAAACTCAGGCGGAGTAGCGTCAACGAAGTCGTCTTGGGACTCATTATCCGGAGTGACGGTGCTCGAGATCGGGCACGCAACCACAGCGCTCGGCTCCGCATCTTCCTCCTCATCGCCGAGGTCAATAATGGCTTTCCCCTTCCCCTTTCCAACGGCATCTCCAAGCTCGGGGAAGATCTCCGAGTTGACGTGATACGTAGAAATATCGAAATCGGCCCGATCCAACGTCAAGGCGACCTCAAAGGCGTCATCGAGATCCTACTCATCAGTGTCGTGAGAAATGCAGAATGCCTCTAGGTCCAGCATCTGCACACCAATGGATTGAACAAGATTCAATTTAGGTCGAGTCGAGCTAAACTCACTACAAACAATTGGTGGTATGAAAACTCAGCTATTATAACTTCAAATCATACGAACGAAGTAAATGACATCCATAAAATCGTACAAGTAAAAGCCGACACTTTAGCTCGAGTCGAGCTAAAGTGACACCAAAAGAGCATAGGCAAGACCTCTTTGAAACTAAGAGGTCAGAAAGGGAATAAACAGTTTAGCTCGAGTCGAGCTAAACTGCAGGGATGCTTACCACACTCGCTGTCAGTAATTTCGTCCCGCCAAACAGTTGGACAACAGATTCCCCCCTCTTGCAGAACAGCTCCAGGACCTTGATGAAGAACTCCATTCTCAGCTCGTTCAAATTCATGGAGTACGCCAACTTGTTGTACTTGCGCAGCTTCGTGTACAACACATGCTCTGGAGCTGCGTAGATCTTCTTTACGGCCGGGATCACCGTAAGCTCCATCTTGAAGAGAAAGAGGAGCCGAACGGGGTCTAGAGCGTTGTTAGTCTTCGGCGCAAATCCTCCGAGGCGCTCGTTCTCGGAGGGAAGATACTTCGACTGCAGCACATCGTATGCATGGCACAACGACAGGCCCTCAGCAAACGCTGTCACTTGAAGGTGTGACTGCTCGTTGCCGCAAATGAAGAGCTAGGCTGGAAGATCGGTAAGGGGAGGCTGCCCTTTCGATGCGAATATCGTCATGAACTCGTCGAAGAAGGGCCTCTCCAACGACGACGATGACATCCCAAAGAACCCAGGGATGTTCCGGAAGTCGATGATGCCGAGCTTCACATTGCAGCCCAGGTTGCGCCACGAATCCGAAGGCCACGTCCCGAGCGAATTCGTTGCCGCCTTGTAAGAACGAAAGTGCAGCGCTCCCACTGGTGAAACGAACCACGACCGCACATCGATGAAGACTCTGAAGAACTCCTTCGGGTACGGAGAGAGATCTTTACATTTGCAGTTGCGAAACTGCGTCTGCCTCAAGTTGGCGTAGTACGAATCCGGTGGACCCCAATCCAAGAGGGCACGCTTGGAGGCCTTGCTGACGTTGTAGTTCTTCATGAACGTCCGCCAGTTTGAACGTCTGTACGCTCCAGTGCTGTTGAAGAAGGCCAGCTCCGGCCTGATCAGTTGAAGCTCCATCCGAGCAACCTCCTTCCTCTTCCTCCGATCCACCCAGTCCCGGGCTGTATAGCAATCCTCCAGCGCAGAATTTGGCAGTTTGATTACCACCTTAAGGTAGGGCAGTTTCCGAGATGGCCCTGATCGATTGAGAATGTGCTTGCACATTTTCGCGTGATCGGCTTCGGTCATGTTGCCGAGAAACTTGAAGAACTCGCGCGTCAGAACCCCATCCTTCTCAGGAACCCAAGACTTTGCGTCCTTGAACTTTGCCAAGGGCGTCGAAGTTGAATCGACATTGATGAGGTCGCCATGCGCCGCAGAAGAGATGACATCAGACCAGAGCTCGAAGGTCTCATCTGTCGCGGTGATTATCTTCACCTCGTTCGTAATTGAAAGCTCCTTCGCCTTCCCGGCTTTCTTGAGCGCCGCCTGGCTCTTTGCAACGTCGATCATTGCGAAACGCTCACGAACCGCGTTAAGAAATGGCTGCGCAGAACATAAAAGGGTCGTTTGAGTATACAATAAAGCAGGAATATTAACATGTCCAGTAGGGTCCAAATACTGCAAGTTACCTCGAGTCAAGCTAACTTGCAACCCATGAGCAGACAATGACGATTTCTTATCTATACATATGACTGTACAGATACAGAGCGCATTTGCACTTTAGCTCGAGTCGAGCTAAAGTGCATGACCTTGGTTATGATATATTACCTCAAACTTCTTGTCATTTGCAATCTCCGCTACCGTTCTCCGACCTGACTTGTGAGACCCGCGAACGCCTGTGGCGGAGTGCTTCGGCATTGGTCTCCCAGCTTGGATCCACAAAGCACGGGAGCCGAGGATATTTGTTGCCCACGTTGGCTTGAACTGGACCAAATGATTCACGCGATTATAATACGCGGAAATCTTCCTCAGCTTCTCCGGATCTTGCGTCCAGACAATGTAACATTGTCATGTTCGGAAGTGCCTTCTCATCACCTCCGGAACGTTGCCGTTAATCATCTCCTTTGAGGCAGCAACGTTGTGCTGGCCGTTGATGATGTAGAAGTCGCAGTTGCTGAGCTCCTCCACAGTCGTCGGCATAGTGTCGAGCTTCGGCATGACGCAGAGAGTCTGCTTCTACGTCTTGTCTGGCATTTGGAGGTAGTAATGCTTCAACTCCTCCATGCCCCGAGGCTCGAACGCACGGATCGTCTACTCCGGCGGTGCATTATGCAACCTCATCACGTCAAGCTCGATCTTCATCTCTTTGTCGCCTTTGAAAAAGCAGCTCTGACACTCCGTCCAGAATTTCTGGTAAATCTGTTGGACGTTGTTGTAGTCGATTGTCTCTCCGTATCCGAGCGCCTTGGGGAGCTCCGAGAGTGCAGAGGCCATCGAATTGGCTAGCTCCTCCTCTGATACGAGCTTCGACTTCTTTCTTGAAGAGGTCTCCGGCTTCTTGGCAGCTGAGCGCTTCTTGACGGGGGAAGCAGACAGCGTGTTGCGCAGAGTGCTTTGACTTGTTCTCGCACCTGGAGTTCTAACCGGTACCGACGCTTGACTCATGTCCTGGCTACCGGTCACGGCCCCCGAAACCGGTGAAAGTTCTATCGGGCATCTTGCCGCGATATTCTTGGCCTTACCTAGAGCGGCAAAGGTACTCATTCTAGAGAGAATGACGCGCAATTTATTAGCTATAGCCTTTGCTTTCAGTGGCTGTCCGCTACTAGTCTCCCATTTCTTAAGGGAGATCTCATGCTCGACCTGAGTCACTATTTCCTCAAATTTGGAAGACCTAAGAGAATCGACCAAATCCAAGATACAGAAGGGAGATGAACTATTGTTTACTATAATAGTAAAGAAATACGGATCTAAGGACTCAGTGGTCGTCTCACACGACAACTTAACGTGATCGTTATCTTCGTGGACTACATCAGTAACTTTGGTCTTGAAGTCGATGTGCTGGGGATCGACGATAGCACCAGCGAAGGTCTGACCAAATACTAAATGATCCGTATAGGTCGCCCACAGAAGCGTCCACTTCAGTGTCATCGATGGGTCCTTCAGCTCCCAGCAATCCAAGTGGTTGTTGTCGTCCCCATCGTCATCGTCAACGTCGACAGGCTTTGGCTGGAAGAAGTGCTGCAGTTGCGACACCATCCTGTCCCTCTCAGATCTGCACAAACACGAAACAGAGCAAAGATATTAGATTGCTCTATTGATCATCCGATTAGGACGGCGAGGTCACACATTAGCTCGACTCGAGCTAAAGTGTACCGATATTCAAGTATGTGAGTAATACTCTACAACAAAATTTAGTCATTTAGAACGTTCTCTTAGACGCTTACAATCAACTCATGTCTACTTCTCGTTCAACTCTCAGAAATGTGGGAGAGCTTCAGTTCCCCCTTAAATCACTCACGAACCTCACTCTTTGAGGTTCTCAAGTGGTTGAAGCGGGACTGAAGCTCTTGCACGATTTATGAGAGGTGAACGGAAAGTAGACGTGAGTTGAGTTAGGAGACTCCAATTACACCAATGTATCAATGTTGTATTCAAGTTTTAGCTTCATCATTAGCTCGACTCGAGCTAAAGTGCTCATGCATGGAATGCATAGCTGAACAGTTCTGACACTTGCAGTATTCATTCAAACGACTTTCCTATACATTTCTATTCAAATCATGGCTACTTCTCGTTTAACTCTCAGAACTGCGAAAGAGCTTCAGTTCACGCTTCAATCACTCACGAACATCACTCTTTGAGGTTCTCAAGTGGTGGAAGCGAGACTGAAGCTCTTGCACACATGTGAAAATATAACGAGAAGTGGCCATGAGTTGGGTCGTCGGTATCATTGGATTACTATACATTTGGACTGTGTAAAGTCCGAATGTTGTTGTGTTTGAGTTGTTCTTTATGTTTATTGTCTCACTCTTTAGCTCGATTCGAGGTAAAGTGTGTAGGCTTTACAGAGAGGCCATGTTTTATTTTAAACCTAGTATTTAAGAGTTTATATTAAGATTTTATTTCGAGGAGTCGCTTTTAGCGCAACCGAAGACGTACGCAGTCGTACAATTTAGCTCGAGTCGAGCTATTATGTTACCTCGATAGTGTATTATAGTCCACACTTTAGCTCGGGTCGAGCTAAAGTGGGACTTTTCTGTGCACATTTGGCACACTTACGCTCTAGTTGCATCAAAGTGCGCTTTCGTGTTTGCTTCATTGATCACACTTTACCTCGAGTCGAGTTAAAGTGTGGCCAGATGTGCACGGAATAGGTCCACTTTAGCTCGACTCGAGCTAAAGTGTGGCCAAAGGTGCACAGAAAAGGCCCACTTTAGCTCGACTCGAGCTAAAGTGTGGATATTAGTGCACAGTGGAGGCACACTTTAGCTCGAGTTGACCTAAAGTGTGGACAATAGTGCAATATGGATTTCCCACATTAGCTCGACTCGAGCTAAACTGTGTTCAATGAATAGCGTATTCATCGCAGATTGTACAGATTCGTCATTCATTATATGATACTGAAGGCGTAGGGTTTAGGGCTCCTGGGTGAGAGTATGGATTTTACCTTTCAGCCATTGCTTATGAACCTTAATGATTTAATCCCAGACAAATTCTGCTGGAACTAGACTTCTTGCAACAACAATTACAAACCCATACACAAAATCAATCAAAGTAGCATATGGAAACCAAAACATTGAAATCTTTCACATTGAAATCAACACTTTGAAATGGGCACATTGAAATTCAGCACTTTGAAATAAACACATTGAATTCAGCACATTGAAACAATGACATTGAAACCAACACATTCAAACTAGCAGAAAGTAGCACATTTACACCAGCACAAACCAGCACATTTAAACTAGCACAACAAATATCCACAAACCACCACAAAACCACCACATTCAAATCACCACATTCAAATCATCACATTCAAACCAGCACATTGAAACCAATACACACTCTCATCTACATGGTGACACATACATCAAAAGCAATGCTACACATATATTATGTTTCAACACATCATATCAAAAGCAAAACTACACAAATATCAAAAGAAATGCAAGACTGAATGAGTGCACTTACCTTTAAAACTGAGAAATCCGACTGGAAAAGTTGGAAGTCTTGTTACTTGTTCACGTCAATCCTCCACGCACGGCCGTTTCAGACTCTACGTGCTCACAGAAACTCACAGAAACTCACACACTCACAGAAACTCACACACGCTCACAGAAACTCACACACACTCACAGAAATGCACACACTCACAGAAACTCACACTCACGGAAACTCACACAAACTCACACACGCTCACAGAAACTCACACACACTCGCAGAAACTCACACAAACTCACACAAACTCTCACAAACTCACACAAACTCTCACAAATCTCACACAATCTCACGCAAACAGCCCTAAACTCTGGCGCTACAGTGTACACAAAGTCACACAACAACAACAGATTGCACGACCTACAAACCCTATGCGTAGGAAACCCTAAACTCCAGAAATTGCACGCGGAACCTATACACAGCGCTACAGTGTAAAAACATAACAATCCCTGTAGATAACGAAACTAACACAAACTAACGCATCAACTCACAAAACTCACAAAACATCAACGCCTGGAAGTACACGGAAAACCTGGACTGCAACGAAAAGAATAGAAAAATGGCTCGCGCCACGACTTCGTGGGGAAGTTTCTGGGCCACCTAAAGCCGTGAGGGTCGAAACCCTGTGGCCGTTTGGTGGTCCCGAGATACCCTCGGGATACCCTTTGCGATATTGGGGTGTAACTCCCGGGTATTATGCCGGATGCTCCACAAATCCTAAACCTTCGTTACTGATACCCGGACTTTTAAGAAGCCAATTTAATTTTACCAGAATAAGTTCAAGATATTACGCGCCTGTAGTATTTGTGTACTCGTAAATTTCCAACACAATTTTTCTGAGCCATTAATACTACAATTTTGCATATTTTAGGGCAACGAACACGTAGCAAAAGGAAAGTGATTATTTCCAATTTCATTCGTAGGATCTCAATTAAAACTTCTAAATTGACATTTTCTCAACAATACACAAACTTAAATTGGATGAAAGTGAACGTTTATAGTATTTAGTGTTTAGTTTTCTTTCATGGTTTTAGTGGATCAGTTGGCTTTCACTTCACTCGATTTCAATTTTTGCATTACACAAGGAGTAAATTCATTACCATCGATATATATAAGTTTCTCCTACACCAATTATTAGGTGAAGCACACTTAAGAGAGTTTTAAAGCTACGATTTTAAGATTCTATTACTTTGAATTCAAGTTTTGTTTTTTATGAGTTTGATATTATTTTCTATGACAATCGAATAGACAATAAGTATGTTAAGACCACATCTTGCAATTGTATAATTATAAAATAAATGCCCGTGCACACTTTAGCTCTAATGGAGCTAAAGTGTGCGTATTTGCTTTATAGTTCCCTACATTTACTGATGGTGTACACTTTAGCTCTAATAGAGCTAAATTGTGAATTTTTTCTGTACTTTTCACTTCATTTTGCTTTTATTGTAACGGTACAAATACAGTTGTTAGAGCATCTCCACCCCTGACGGAGAATTTTCCACGCCAGCGGGAAGGTGCCCAAGTTTGAGATGAAGTGAGGGGGGTCACCCTTTTCCCCCCGCACCGTCCCCGAATTGGCGACTGTGAGGGAACGCCAGCGCCCAGCACTAACGCCATAGTAGGCTAATTTTTTGGAAGGTTTTTATTGATTTCTTTTAATTCCCTCGTGTAATTTCATGCTTGAACACATGCTCTCGGGGACTTTTGGTGTCCCCTGTACTTTTTGTAAATTTACTATTTAGAGGAACCGGCGCCGCCACTCCAGTGGGCCGGGACACCGGCCTAGGCCTCACGGAGTCGACTTTACCGTGTTTATTCTTGCATTCCGGTCACTCGGCCCCGGTGGAGATTATCTTTTTCTAGTACACTATTTGTCAACAAGTTGGCAACTAGTTTTAGCCACCATTGTCCTGTATTATCCCTCATTCGTTCACCTACTATAGTTCATTTCGTAACAGCCCTCTATCAAAACTCTTCCCTAGCACACAATTTTGATACTTGATAAAAAGTATAAGCTCAAAGTCTTCAGCCTACCGGTCGCCATGCATTTATTCTTCGTCTCATCTTCAACCTCAATTTCATATCCTTTTATCCACAACTATTCTCATTCCCATCTCTTGCATTTTCTTTACATTATTTAATATTATCTAATGAATATTTAATGTGTAATCAAATATTTAGCCAATAACTAATGACTTTGTAATGATTTTTTAGAGGATAATTCATGTATATTGGTATATCTGTAACTTTTATGCACAATTAAAGAATATTGGAATTTTATTTATTGAATGTTGGAAGTTTTAAAAGTATATTTATGATAGTTTATTAATATTTATATATTTAATGATTATTTAAAGAGTATTAAATGCACTGTTAATGAATAGTTAATGAAAAGTGCATAAATTTCTAATGTAAAATTAATGTGTATTTGAATATTTAATGAGTATTTTATTAATATTTATTGAATATGTAATGCACATTGAATGCGTATTATGTGATGGATATCTAATGAGTATTTTACTTGTATTCCTATATTTATTGTATGTTTAAGTTTTTTCCTTTTCCAATATTCCTTTTTTTTCTCATTTTCGTTTCCAGAAGAATGTTCTTATATTTCCAGTCTTCTACTTGTAGTTTCATTTTCCCTCCATATTTTACATTCTACTTTGTCCAATTTTTTATATTTTCCTTTTGCTCCATACCTACGTCCGCTTATTCCCAAGCTCTTTCTTGCAAATTCTTCCTTTTCTACATGCACTCAACCCTTCTTTACTATGATGCTCAAGATGTAATCAAATCATGATAAAGGTTCCCTACAGTAATTGTCCACAAGTAAAAAACTTTATGTTCTACTATTTACTATGATTGACATTTAGTGTAGTAGTTGGCATTTAGTGTAATATAGTTTTGTCACTACACTTATTGTAAATTTTACAATTACTGTGTGCATTCCTATTTAGTTTCCACTTCTCTAGAAGCCATCTTCTGTATACTGGAGCTACATAGTGCATTTTTGCTTTCTAATCCACTCCATTTAGTGATGGTGCACAATTTAGCTCTAGTAGAGCTAATCTGTGCATATTATCTTTTTAGTTCACTGCACCTAGTGATGAGGCACACGTTAGCACGAGTGGAGCTAAAGTGTGTGCACACACTCCTTTTAGTTCACTGCATGTAGTGATGGTGCACACCTCTGCTAAAAACCGATCTGATGTATGTGCAATGTGAATTTCCACTTCTACAAACAATCATTTTGAACTCCGTACTTCTCTTTATGGATAAGTATTTCACAAGTGGAATAGTAATCTTTTGAATTTTAAAAGGATTTTCAAAATATGTGGATCTAAATCTCTAATAGTAATATTAAAAAACAAAAAAATATAACGATCCCCTAGTTTTTAGTGGATATGAAGTCTAAGTATTCTTGGTACCCTAAATCAATAATATGTGACAATGTGAAAAATAGATGAATGAATATGTAATCTTATTTTTCACTAGAAAAATAACATATTTTTTCACAATATCATTTGTTCTAATATTACTTCTATGTATTGAAAATACCACATTCCATACTGTGTCATAGCAAAAGGTTTTTTAGGTTGCTCGATGTGCCGGCAATCGAGAAGTTTCTCTTTTGGCTCGCATAACTTTTAATGAAGACGTTCATTGAGAAAATAAATTACTTATAAATATGCCTCTCATTGAGAAAATACATTACTTATAAATATGCCTCATTACTTTTATCATCCTTCTACAAAATTTTGAGAATTTAAAATATAATTTGCGACCACTAGAACGTGCTCAAAAATTAATTATTCCATTTTTGCATGTATAAATAAATTCAAAATTACTTACATTACGAACATTAAATTATGCCTGATGCACTAAGTGATACACTTTGTATTAGTTATATTTTATATTTTGATTATCCTTTTTTTGTCATGAGGAGGTCTCTCCGTTTCTTATTTAAATCTTTTAATATTGTTCCACTCTCTATGTTTTACAAATGACAAAGTCTTCAATTTCACGTCTAAATATGAAATAAATTGTATATGGTCAACAAATCTTCCATCTTTTATGTCATGCTTAGATTGCCACACCCTAAAGTCATGAAAATACAATGTGAACTCAAGAATAAGATATTTTAATTGAAATATTAGTTTGCGCACATTTCAAGTCTTTGAGTACCTCTAAGTGGAAAGTAACCAATTTCAATTGCAAATCCAGACCATGGGGACATTGGGATTCTTGCCAAAGAATGCACATTCTAAATTGATGATGAAATAGTTACATGACGCACATTTTTAAAACCCCAAAGAAATGATGTCCAAAGCATGTTTGAATACATTTGTTTTGGCTAAAAATACACGTGCACATATAATATGTTTTTTTGTTTTTTTAAATGCTACTCGTCTCTTAAGGTCTTTGATTTCAACATAATAGATAAGTCCTATTTGGATTGTAATAAAAACTATTTCTAATCATCTCAATATCTTCTCTACATTTCCCTATACCGTAGTTGAATTGTCAATATCATGAATCTTCAAAGTATTATTATATTGAAATGAATTGACATCAGAAGATATCACCTAAACCAAGGATCCTAAACCGTGAACCTTAAACCGTGAACCCTAAACCTAAACCTAAATTCCAAACCCTGAACCCGAAACTCCAAACCCTAAACCCGAAACTCCAAACCCTAAACCCTAAACCTAAACCTAAACCTAAACCTATCCAAAACCCTGAGCGTTACCCTAAAATCGTGTATATAACTCGCATGTGCGAGTATATTCGAGGTATTGACCTTTCCTTATTTTAGTCAACCGGGAAATAGTTGATTCAGTTTCCCGCCAAGATTTCGAATTTGCACTTTTTAGGGGCTGTGAAAAAATCCCCCCCCCCCGCCAATTCTGAAGTTTCCTCCCGCCAATTCTGAAACGTTCGTGTGTCCGTGAGTGACCTCGCCGATACTCGAAAACTTTCTTCATTTGTTTCCTTCTCGCTTTGGTTGTTGTGTAAGGTTGTTGTGGAGAGGCTTGGAGGTAGTACGACTGTCAGAGCTTGAAGAGGGCAACACCTATAGGTTGCGCACGGTTGAGCAGGTGAGGCAACAACGTACCGGTTGTCTTCTTCATAAGGTACACAATGTATACTTCTTGCATTCTCCGTGCACAGTCTCTAGCAATTAGGATGTGACAGTGTGTAGGGTTATTGCGCAAGTTCCAGCTGCTACTGTGATTTTGAAGCATCAGTGAGAGTTTCTTGACGACTAACGGAAAGATTTGGGTTGTAGTTTACAGAGAGTCAGATTCATAGGCGGAAGAGTTTTCCCATACGAATCCCGACAAAGGCGCCGAGAATCGCGGAAGAACAGTTTAGCTCGACTCGAGCTAAACTGTCTTACGTTCTTTCGAAGGACAGTTTAGCTCGACTTGAGCTAAACTGTCGGTCAATATCATTATTGTCAGTTTAGCTCGAGTCGAGCTAAACTATTCTTCGATCGAAGGTAAGACAGTTTAGCTCGAGTCGAGCTAAACTGTCAATTCAATATTGTAGGACAGTGCAGCTCGTATGTAGCTAAACTGTCCTACTATAATGTTTCAACAGTTTAGCTCGACTCGAGCTAAACTGTCTTACCTTCTTTCGAAGGACAGTTTATCTCGACTCGAGCTAAACTAATCTACCTTATTTTCTATGTCTTTTTAACTCGACTCGGGATAAAATTACATTGCGTCTTATAGTCATTAAATCAGGTCGGATCGGGCCAAATTGTCACTGTCGAGGGTGAGATTATTTCATATTCGGATTAAAACTAATCGCATTAAATTTTCTACTTCTCATATAATACCGCATCAGTTTACCTCGAGTCGAGCTAAATTTGTCTGTTCTTTAATGTCAATTCACTTGTAGCAAATGTATTTTCAAGCGCCAGACTTTACCTCTTCATATGCTTCTTCATTGATGTCTATTCCTACAAGGTATTCACCTATTCTTATTTGGCAGAGTTGTTTAATATTTACCTCATTTGAATGCAGAATGTCGTCTTCGGAGGACGACGATGTTCATGTTGACACTCCTGTGAACCCTGACCTTCCTGAGTTTGATGTTATTCCTCGCCGTCTCTGGGTCGGGATGACTGTTTCGCTTCACAATGGTTAGGGTGTTCGCGTTGCAGAGGGGTTGGTTCGCAATGTCCGGTCCAGTGCAATTCTAGGTTCCTCTGGTCCTCTTGGGGATTCGAATGTTGTAGTACAGGTGTCCAGTACTTTTGTTCTGGAGGAAGCTCCTGATGAGTGGAGGTACTCGTTTAAGTCCTGGCCTATTCAACAAGTCTTCTTAAACGGTGTGAGTCTCTTCCATCATTGCCTTAGGGACGTTTACAATGTCTGGTTGGTTGAGCGTAACAGACCTCTAGGTGGGAGCTCCCGTTCTTACGACAATTCCTCAAGGAATACACGTCCAACAGTGTCCAGGAATGCTGAATTTCTCATGACCCCTCTTTCCATTAACGCAGTTGCGAGCAATAGTTGTTGCAGTGAGAATTGTGTACAACACTATCCTAGAGATAAAATAAAAGTCCTTCGGATGCGCTTGTACTGTGAGACCATTGTGCATTTTAGAAATCATATCAAACTCGACGTTCATAGACAGTTTCATAGAAACTCTTCGGGTAGGAAGGTTGTGACCCTAGAGGGTGTGGACGTTTGTGCCCATGCTTGGATGAAAATCATGGGTGTAAGTTTGAGTACTTTCTATCAGAATGCGAAGGACGTTGCCGCTGGTCATGCGGCTCAACACCATGGGAATACCGGTTTGCGTAAGCCTAGAGGTCATACGGTTGTGGCTATTGCCGCTCTTGGAGCCATTCTCGATAGACATGCGGACCACATGCCTCACAAGTCCCGTGTTCTCCCATCTGGTGAGAAGGTTGTGGCAAAGGTCCTTCCTGCAAGTTTTAAGTGGAAGGATCGGATACCGCTTCTTGATGATCATCTCGCTGATTGTGGATTGCCGCCAATCTCAACCTCAAGCTTGAGTAAGATTCGGCGAGTGAGCTTTCCTGAGTACTATGCCAAGAGAGGTGGAGACAACTTCGCCCGTTGTTCTACGTGTGACAAATACCAGGATCAGAAGAAGCTTACTCAACTTGGAACACAAGCATCGCTGCTATGGCAAAAGAAGATTCAGGTTCACATCGATTCTGCCTTCTCACATCGGGACTTGTACTACCTGAACCGATTTCGATCAAAGTCGTCGCCCCAGGAGGTTCTTACCATCATGCATGATAAGATGGATCACTCAAAGACCGCGTCCCCGGTTTTTTCACATAAAACAAAGCACTTAGATGGGCTTATGAAGTTGCCTCTTGCAATCACAGGCATGCTTGCCCATGGTCATGTGGACCAACGTTACGCCCATTACGGCCTTGATTTATACTCCCATGATGCCAATTACACGGTTGGGTCGTTCGCAAAACTATTGCGTGACTTGGAGGCGCCTCCAAAGTCATCGTCCCGGCAACTCTTTCCTGAATCTTGCTCTCATCCATTGTATGCGGCCGTGTTACGGGGTGCAGAGATGTGTTTGGATCCATTAGGGCAGATTCCTGATATCCCAGTTCCTGGGAGGCCTTTGCCACCAATATTGAACGTGCAAATGGACAATGTAGTTGGTGATAACAAAAATAGATTTGTTTTCTATTTTTGGTCTCTTCTTGTTGCAAAACGCATCTTCCGCAAGGTATATGTTAATTTTATGCTAGTTGGTCATACACATGATGATATAGATGCATTATTTGGACATTGGAGTATGACACTGAGGAAGGAGAGTTTTCCAACCATTCCTTTGTTCATGAGGTCGTTCATGAAAAATGAGAGTGTTCCCACAATCCCGCATCTCATTCAAGAGGTTCCTGACTTTAAGAAGTTCATTGGGGATATGATTGCGGACGGTGATGAAGCTTTGCAGGGTCATACGAAGGCTCATCAGTTCAAGTTTTATGTGGACTCAAGTGGTTGTCCGGTAATGAAGTATAAAATCCTTTGCCATGATGAGGATTGGCTTCCTAAGGGAGGAGAAGGTAGTGGCATCAAATTGTGGAAGGAGGATTCTGAAGGGAGGTCTTTATGGCCTCGCGGAGAACCTGATGCATTGAAGCCTTCTACGATGCGGCATCTCCATGAAGTGGTGAAGGGACTTTCAGGATTCATCGATCACTAGGAGCAATCATCGCGGGAGTCTGTTGAAGCCCGTTCGCATTTTGAGCCGCTATCGTATTATTGGCGCGATGTTAGAGATGCTCTGACACTTCCAATGGATACACCGATATCATTGGAAGACGGCTTGTGGCCAACGACGCGAATTGCCCATGCCATTGAAGATGAGTTCTCAGCGGAGGGTGAGGTTCGCGAGGAGTACCGTGAAGATGAGCATTTTGTTGGCCAGAGAAGCGATCGTCCACCTCCTTCTTTTAGAGTTGGCCGTGATCTTTTTGCTGGCTATTTTGTTGCATTGCGGCCTTGTGATGGGGACGAGCGCCCATTTTGGATTGCTCAAGCAGTTTCAGTTCCTAATTCTAATCCGGATATGCCAAACACCGTGCGTATCCAATTCTACCGCCCTATATCGCGCGATCGGGATGTTGTGAAGTTCTACAAAGATTGGTGTAGGGTGAAAAATCAAGTTCAAATAAAATATCCACGACTACTCATAATTACAGGTTCGTTCTAGGGGAGGGTCGAGTTCGACTAATGTTACATATTTAGGGATAGATTGTAATGTAAAAGGTAGTTTCTATTGACAAAACCTAAGTTTATTCACTATTTAGGATTGTTAGTATCACTCATGAAAGAATGTCAAGACAAAACCCAGGGATTCTATCGTGTCAAGGAAACTTTTTCTCTTGACAAATAGTGCCAATGCCCACCGTGCTGCCTGGTTCACTCACCAATGGAACTAGCCATTGCATCACTCATTGCGGTTCATTGATTATGTTCATTCAATAAATCAAATCTTACCTCATGCAATTTCCAGCTTTACTCCATTATTTGATCTTCCAAATGCCGGTACAATGTTCTCTAGCATGCAATTTAGTATGCCTAGCAACCTAATTGTCACAAGGATCTAAATTGTGCCTACATGCAATGATTTATGCAATGCCACTCATTATGCACAACATCATTGACTCATAAAACAAAAGATCAAGTCACACTCTTGTCTTTTATTTTATTTCAATTTTCCATAATTTAATTGTAAAAACTTATGCTTGTCAATCACAAGTTCTATCAATTAAATTAATTATTTAATTCACAAGATAGTACGTCACTCATGAATTTAATTAAATGGTAAATTATTCTCACACAATAATCTACTATCAAGGTGTTTCCTTGATGTTTCCAATGAAGAACTATTTTTTTATATTTTATATAATTTATGACAATGACTTATACATGCCTTCACTCGTCCCAAGTGTAAGACTATGCAACACAAGTCATAAAACAACAAAGAGAAAACAAATGCAAGACACTAAGACTACAAATGCACAAGGACACTCTTACAACTCCATTGAAGACGAATCCTCGAAACACCAACTAGCTTCGCTCTAAGCTAGGACGCACACCGCCTTGTATTAATGTGGTAAGTTGGTTACAGTTTTCAATCTATTTATAGTTCTTTTTCTAAAGAGGTATGACTCTTTGGAAGGGACTCTTCCCTTTTGACTACCAATCATATATCTTGAAACCTTTCGATGTAACCCTTCTTTTGGGTCGCGTCCAGTCGTCACACTCTTCTCAAAAGGTGTACTATTATCCTCATTTTACACTACTTGGGTGTTATTAGCCTAGTTTATGTCTTCTAAGGTATTTAGTGTAACTTTCTCCACTAACTATCCATTTTAAAATTGTTTTCAACCTCCTTTTTCACTTAATTTTCCAAAAAAGACTAAATACTTAAAAATAGCTCTACAATTGGGATACTAATAGCAACCTTCGTTGGACAATTGAAAAGGGGATAGCCATAACGTGGGAGAGTACCGATTCAATCTTGACAGCATGGAAACCTAGGTCTTCAAAGAGGGATGGAGGTCATGTGCAAGATTCAACTACAAAAATTCCGAAGGGGCAAGTAGCGATTATCAAGGCCTCTTTGGAAGCACTTGCCAGGTCCGAGTCGTAGTGGACTTAGATCAATGGACTTTCCTTTTCCAGGATTTTGGATTCTGATGCGTAATACTTCATGTAGTATGGTTAGATCCATTGGTGCTGAGATTGTAGACATTTGTATTTGTTTACACTCTGTATGACTATTATATGTGATGCCAATGATTGCTATGAAATATTCTCTCCATTATTTTTGCGTATCGGTGATAATTTGCAGTATGTTTTATTTTCTTTTTAAAATAACAATATGATAAATTGCTTCTAATCTTGAAACCAATAATACCAGTAATTGTCTTCATGGTGAATGATAGAAAGTATATGTTGAGTCGCACTTTAGCTCTAGTGGAGCTAAAGTGTGAGCAAATCTTCTTATTTAGTTCATTGTACTTAGTAATGGTGCGCACTTTAGGTCAAGTGGAGCTAAAGTGTGTGGAATTGCCTTTTTGAGTTCATTGCACCTCTAAGTGATGGAGACACTTTAGTTCGAAGAGAGGTAGTGTGTATGCAATTTTTTTCCCACTTCTGAGCACCATCATTTGAAACTTGTTATATATTTTTAGCCAATGTGTATTCCACAAGGAGAATTGAAATTCTTTTAAATAAAAAAAGGCTCATCAAAATGTGTTTAGCTAATTCTCTTACAAGTGGATATTTGTCCGTCATTTAGCTCACTTTTAGCTAAATTGGAGCATGGTGTTAATCCGGGTTAATAGGATCGAGTGTGAATATTTAGCTATTCATATTCAATGAACACATGTGGTATAAAAGAAGTGTCGACTAATGTGTTCTTCTTTTCAATATTATAGTTAGATTCGTAATGCAAAGTTATTCGTAGTACTTATTTTTCTAGGGGTTTTTGTAGAAAACATTACCTCCCAATTTAATGGAAACTCATATCCCTCCATATTGTAGAAATTAGATGTGCACTTTAGCTCTTATGATCTACATGTGTTAATTTGGGAGTTGCTAAATCTCCCAATATAACGAATATGGTGTTGTCAGGTACATTTATCCACATTTTCTGTGTAGCTGTGTTCTCTTTCTTTTATTTTTTATCGTTTATAAATTATTGATATGTCATTTCGTGTAAGGTGGATGGTTGCATCTCTTGATGTGTTCAGGTTTTGGGAGCGGTTGACACCTTTGGGAGTTCCGTGACCTCGACCTTTACGGCCCAAGAACTCGTTCTTATGAGATCGGCATTTTGTTCTTCGAGGTGGCCAACATCATATGTCCGGGGTGTAACTGCATAGACTTGCTCAAAGAAGAGGAGATGAAGGTGCTGGTAGAGAAGTGGACGGTGTGCAGCTCCTTATTTCTTGATTTCCACTGATTATGGACATGCGCATGCATGTGATAAGCCATGTGAGCTCAAAGGGCTTAAGGGACTAGGTCTGTCAAGTTCTTTACTTGAAATGATTTGTGTGGACCGTGTGGGGCGACCATGTGCATGTTGAGGACCTCAGTGTAGGTAGAGAAGTTAGATGGTAGAGCTCAGTGTAGGTTGAGAAGGTAGATGGCGATACGACATTGTGTTCTGCAGAAACAATGAACCACTGTATATTGTTCCCACGAATGAGAAGAATGTGCCACCTGAATGGTACAGAGTATTTCATCGAAAAAGAGCTTATTTCATGGTTTGAAAATACCAGTTTTTCAAGAGAACTACGGAAGTTCATACACCAAAAAAATCAAAATTTTCACCTGTGAAAATCTACAACTTTCAAGCCTTGCAGAGCGGTTGTCTACACTTGAAATCTGGCGGATTTCTACACTAGAAATTTGGTGGTTTTCTATGAATAGGCCCATTTTTGGTGGCCATTTTTCAAGACTTGAAAGTGTCGAACTTTGAACTATTGGACCCTTGAAATTCGAGCGTTTTCCAGGGTCGATTTTTAGTTGTGGAGATGGTGGACCTGAAGTCGCTAGTGACGAAGACGGTGGAGAAGAGGGGCGTGCTCGCTAGGATTCGAGTATGTTTCTTTCCTTGACTTTCTGTGCTAGTTCAGGGAAACTGGTTTTATGAGCGGTGATGCAATGCGACATAGGTTCGGCAGTGGTGTAGGGATGCTAGATTGTAAGGAGGTTTTTGGTGTGACGTAGCGTACGGGAGTGTGTGAACACGAGCATACTGTTCCACAGCAAGTCAATTCTTTGCTGGTTTGATGGTGTGCTGGTCTACTGAGGCCCTCTCGTTGTAGGGAAAGTTTTCATTGTGTCACTACGGATGGCGGAAGTGTATGTGGTTGTAGAGCAGTTTGGATTGTGTTGCATGTTCAGAATGAGGTGGATATGAGGCCGTGCATGTTGAGGTTTGTCGGGGGAGAGTATTCTCTTATGATGGCAGTGTTGGGTGGGGCTTGTGTGATTGAGGTGTTGATGATGTGCAGGCAAGTTGCTGATGGCATTGGTGTGCGAGTATCTGGAGTGGTGCGAGTTGGAGCACACATTGAAGATTTATATGCCGGAGCTGAACCATGTATAGTTGCTGAGTAGGGGAATAGGGTTGCAAGGAACATGCTGCTCTAGTGGCGCGATTGGACTTTGTGCATTTGCTGCCGAGTGAGAGTTTTGGTGCACAGCCCAGGGCGTACAACAGAGCCAAACTGGTGGATATTTTGGGACTGGTGGATGAGGCAAAGGCAGAGAGTCAAGAATCTGGGCCTTTGAATCGTGGAATCTTTTGTGAATGAGGTAGGTAAAGCAATTGGAGGTAGCGACTGTCTGTACGGTGTTGGTCAATCACGGATGGGGAGGGTGGTGTTGAGGGAGGGAGCATGCTTGATTTGCTAGAAGGTGAACTGAGAAGCTCCCGCCACAGAGTTGCCCTGAATTGCTTGGAATACAAGAATTGGAAGAGGCTCCCCATATCTTTGAGTGGAGACCATAGAGAAGTGAAGGAAGATAATAGTGACATTGGCCGCTGAGTAGAAATCTTGTACAAGTTAAATCATTCTAATATGACCTCGCGATATGATGTAATTGTCCAATGTTGTTTGAGACTAACTAGCTTGTTGTTAACGCCAAGGACATCAACTCACAGTAGCCATCTCGGTATATTGTCTAGAACACGCGTTTTGTTGCTTCACTACATAAATTGCCCCACTTTCCATTGTCAATCACTTAAATTCCACAATTTTGGTCATCTTGGACACTCAATTTCCACCTAGCAAAAATGTGGTCAAAAGAACCGCAATGCTGAATCCACTGCGGTTTTTTTTTCCCACTTTTGTACTAGTGACAACAAGATCACAGTCACGAAACGTCAAAATTTACAAACACAGGATCAAGCCAAGGATGATTACTCATGAACGAAGTCACGAGACAGAGAAATAAAACAAACTCACACAGGACAGCAAGGGATTGCTTAACATTGAATAATCTGCAAGAGGAAGAACCGCAATCATAAACGATTTATAAATATTCTCACCAGCAGTGCCAGTGGGTTCTTATCGACCTCGATAACGTCAGGATGAAAGCTTGTAAACCGGGATTCGGTGCGCCCCTTCGCGCCGCAAACCTAATGCACACACACGCATCAAAGACATGAAATTCCTTCACATAAAGTTCTAGGATCTACATCAGAAGTATCGCACAGTAGTAGGGTTTCGGTGATTCGATTTCACAAATTGGGTGTTGGGCAAAGTGGGTGTGGAGAAATTTAGAGTAACCATATTACATTCTAAATACGAGAGTACATATATTGTTTCAGTATTCTTCAACTTCATTTGGAGACATGGGTTTGTGCAGTTGAGTTCTAGAATGAATACGACTCACTGAATTGTGTCTCGTACATACCTGTCGAACTCGCGTCAGCAGTTCACCATCATCTCTTGTCTGACCACTTCCTTCCCTGTTAACGCCTCTTGCTCCCTGCAATTGAATTTGTCTAGGTATTGATTAGGATAGTCTCTTGCAATTCCAATCATGCTAAAAACCAAATGTCGGAGGACTGACCGGTATTCAACCACTATGGCAGAGACTAATTCGCAGTCTATTTACCTTACCCCGCAGAAATTTTGCAAGCAATCGTATGCTAACAAACTAGAGAATGAAAATTTACATACTCTGCACTCCGGTTTAGTGAGACTTCAGTGGCTCTAAAATCCTCGAATGGGTCGTGCTCGCATCAAAAGGCGATAAGGTGAACTCACAAAGAGTCGACTGTTCGGCTCAGGAATTTCCACGGAGATAACCCAGATGCCCTAGTACTATCGCATACTAAATCCTAAAATCACCGTAGTACTACTAAAATATTGGATTTATTTACTAGTTTTCTTGAAACCATAACTCAAATTATTTATAATTTCAAATTGATTTTTAATGAAACCACAGTTCTGCTGCATAATGTTTAAGCGGTATGTGATATCGTACCTCTGTCGTTTGGGCCCGTTCATCACCCAACAGTATCGGCACACTTTCCTCCGCGCTGCCGCAATCGGTCCGTGATCGAGCAATGGTCGCCCGAGAAGAGGACCGGTTCCTATTCCGTGTGGACCGAGTTGAATTTACCCGGCTTCTTGTTTCCATACTTGAGTCCATGCTTTGACAGTCATTGTCGTCGACAACTACGTTTAATCCCTTTCCCCCATGCATCGAGCTTCCCGACACATTAGGTCCTGTGAAATCACTCGTCATGATAACTTGTATAGATTCTTCATCCGCCCTTTCATTTTGCAGCTGCATGAAGTTGTTGGACGACTAAACATGCCCAACGAGTGTAAGTATGACCTACCTAAAATTGCATTTCATATAACAAACTCGGATATGAATATGAAACACTTACTCCGAGGGGACAGTGCTTCGCCTCTTCTGCTTGCAGAATACTTGACAACCTCTTGAATCGAATGGGCCCCTCAGATGTGATTTCTTCACGACTCTCCTCTGAAACCAAAGCCTTCTGTTGTTTACGGTGCGCTCGTATCCTCCTCTGCTTTGGATTTGAGTAATGTGTTGTTCGTCTCTTCCGACCACCCTTGCTTGTCATCCTCTGTATGTCAATCTGGTTGCGTCACATTGCTCATTTTCACGAGAGTGATGCTGCTATGATATGGTAATTATGGGTTGAACCTCTGCGATAGTAAAGGGTGCTCGATTACTAATCTAAGAAGTTGCCAACAGGATGCTTGACGATCTTTACCTTTTTTATTAGATGTTGTCAGCCTTAATTTTATTTTCAAACTCTGAGATAATTGTGGCTAGTGCATCTCTGTTATTTGCTTTTGTAGTCACAAGCATTGCACTTAACTGGCTTTTTCTATGGTAATTAGTGAATAGGGACAACACCGCGTCTAAAATATCTTTAACCTACCTTGATGGCTTAGAGGAATCATCTTGCACACATCTATTTGAAAATTGTTGACTTTAAGGATGACCTCTAGATTGGCTTTGGCTTTGTCGTGTTCATTATAGATGTGTCGGATTGTGTTTAATGCGTACTAAGAATGCATTTTTCCGCCGTAGTAGAGCACACTCCGCCTTTCTTGGATCAAGGTTTTGAATATTATCATAAATTTATAAATGCTTTCAAATGTATTTAGGTGTGGTCAGGGAGCGTGCATGGGCATCTGACATAAGGCACTAAAACTTTATGCAATTTATGAGCACAATGCATTTCCGTAATTGGACAACTTCTCTGAAATATTTACGCAGGCAGTTGATTTTGTTCAATATATATCCGCAATCATAATTTGCAACAATTCCAAACCCTTTGCTGTGGAGAGCTCTTGACTATGGCGTCACTCACTTCTCTGAATGGTGGAGTTCCACTTGTAATGTCCGTTGGTGAAAATGGCTCAGTTAATGTCCCCGAGGCAGTCCTCAATAGTCGCTTTGGGTTTAGAATTGGAACCGTTCACGTTGAACAAGAGGTCTTTGATAGCTCATGTATATTAGAACATTCTGTATATCAAGTGAAAGGTCAAGACGATTTTGGTTTTCTGTGGAATCCGTGTCGTGGTTCTTTTAAAGTATATGGTGTTAGGGATACTCAAACGTCCGCTAATGCGTCGTGTGCCGTGATGATCCCTCCTACCGATTCCGGTGATACGATACTCGTGCCCGGTTTGGGCACTTGGTCTAACCCAAGCGTGCAGCTTCTAAGTGACACTGACGAGGACCTCTCTGATGTGAATTTGGGGGAATCCTCGTACACTTTTAAGTCACAGGATTCAATCCCTTGATGCATCTATCCATATCCCAAGTAGGTCACACATGTCTCCGTCTCTGTCCTCTAGAAAACCGCCTGTCCATCCAAAATCTAAAAGTATCCGCAGTATCATTCCATATGTTTGCAGGACCTGTTGTAGAAAGGGATCCCGTTCAGAGTTGACTCACGAGGATTTCGACAGCATTGAGGTTTCACGTCTGAAGTACTTGCCTCCGTCTTACAATGGGAACGTGATGTTTGAGTTGCCTCCACTTCCAGAAGGCATACCGACTCAGTTCGGAGGAGGATTGGATGGTATGAGCAAGCAACACGATGGTCACACATGGTGCAAGACAATGACTACGAATATCATGAATGATTTCGACCTGACATACCGGAAGTCATCTTGTACTGGCCATCTTCAATGTCCTAACCTTCTTTGTGACTATAAGTGCAGGAATGAAGGTCGTACAAATCAAACGGAGTGGAGTGGTCTCGCCATTTCCCCTTGGCCAATCAATGGCGCTCCGCATCCTAAATCAACATTGGCTTGTAAGATTTGTCAAACCCCTCCTATTTGTCTAGCTCTATGTGATGCGCGTATATATTATGTGACGTGTATCGATTCGGAGCGCACTCGACTTGCCATTCATCTTGGTATTCATCAGCATCCCATCTCGAGTGGAGTTGATCAAACCGCAATGGACGTGATGCATGAGTGCGTTGCGAAGGAAGTCGAGCGCACACCCAACGCCACAAATTCTACTATCATCATGTCTGCCAGTAAGAATTTCCTTTCTAATTTTTTGATCCGTCCCGGATCGTGATCATCGAACCTTGAAGGAGCATCCATGGATGTTGTCTTGGATCAGTTCCAGACTTTATCATCCCCTAACATAAGGAACTTGGTGTCGACATGCAAGCGCTTCTACAGTGGTGGGAAGGGTGTCATGGACAACATTATGGAGCTAAAGGAGTCGTCCAAGTTCGTCTTCATCCATGAGAACAACTTCCCGGGCCAATCTAAAGGTAAGGTATTTGTATTTAAAATGTCTGTTGATCGTCCTCATTGCGGCGTTGATCTTGTTCGGCGGATGCAACCTGGTGGTGACCTCCAAGACTGTTGGTTGATGTTTGATCACGTCAAGCGGGTTAAAGAATGGACTACCATGGCCTGCCATGTATACGACAGTAAGTATTGTAAAATTATGACGATAGCTATGTGTGATATGCAATCGGAGGATGCTCAAGCACAACAATTGTTTTGGGAGAACTTGAATGATATGATGTTGAATCACGGCGTGGAGAACACGAATTTCGAAGGGTTCATGGCTGATAGTGCGGGGGCGAATTGGCGCGCTGTTCGGCGAGTGTATGGCAATGGCGACAAGGACGTCCCGATCGAAAACAAAGAACGGACTTGTTTATTCCATTGGACCAAGTGCCTTCAACGAGCCACCACGAAGAGCATTCTACCGGCGTTTCAAGATCAACACATTGCACTTTGCAAGATTTGGAAGAACGCGAGATCACAAGAAGAGGCTGAAGCACAATACAACGTCATTCGTGGGTGGTGGATTTCTTCTGGAGCCACTACCGAAAGCGGGCGCTGGGCCCTAGAAGATTGGATGGCTTTTTGGCATTTCCGATATAGACAATGGGGTGGAGCAATGCAACTAGTAAGTTCACGGATCGCCTTTTCTCAATATTCAAACTGTTAATTGTTAGTTGTGAACGCAGTAATAACATTTGGTGTATGATATTAGGACCTCACACTCGACGAGCGAGCCGACATGCCATCATGTAATCTTGCGGAGACAGTCCACAACCGCTGGCTTCAACAATCCGGGTATACCATGACATGTTTATATGCGGCTACCGTGAATGACCTAATTCGGGCTTTCATGCAAATCACTTCGTACCGTGCATGGATCAATGGAGGGACTTCCGAAAAAGGTCCAGACAAAGGAATGCTTCGATTAAGATCTGCCCAACGTTCTGGTGATCTAAGACTCATTGCAGAAGCAGTGCAGAGTTTTCTGGGGGCGGAGGACCTCTTGACAAGGATGGGCGGGCTCGAAGGAGCGGAGGTTTTTGGATCCACCAAACGGAAACTGGACATGCCACCCGGGTCCAGCCACGACTCCCACCGATCTGATACGGTGAACTATTCGATTCTACGAGATGGCAGAAGGGTGACTAGGGCGCGGATCGAAGAGGCCCTAAATGGAGATGGCTCTGGGGTCCGTCACACAACTGCCGTATTGGAATCGGAGTGTGATCCCTCAAAGTGGCACATTAGTCGGCTTCCTAAGACCTCCCACCGAAAGTGCCAGGCATTGCAAGTTCACACTGGTGTGAGGTGTGATGCTAGAGTTGGGCGTGGAAGCCAGGGCACACCTGCCCCAACATATATTGACAAGAAGAAGGAATTCAGGTTGCCCCGAAATACTACTGTCGAGTTCTGGTTTTGTGTAGATGATATTAGCCGATGCGTTATGGGTTCGAAGAAACCGTTTGTAGTAGACTGGCCATCAGCCCCAATGACATGGCCAGTAAAGCTTGGGACAAATCTAACGATGCAAGAAGTCTCATCGTTAGAAGGAGCGGGTTTTCAGTTAGAGCAACGTGGTGCTTTGTCGCCTCGTAGACAATTCCAGGTAACTTTGAACATGCCTCTTCCGCGATCGAACTTTCACTATAAGAAACCCGTGTTTTTTGTGACAGGGCAACTAACGTGCAATTATGTTTTGTGCAGCATCCGGCACGTCAACCTTGACGTCCAAAAAAATCCGTTATAATTGACATGCGAAAAACATGCCAAAATCTCAAAAAACAAGCCCACGTTTTTTAAAACGTCACAAAAACTTGGGGGTTGAAGGTGTTAAAAATCTGCCATGTGGCTGCCACGTCGCGTCCACGTCATCGCCACATGGACGGGCAGTGCCACATCCCCAAATTTTTCATCCGGGCCCTTGGTAATATGGCCCATGATGTGGCGCATGACGTGGCATACGATTGTGACTAGGCTTGCATACGTGGACCCGCCATTTTCTGACGTGGCACCTTTAAAATATGACGTGTCACTTTTTAAAATATGACGTGGCATGTCCAATGAGCATAGTTTAATGCATAATTAATTGTGGACAGTGTAAATTGGGACGTCATTTCTAACACGGTATGTTTTCTGTGACGTTCGTTATGACGTTTTCTGTGACGTTCGTTATGACGTTTTCTGTGGCGTTCATTGAGATGGAGGTCAGCAAAAGCAAGCACCAGGTCAGCAAAAGCAAGTGCCATGTCACCAAAAAGAAGCGCCATGTCACCAAAAAGAAGCACCATGTCATCAAAAAGTACCGTAACACAAAAAGTTTCAAGGGTAATTCAAATTCATCCAAATAGATGGATGAAAGTGAATCACTCTTGATTCAAGTGTGATGAGATAAGAGAGAAGGCCTTACATATATATACAATGGGATGCACAAGTGGTGACAATCCATATGGGATTATTGGATTTGTCATGGTGTTAGCCTCGTGTTAGCATAAACATTAAAATGTCACAGTAGACGTCCATCCAGACGTCTGTTCCAACATCCTCTTTGCCTACGTGGCAGCTGATTTCAACCTTGCCTACGTGGCACAAACATTTAAAAAAAAATCCAATTTCTACCTTGCCTATGTGGCTCAAACATGTTTTTTGTGATGTCAGTAACGACATCCACGTTTTTTGTGACGTCAGTAACGACATCCAGGTTTTTATTTTTGTAGGGGTCAGCCCATCTCTACTGTATTTTAACCAGTGGGCAGTGTTTTACGAGAGGTTGCAGTAACAATCTCGAAGTTACTCACAGTGAAACTAAAACCCCCTTGCCGACGTGGCACTGTCACCTTTCTGAGGACGTTGTCTAAAACATGACTATGTTCACTAGGATGTCCCGCAAAACAAATACGTTTATGCTAACATCTCTGCGTTTTTCCTGCGTTTTTTCCATGTTTGGTGCAACATCCACCAGAATCCGAGAGCCCAAGGCTCGGCCCGTTCGCAAAAACATGTTTTGAAAAACACACTTGATCACAGCTAACGTCACAAAAATCACGGGTTTCTTATAGTGTTTCCGCTTCCAGAGAATCTGGACTCGTACCATACTTTCCGCAACGGCTACCAGATTCGGCGAAGTACAGATGTGCCTTCCGTTGAGCACCGAAACAAATGGTCAAGCGCAGCGTTGATGAAGAATTGCTACGTTACGAATGTCACCACCATGCCGTATCCGGGATTTGGATGCGTTATCACTCTTCTAACGGAAAAGGAGAAGTCGTATTGCATAACCTTCATAGACTACCCGGCGTGTACATGTCCGGATTTCCTGAAGATGTCAGTGGAGGCGTTGGGGAAGAAAGGGCAATGGAAGTATTGCAAGTATGTATACTACATCTTACGCTATTTATGTAAGATGGACTACAAGGAGGACTTATTCATGCATGCCCCAAGCTACAGTTTTAATGAAGTCATGCGCATTCTAGAGCTTACTAATATTGCTGAGCAAGCATGAAAATCTCAATGAAGTATGTTCTGAATAGTATTTGTATTTTCCTTTAGCTTGTATTTGAACATGTGTAATAGGTTTTGTTTGTCACGAGTATGGCTAGTAGTTAATGGGTGAGTGAATTACTCACTTAAACTTATTTTTGATATACTAATTTATGTTAGAATATATCATTTTTTCAAGACCATTATTTTAATTGACTTGGGAGGTGCTGTGTTAGCAACATGCAGAAGTTATGTCATGTGTTGGCAGCAAATAACATCTTCAATTTTGAACCAGGAAAACTCCATGGGGAGAGATGGGGTATCTTAAACCATTGGATGATAATTTATGATCAAATATTAGAACATTAGAGTATTATTTGTTCTATACGTTGTGTAGTATAGCTATCACGATGAAATTATTTGACTCCACATACGTTACTGTTGGACTTCACAATCATTGTAAGTTTGATCAAATTTTATTCATAATTTGTATTTGATTGTGACCTCTGTAATTTTAACCTTTTAATAAATGGAAATATAACCGCAAGTTGATAGTCATGAACATGAGCGACGAAAGGGAATCAAAAAAATGTCTATGGTTAGTGATTCCACGGCTATAGGGTACCTTCTAAGTTTAGAAAATCCTTTGATTTTTTCTCCCAAAGTTTGAGAGACTTATCGTTACTTTTCGTGAAAATTAAAAAATTCTGGAAAAAAACAATTTTTTTTTCCTATTTTCAGACTATTTTCTGCTCACCGCTCGCCGCTCACCGCTCACCGCTCACAAGATAGCGTCGCTCGTGCGGTATGTCGGGCCGCCAGTGTGCGGCTAATGTTGCGCTGGTAGTAGCCGCAGATGTCGTCAACTACAACCAGGGACCTCGAGCCATCAGGGGCGATCTACAGCTGCTAATAGTGATCCACGCCAAATCCTCCCTCGTTGTGTGGATTGGCGATTGTGAACTTGCTCTCTCAAGAATCTCCAAGTCGTAGTAGATGCCTCCTCCAAACTTGAGTGAGAGAATTCACAAAGAAGCTCCAAAAAATCCTAGTTTTAGAAACGTATGAAACCTTAGTTGCTTCGTATGTAGCAAGATCCACATGGATCAAACTTGTACATGGTTGCCAATGTTAAAGGGATATGTCTCCTTTACTCTTTTGCTTAATCAAAACCTAATGATCTTCAAAACAAAACCCTGATCTACTCAAAAAGACTCACAAAACATCAAATCACGTTGGTTTTTATTGGCTAGTTCATAATTGATACAATGAAAGGTCTTCGACCACTCAAGATCTCTTATTAACTCCTCTTAGACCCTCAAAACTTGCTCCTCTATCTCCTACACATTCGAGAGAGAGAGAAATCTCTGAAGCTCTTCTTACAAGCTCTTCTTATAAGCTCCCTCAAAATCCTAGCTTCATCCATCCATTCAATGGATGAGAGCTAACTAGGAAGGATATTCATCCACCTCGTCAAGTCCATCACCTGGTGATCGATCAGTGGTAAAAAAAAACTACTACCTGGTTTCGTATATCCTATTTCTCCACTCGACAGTAGTCCAATAATATTCAACTTATTTTCTTTAAACTACTCACGTAATAGACCTAAGGGTCTATTGATCATGCCTTGTGAGTTGTCACATCAATTTTCTTGGTACTTGCATTAAATGTATTGCCACATCGTAGTACTTGCCTTCTTCATAAAGTGTCATCATCGAACTAAAAGTTTTTCAAGTACTTGATCAAGGTACTCAATCATCCATCTTTTAAGAAAACATTGTTAATAAATTCCATCTTTTCAAGTATGACTGTATCCAAGTCTATATCCGATACTCAAGTATATAAGAACTCTTATCTACTTGCCTCACTTCCAAGAACTAAACCCTTAGATACTCCCCATAAATAGTTCACTTCGTATCACCTCATTGAGGATTTTGACTATGATCACTTCATCATTTCTTTTGCTCCTTTGCTACCACAACAATTAATTTGGCTTATGTTCTACTCCATTTTATCTTGCTCTTGAGTTCATTCTTTCAAGGCTACAACCTACTTGTATACCTCAGAAGATACGGACTAATCTATTCTTTCATAATTTTCCTTGAACTATACTATTGCCTCTCTTGTAATTTAAAATTTCCAAGTTCTACCTTTTATTCTCCACATAAACTGCATATTGATTTTTTCTACAACTTTTACACTCACACTAAACAGACATCTAACAAAATCTAGAGAAAATGATCATTTGTAGACAAATTTGAAAACTTCCACTTTGAAATTTTATCAGCGGCGTGTCCATGCTTCTCTTCATTCGCAATTTTCAAATGGCCACAATACACTCAAAATTTGTCCAAATCAAGCATTTCAGGTTTTTTTTGACATTTATATTTTTAGTAGATAGCAATAAACACTTCATATTACTAGTTTGGATAGTATATGAGTGAGTTATGCTCTTCAGAAGATTGCTGATACGATACTTTTGCAGCTCTCGGCGGGCAGCCGACCATTATTTCTAGACTTTTAGTGAAATATCTCTTACTTAAGGAATTAAAAAAATGGGGGTATATTGCTTCCATGCATTCAATTAAATCTTCACCTTTCTTTCCAAGTGATAGTTTTTTAAATAATTTTTTAATTTTTTTTTCTTTTGATTTAATGTTATTGTGATCACTTGCTCTGAATTTTAGACTACAATCTTAAGACACTCTGTTTACAATGAATAGACATAGTTGGGTCTATCATCTTACATAGAAATCATAGACTACTTCAGCTTCCGCACATCAAACCATAGTCATTATAATTTCTAACTTAACCCTTAAAGGACCAGAGTCTCCTTCGAGGGGATTTCACATTTTGGGCAGGTTCCTAAAATTCGAAACAAAATCCCTTTTATTTATAACTTTTATTATAGATCGGCCCTGATAAGAGCTTCGTAGAGGTATTTTAAAAAAAAAATTGGATTTACGGTTTGAAAGTTAGTACCACCTATTGTCAAAAATGGGAAGGATGGGCAGCCTGGGCACCCCTGGGAACCAATGAGACACAAGTGTGAAAGAGGGGCAGTAAGTAGGGGCACAAAGTGTGAAAGAGGGGCAGTAAGTAGGGCCACCCAGGTCTAAATCTATTACCATCTTGTTAAGCATGATGTTAGGCTTGGGTGGGGCAGCCCAAATCAAAGGGAAGAATAGTGGAAGGGAAGACCCCACAAATTCCAAGAAAAGGGATAAATAGAAATTTTGTAAAAATAGCATAAAGTGGTGCATGGAAGGGGCTGTGGCGGGGCCCGGGTACTGAAAGAGATAGCACGTGTGAAGGAAAATAAAATAAAATAAAATAAAATGACGTTGCCTTGCAGTGGTGGGCCACCCCCGAGGAGCTGTGTGGGTCCTGCACAAGGGAGTGGGTGAATGACTTGGCCCTTCATTTCTTGAAGGGTCCCCATTTCAAAGCCCTGCCCTCACCTATAATATTTGATTAATTCAATAAATTCATTAAAAGTAGAGATTTTATCTGTTTTAGAAAAAAAAATCTCTAAAATAAGTAAAAAATTAAATTCCACATTTCAACTATACGGATTTCTAAATTTGTAAATTCATATTTAGCAAATAATTTCTCACTTCATTTGTAGTCATTTGCATTGTTTTATACCCCCTTTCACTAAAGTATTTATTTGAGCATGATGTATCCCTTGAAATGACCTCAAATTTTGCAAACACTTAGCTAACATCATATTCTTTACATTGAAAATGGTTTTCAATACATTGTACTATAAAAACTAGAAGATATGCTTAGTCGAAATGAGCTGACTTTATCGGGCAAGAGGGAAAAAAAACTACTTCTTGCACTTCAAACACTATAATCTTCACATCCGTGCAGTGGATTGCAACAAAAATTTTACAGGATTATTATACATGAGTCTTGTTTTAGATCTTACGGTTAAAAGTTGAGAATTCTTCTAAAAAATGTGATTATTGCGGCCATGTTTGACTATGGCAGTTTTGGACTAGTTTTGGACAGAAATTGTCAAGGAACTTTAGGGGTTAATAGATCCAAACCCCATCGTCATACAACTTATAAGCTTAGAGAGGACTTAGACTTAATTCCATCAACAAACAAATTGTAGTCTTGATGTTATTTGCCTTGCTCTTTAGAGTGAAATCCTATTCACATACTATCACTAATGACTTTGTACAATGAATAATCAAAGACCATTGTCACCACCTATCCTCCTCAATATTATTGCCTTAGGACCATCATGATATCAATCACCACCAAAGTAGAGGCACCCAATTCCGATCAGCCACCCAATTCCAATCCGTAGAGTATGCATGGCATGGTGCATGAAAATGGTAAATTTATGAAACGGTGCATGATGCGACCCAAAACCGAGAGCTCAAAATCTGAAAATTTTAGTCATGATCAGCATTGGGGTACGAAGTGTGCAATTTTGGATTGCTCCACTTCCATTGAGCTCTCATTGGTGGCCTTGCCTTGTAAGTGGAATAAGGCCAATCGGCATTGGGTACCTCCATGAGTTGGTTATCCATGGCATGTCTTCTCTCTTCCTTCGAACTCTCACTTATTAGCATTCAAGAGCAAAGGAGGGCACTATATCTCACCTACTCTACAATTTAATTATGGGCTCCCGTGGTTTTTGGGCTTTTAAATACTATGTCAATTCCAAATCTTTGAGATTAAATTTGAAAAAGTATTTCCTGTGTTTCATTCCTAATTCCGCATCTTTCTACAAATTGTTTTTGACATAGAATGTCACTTGAATCCCCAACTGGCTTATTTGATCAGAATTGGGTGCCTCTACCTTACACTATGAGCATAGAGTCTCCTTCATTTTCTCAAGACTATAGTCTCTATTCCATACATGCACCAACACTATTTTCAAATTAAACGTCAGATTCAATTAGTTGGAAAAATTCCAAATTCCAAAATTAGCTGAGCTTGAGTTGATTTTGGACTTTTCTCCTCTTCAGTGTATCACAAAAGCACATTTCAGGAAGCTCGTCATGTAGCATGTGCAGTCCCAATGGGAGTTTTGATCGGATGGAGTCGGATCTTGTTGAATGAAACATGCAAAAATGGTCGACCCTGTAAAACACCTACTGCCTTGTCGAATAAAAACTTCTCTCCAGAAATAAACCTCTCAGTGCGCATTTTATGCTAGAATCATTGCAAGTGCTAGTTCACGACAGGAGCCTAGTACAACTATACACAAGTCTGACCTCACATCAAAGACCATGGTCTTGAATGCTTTGCAGCAACAGTGACTCCAGAATTCGGCACAAATTCATGACAGTGAACCGAGAAGAAGTTTCTAACAGTACAATGCAGCAGGAGTTCCATATTATTCATCATCCTGCTTCGATCACAGTCAGGCTCAGATTGTACACATAACGACGGACAACTAGCTCGGCATCCAGGCTTTTGTCGATGGATGCGGTGATCACCTTTCTATCTGGTGTGGTTTGGGTTCTGAATCCTCTTCAACCCTTCCTAGCGTTATCATGGTCAAAACTTGTGTGTTCTTCTAGCTCTACAAGTCAATGTATGTGAATTGAATCCTGTGTTATGCAACTTTGGCATGCGAATCTATGCTTCAAACCTGAAATCTAGTGCAAGACTTGCGTGGACTCGATATCAAACCCGCTGAGGCATCTTCCGGATGTGATCGGCTTGTGCGGCGCGACGCCGCCTTCACAAAGCCATGCATGTCGCAACACCTCGGAAGCGGTGATGCGCTCCCTACGATTGGGGTTCAGCATCTTCCGGATGAGATCCTTGGCGCCCTCGGAGATGTTCGGCCAAGGAGCCGCGCTGAAGTCCGGCGGCTCGCGCTTCATGATCTCCTCCAAAATGCCTTGCTTGGTTTCTGCCCAGAACGGAGGCGCGCCGCTCAACAAAATGTACAGTATCACGCCTGCACTCCAGATGTCCACCTCGGGGCCGTAGCACCGCTCCAGCACCTCCGGCGCGATGTAGTACGGGGTCCCGACCACCTCCGAGAACACGTCCCCGGGCTCAAAGAAGCAGGACAACCCGAAGTCGATCGCCTTGAGCGCGGCGTCCTCGCGCGTGGTCTTGAACAGAAAGTTCTCCGGCTTCAGGTCGCGGTGCATGACGCCGGAGTTGTGGCACGCCTGCACGACGCCGACGATGGTGCGTGTGAGGCGCGCCGCCTCCGCCTCAGTGTACGCGCCGCGCTCCATGATGCGGTCCAGGAGCTCCCCGCCCTGGCAGAGCTCCATCACCACGTACACCATGGTGTCGTCCTCGTGCCAGCCCTTGATGCCCACAATGTTGCTGTGGCCCGAAAGACGGCGCATCGCCTCGATCTCGCGCCAGACATCCTCGACATTGTCCTGCTTCCGCTTGGGAATGCACTTGCACGCAAACGGCAGCCCCGTCGCATTCTCCGTGCACAAGTAGGTGATCCCGAAGTGCCCCTGGCCGAGCTTCCTCCCACGCGTGTAGAGCTTCGTCATATCGGAGGTCCTGCTCTTCTCCACTGCAAGCACCTGCGCTTGCGCATTCCACCGAGCCATTTCCGCCATAGTCAGCAAGGCTCCCTCGTCAAAGCTCCTTCAACTCTGCAGAACTGCTTCGACCCTCTCGAAGGCTCTTCAAACGCTTCTGAAGCATAGAAAACGAAACTCCTGGCGCGAGCAGCTGACGAGTTTAAATACACGATGCCGTGGCGTGCTCAGCAAGGATCCCGACACCGACACTGCCGACGCGGACTTCAGTCAACGTTCACTTACGCCGGATCTCAATATTCACATTGCACGAGGTATTTTGGGAAGGTGGGCCCTACCCACTCATTTTAGGGGGTCTAGATGCTCGTCCTTGAAGTATATTGAAGTTTTACTTTTTTTTTATCTACTCCTTTTAGGAGAAGCGACCAGTTACTGGTCGTTCCTGCACTTTCTGGAAACTTCCGAGCACCTTTGTTGAAGTTGGAAACTAAGAGATAGTGGGATTTGCAGTCTGTCATGAAACGACACTGGCAGCAAAGGCATCTGAGCATTTTATTGATGTTTGCCTCAGACTAGCAACGTGGGAAAGTTAACGAATCCATTGCGTTTATGATGTTTTGCATACTCTACTGCGTTCTTCGATTGTCCCTTTGCCAAAACTTCACTTGTCCTTAACTATTAACCCCTAAGGTACCAAGGCAGTTTTACACGAAAAACACTTCAAAATTAATGGATTCTAGTGCAATGAATAAAGAAGGTAACAAAAACTTTGATTTTTAGTTCTGACCGTAGGATCTCAATAAAGGCTTATTAAGTAATACATGTACCAAATTTCATAAACTTTGACCGCACGGATTAAAAGATTATAGTGTTTGAAGTCAAGCAAATGGTTCATTTTCTTTCCTGCGTTTAGTGGATCAACACACTTTGACTTCAGTTGGTGTCAAAAAATTTCACTACACAAGGTCTAAATCTATTACCATCTTGTTAAGCATGATGTTAGCTCCATACACACCAATTTTTAGAGGTAGAGACAGGGTGTAGCATATTCAAAACAAGTGTGCAAGGAGTGGAGGCTCGAAATTTGTTAATTCACACTTTAATTTTTTTGAACTTAAAATGTTTTTGATTGATAATCCGAATGTTTAATAAGAAGGTTTACATTACATATTGTTGTGGATGAAATAAAAAGTGAAAAATATGAAGATCTCTAGGTTTTATGTGGAAAAGAAGAAGTTTTTTTGGTACCTTGCCCGACAATGAGTGACAATGTGTGAAAATGTTTGACTTGGGTTGGTATGCTATTTTTCACTAAAGACAAGAACTTTTTTTGACAACATGAAGGGAAATAATATTACTTGCGAGTACTGAAAATCTCACTTTCAATAGAGTGTCCTATCAAAAGTTTTTGGAGGTGCCCGAGGTGCCCGCCCTCCCCATTTATAATTCAAAACCCTATAACTTTTTCATCAAATGTCCAATTTAGGGAAAAATTGTTTTCCCACTAAGGTCTTGGTAATGCCCTTCTATGGTAAGAATTTCAGAGATGAATGTTTGAAATTGACAACAGGAACCAGACCAAACTTTCAAAAAGCCCATTTATGACACTTGGTCCTTTAGGGGTTAAACGACGGAGCCTATGACCATGGCATCAATCTAAATTTTCAATCAACTGTATGCCCTAGTTTCTTATCAAATATAAGTGGATTTTTTAATTTTATTTTTATTATTTCCAAAGATGAGATCATATGTCTCAACTATGTTACAAAAATCACAAATTTGTTTGTGGAAATTTGAATTTATTGTGATTTTCTGAAGAAAATGTAAAGAAAATTCATATTAAATACAAATCATGCTTAAAAAATTCTGAAAATTTCACCAAAGGTGCACATTATAGTTCCAAAACTTGTGGTTTAAGTAAAAGTTCCATGTTTGGCTAAAATTAGAACCACGGTTATAGGTCCAATTTCAAATGGCAATAACTTATTCAATTTTACGTATTTTTTTAATTTTCAAAATGGCATGGAAACTAGACATCATTAGCTTCATTTCAGTTGTTGGACTCAAATTCAAAAAATATCATTTTGATGGCTTGAATTCAGATCTAGAGCTTAAGCTAGAAGTTTCTCAATTTCACAGTATTAAGATCCGTATCACAAGCATTTTTTTTCTTAGATAAAACATGATTACTTCAATGAGGCCAGTTTCATCATCATCTAATGCTTGTACATACAAGGAACTCTCCTGAAAAAATTGGATGAAAAATAGTTGTTTACGTTGATTATCATCCAACAATGTCATCCAAGAAGCCAATTTCTGGTTGCTTTGGCGTTTAAGGGTTAAAGGGTTTATAAATACCTCTTATCAACTTTTGAATGCTATTATTTGGATGAAAGTGATGTAGTATTCGGGGAAGCATTAAATAATTTCCACCTTCCACAGTATCCTTTGTGTCTTTGACAATCCATCATATCTCAATTGTTTGTATCCTTAAGAAATCATTCAAGCACACCACCCTCAAGAGTAATTTTGTAACTCAAGACCCATTACGTCATTCATAATCATTCCCCTCCTCAACATCCACACAACCAAATGCAACCCCGAAAAAGATATTCTCACATCAAACAATATAATCAGAATTAATGAAGACCATGCACATATATATGAAGACATTGGGAGACATCTAATTGCTATTCTTGTCACTAAACTCCGATGGCTATGGAACCAAAACCTTGGTGACACCAGCATACAGACGGACAATAGTGACCTAGTCGGTGCACCACAATTCACGACTGCCCATACACTTCCATACATGAGTTCATCTACCATTCACGAGCTAGTTCCTCACCCGGTCAATTAACATGCAATTGGCGAGTTCCCAAGTTTTAACTCAAAGCCCTTAACTTTCACAAAAATTGGGCAGCGCTCCCGCGCGGGTCTTTGACACCAGAAATTTTTAAAGCGAATACAGGCAGGTGTCCAGTCCAACCAACAATCAACAAGAGAATAAGAACAAGTGAAAAGGTTGAGGAGAGTGGGAACTCCCTGATCACCAGCCGGCGCCTCTCTTTTGGTATAGCTCTCGACCCAACTCTGCTACGGAACAGCACCTCCGTCGCCTGCGTTGCGGCCTTCTCGCGGTGGGATTCTCAGCTGCGGGTCTCCTCGCACTCCTGTCCAGCGGCGACGTTGTCCACCTCGTCTCCGCCTAGCTCCTTGCCCCTCGCCTGTTCGGGCACCGATAGCCCTCCAACGCAAGAATTCGCACCGCACACCTTCCGCCTGGGGCTCTTCCTCTCTCCTTCTTGCAGTGTCTCTACTCTCGTACAACCTCTCGCACAGTCGGGGTTCCGGCGCTCCTCCTTGCTCTGCTAGATCTTCTCTCTCTACAGCCTTCCCGGCGCTCCAACGTCGTTCGCGCCTCTCCCGCAGGCAGGCTGCCTCCAACTTCTTCGCACCGGAGCTTCTCTCCTGCCTGCACACACACACACCCAACTTTGAATTCCGCCACCGCTGCTCCACACTACTCGAAACCAGGCTTCCGGTCACCTCACATCATACGCACAGGGCCTCTTCCCCTTCCTCTTCGCGTGCACACACACCGGCCGCAGCTAGCCGACTCACAACCCCGCCAGATCTCTCCGGATTCTGCGACAGTCTCTTCCCTTAGGGTTGTCATAACGGACGGGTTCAGGTGATCGGACAGGACGGACGGACGGGCGGTCCGGACCGGATGGGCGGACGTTTCGGACGAATTGTCTGAAGTGCGCCCAGTAATTCTTTGCAGGTTAGAAATTTTTACTATGATGGACACGTCACATTCAGACGTGTCACGCCACGGTGGCGCTAGGGCAGGGACTTCCCCGCCCCTCCTAAGGGGCATCCTCGCCCCGGGGTAGAGACGTCCCCATAAAGGGCAAGGACGTCTCCGCCCCGGAGTGGAGACGCCTCCCTTGGGGGCGGGAACGTCTCCGCCCCGGGACGGGGACGCCTCTATTGCGGGCGCGGACGTCTCCGCCCCTGCCACGGAGAAGACCCCGCCCAACCGAGGGGGCCTTTGGAGCTAGGGGGCATTTCGGGTGCATTGTGGTCCTGGCCGAGGCACTCCTTCTCACCATGGAGCGGATGCGCAATTGAGTATTGGGTGCCTTATCTTTGGTTTCGACAAGATCGCGACACACTTAAAATAACACGTAGCTTATGTCATTCCTTGGTTCTAGGAAGGAAGGCTAAATGAAAAGTACGACTTTTGTCTTTTAACGGCATGCTCTCCAATAAGAAACACCTTTATTAGCTCCCTATTAGTTTTGGAGCAGACATAAGGGACTAGAAATGAATGCACCACTTGACATGGGAATTTGAAAAAATATTTAATAGGTTAAGGAGGTTAAAATAAGAGACTTTTCAAGTTTCCTAAAAAATGAAGCATGTGTCCAATAGTAAGGGAGTTACGCAAGTCCCTATACGTAAGGGGTAGTTTAAGGGCCGCTTCACACTATGCCCAAGTCAAATGACCGTCCGTCAAAATGAGTGGCCAAACTATGGCGAGAGGCCAAATTTTTTTGCTTAAAAAATACATTAAATAATATAGATTGAAGGTTTAGCCGGTCGTGGTGTGAAGCCCCAAAGGCCAGGTCCAAAGTCCAAACCCCATATCATTACACCAAAAAAACCTAGGGAAGGTGCCAAAGTTGGCAATAGTGAAATGGTTTCCCCTATTGTTTCTCACAACTACACATGCTGGTAGATTTAGATTTGTTTCTTTTCTTCTGTGGATCATTTGGTCTTGAAATTAAGCACACGTATAATCAACATAGAGGTGATTTTATGTCCAAAGTTTTATGTGAAAAATAAAAAATTGAACCCTTGAGACGGTGTCAAAGTTGGCAGCAATCAAATGTTTCTCACAACTATGCATGTTGGTAGATTCAAAAATCTTTTGATATATAGATAATTTGGACTTCAAAATTGACACGCATGTGATCAACATAGTGACAGCCTCATGTAAAAACTTCATGGGAAAAAACAAAAAATTCAAATTCTAAAGAGTGTCAAAATTGGCCGGGAGTGAAATGTTTCTCACAACTACACCTCGGGGGGTTCACTGGCGAAAATCGTAGGAACCACGTGCGATAAAAAATAGGGTCAATTATATTCACCTTCCGTAAATTTTGGAAAAAAATTATATGGAATATACACTATCATATAATTGTGAAACATCATTATAAATAGTATAGGATAGCAAATAAACCGGAGTTTTAGGAAATCAATAGATGTAAAATAGTATATTAAATAAGGGGTAGAAAGGGTGATTAGTAGACTCAAGAGCTACATCCTCTTAGAAATTCCGGAATGGATGAAAAATAGGAGATTGTCATTGAAAATTCTCGGATGAATGTCTTGCAGTTAGAATGACATGGAAAAAATTTAAGTCTATTCAAGAACACGGGATAGAAGGAAAAAAATGAGACTAAAAGAACCAAAAACAAAATGAGGTGCAAGCAAGGGAGTAGGAATCATATTAAGAGTTCAACGAATAAAAAGGGAGAAAACATCAATAAGACAAGTTCAAGTCAAAAATGTGGTAAAACAAAATATGGGAGGTGAGCAAAAATACGTATAAATAAAATATCCCATTTTAAAATGCTCGTTTGGAAAAATTATAAATACCAATATGGTGCTTTTAATTTCCAACATTTACCTTTACTTCAAAAAATACCATGCCTTTTAATTTCCAACATTTACCTTTACTTCAAAAAATACCATGCCTTTTAATGAACTTTCCAAGGTAAATAGCCCCCCTCTAAATAGGGCATTGTCGCACATGTATACAAAAAATTAGAAGGAGTGAACCCCCCGAGAACTACACATGTTGCTAGATTTTGAATTAGTTTTATTTTTTAAGATCTTTTGGACTTAAAATGATTTCCATCTTTAATCAACATAGAGGTGGTCTCATGCTAAAAGTTTCCTAGGCAAAAAAAATTCTTTCAATCTTTGGGACGGTATCAAAGTTGGCAACTGTGAAACTTTTCTCACAACTACTCCATGTTGATAAATCTTGCATAATTTTTTTTGTATGAATCCTCTGGACTTGAAATTTGGTACGCATGTTTTCAACATAAAGGTGACGTTCTCCCCAAATTTTCATGGAAAAATAACAAATTTTCAGCCCTTAGGAGGGTGTCAAAGTTGGCAGTTGTGTAGGACACTATCCCTAGAATCGCCAATACGCCAATTTGAATGTCACTCTAGTGTACAATGCAAAAATTTGATATCAAGCTAAGCCAAATCTTTGCTTATCTTCTTTTCATCTATGCTGGTTATATTTACCTTAAGCATCTAAGGCTTTAAAGTGTATTTCTTCTGTATGTGAAGGTCTTATTTTGCAAGGATATTGTGTTTCTTTACAAATCACTAGATTATATAGCACTCCTTTTTTCTTTAGGCACATTTGAACTCTCATTTTTTTAATTTAAAAAAGACAAAAAATATTTATTTTCTACCTAACCTCTTTAGAAACTACAATAGTAATTCCAATAACCTTAGCATTGGTTCTAAAATGTCATGGAGTAAGATCTAAGTTTGAATACACATTAATAAAATAATTATCAAAATGAAATTTCTCACAAATATGTGCCTTTTGGAAGTGGGTTGGTTTTGAGTGCGGTCGGTGCTACAACAATCATTGTTGCGGTAAACTCCTGTCCTATCTTTGGTTTGGTATTTCTAGATTAGATCGCGAGAATGGATCTTTTCTAAGCTCTGAAAATCGTGGTGAGAGGAGAGGTAGGGACTTAGCCTGAGACTCAAGGAGTATGCGCAACAAGAGGTTGTTGGCCTTGCTGCGAGCCTCCGTACTCTTGTTTGAGATAGGTTTTTTGAAGGATTGAGAAGCAGTGGAAGAGTGTTGGAAGAGGCTAGAGCTAGATTTGAGTCCAGGATTGTGCAGGACTTGCTTGTATGTGCTAGATCAACAAAGGCAAGATCTGAAACGAGCGGTAGCTAGTATTGGGGTGTGGATCTCTGCACATTGAGCAAGTACTCTCAACCTCTCTAGATCTGGTAGTGAGAATATTAGATCTGCAATCCTATCATACAGTCTTTACTTATCTCCAGATCCACGATCCAAGTTCTCAATCAACAAGTACTGAATCTCTACCGTGAAGTTGCAAGACGACGCACAACTCGTACCACTCCACCGCACAACTCCTCGGCGATACATAACTCGTGCCACTCCAGGAGACAAAGAAGGGGACACACAGCGACAGACACAACAACACTCGAAGGCTGGACAAAGATCAGCGACCACATTGGCGAGCAACACTCAACACACCTGCTTCACCACCTGCAGTACATCAACTCCATCACAGATAAACTCTTACCTCTCTCCTCTCATGATTGCATATCACACACCATTAGCCCACACCCTTTGTCTCACAACTTTCTCCTGAATTTGAATTAACAAGTCACCTAGATCACCTGAACCTTGTACACACACGTAAAAATCTTCACATCTATAGTATAGTGCGGAAGTGCTACACATTTCTCTCTAGAACTACACAGTTCATGCGGAAGCGCTGCACACTTTTTTTCTAGTACTTTATAAGTCTACAAGTCTACAGAACACCAAAAACACACCCCTCAGAACGAAGTCCACACCCCAAGAACAACAAAACCGCCGCCTATAGAAGGCAACACAACCAAAATCAACCTGAAGATAATCAAGAAGACTTGGACAGACGCAGATCAACGTTCAACAACCGAAGAACCCTACTGACGCAACAGACTCAAGACCAATCCCCACACGACGCTTAACCTAAGATGCAAGACTCAACGTAGATCGTCCCCCAACAACCGAAGGCTCACTCGACGCAGCAGATTCAAGACCAATCCCCATCGACCACCCGGAGTCTCACCCCACCGTAGCACCCGGAGACTCAACGCAACAGATCCAAGAGCAATCTCCATCGACCACCCGGTGTCTCATCCCACCGCAGCATCCGGAGCGAGCAACCTACAAACCGACACTGGAACACTTGGAGCCACGACTGCAAATCGACCACCGGAACACACCCAAGCGTACATAGCAGCACCCAGAGCCAGAGACATGTAAACCGACCACCGGAGCAAGTCCAAGAGTACACAACAGCACCAGAGACCTGCAACTCACAAGAGACCTGTAACTCAGCCGAGACCTGCAAACGCAACCGAACAGAGACCTGCAACTCAATCAACCCAACGACCCAGCAGCGGAGAAGACCACCTCCTTGTCTCCCGAGAATCCAACGTACTCAACAACTAAGGACCCTCCCCGAAAACAACAACAGCTACCTAGACCTGTTATACGCCCAAAATCCCAACGACCCGATTGGCTATCCACCAACCCGCCCTCAACGGACCCAACGTCCTGCGACCTCTACCCGCGAATCAGAGACCTCCCACTACGGCGTGCGACCTCCCACTAAGGCCTGCGACTTCCCACTTAACGGTCAGTTATGACTTGCATCATGGCCCAAGCACTCCAGTAACCAGGTAAGCTTCAAACCCACCATGGCAGGGTACACCAAACAAAATCTTGACATAGAGATGGAGGTGGAATCATCGGAGGAGAGTCCAGCCGGGGTCCAAAACTTAAAGGCAGCAAAGAAAGGCAAAGAAACCACAAGCACCAACAAGAAGAGCAGAGCTTCCCCAGCCGAAAAAGGTAAGTACACTCAAACTCCCGAACTAACCAAATTTAAATTTTGGTTGGGCATCCAAGCTATGGAGGCTTTAGCGGTGGAAAAAGGAGAGGAGGAACTCTATAGCGGCGAGAATGTGAAGGACATGATGAGAAGAGGTATGCGCAAGGAAGAAGCGAAAGAGGTAAATGTTGCAAGAATTGCGTTTCCTAGGATTCCACAAACACTATATCCCATGGCAATAAAAGGAATTGAGGGACAACATTTTAATCTAACCCAAATCCCATATGACATCAAGATTAATGAGAATTCCGGCCTATCCCTCGATTACCACGTTGCAATTCACTTTGAGCTTCCTAAGATCCCTCTCATGCATGATATTGTCAAAAAGATGGTCCTTGAAAGGCTTAATAAAATGGACATAGTACTTGGAAAGAACATAGTAGACCCACTAGTGATTCAATGTTTGAGCATAAAAAAAGGTGGGTTTGGAGTGGGAGTATCAAAATGCATTTACTCAAACCCGATTTTGATGGTCTATTACTCTTGAAGGGCATTAGGCCATTTATCCTTGATATTGATGATGAGCTTGTGGTTGGGAAGGTATGTAAGGCCTACCTTGGGATTGCAAAAAATGCTAACCTCTCCATGAAGGTCAAGAGTGAAAATTTGATACGTTTTTCAGCCCAAGCCCTTTTTACGGAAATCCTTGAGAGTAGCTTCCACCGAGGACACAAACTCGAGCTCTCCGGTGTGCAAAAAGGCCATGGTGATGCACACGCATTCATCATTGTCACATCACCACTACAAACGAAGAAAATGCTCGCACATCACTTCACCATTCGAGGAGAAGTGGTACAAGCAAAACAAGTACAAGACAACAAGGGAGGCAACAGGGTGGTAGAAACCAAGGCAAGGAAAGAAGCCTTTATCCTAATCCTCTCCCCTCTCCCTATTCATCTTGATGTTATGAATACCTCACATGAAATCTATAAAATTATGGGAGGAATTAACAAAAGAAACATTTGGTTCCACAAAGAAGATGGAAATTGTCACAATAGAAATGCTAATGTGTTATGCGCTAACCCCATTGTATATAGAACATTTGCACACAAAACCTTTGTTATGAATGGCAACTATGTAGACTTTGCACCTCATAGAAGGAGCTTGGAAGGCATCAATCGACCCACCAAGGAAGAAGTGAAGGGATTTGGATTTGATGACATCAACACCGCAATTGTCAACACCGTTTCCACATATACCTTGCAAGACAAGAACGAGACCATCACCAAGAAAGACATGGTAGAGCTCTTGGAGACCAACAACGAGAAGATTAGGAAGGAAACACAAGAGTATACGGACAAAATGCACAAAGAACTCAATGGTGAGATGGAAAACCTTCAAGATGCTTTGCTTGGAGTACTCAAGAGCATGTCCGTCATCACCGGGAAGAAGAACCTATCACTTGAAGACAAAGATCCATCAAACATGTGAGGCTACAAGACTACACGGGAATCATTGGTTACCACACTCTACCCCATAGGTACAATACTTGGTATAGTTTAGACTACAATACACCTCTCAAAATACTAGTACTTAGACACATAGTAAAATATAGGCACAAATACACAAAAATCAAAAAATGTACAAGGTACTATACCAAATACAAAAATTACTTCAAAAAATACAAAAGAAATATTGCATACCATACGCTACACAAATACTACCACCAAAAATACATACATACAACCTCCAAAAATAAATACAAACAATATACCAAATTTCGTGTATACAATACAAGTACAAGTACAAATATATATATGTATACTATACTAGACAAAATATTGACAGTTATACAAATACGAATACGAGTATAAATACCAGCGTAGATACTGAAATACATACTAATACAAACACTAGTATAAATCCCAACATATATACTAACGCAACTACATACAAAAATGACTTAAATACCTCCTCAAATACCAACATAAATCCATATACAAATACTCTTACACATAATAATCACATACACACATGGCCCAACACAACCACAAAAATATACAAACAAACATACACACACCTATACAACATCAATAAAATAAAAACAACTACGCAAATAAACACATGGACACAAAAAAAGTTAACGACAAACACATTCACACCCACTAAAAAAATGAATAACAAAAAATTCATACAAAATACAAACACCCACCTACCCCCAAACAAACAAGACTTTAATAACATAACAAAACCACAAAAAATTACACAAAAGACAAAAACCTTAAAATATAGCACTAAACATATATACCACAAATTACTACTACTTCTAGGAGAAGACATAGAAACCAACCCGGGACCCATGCCTAACATACTAAAAAGACACCCTATATCACATAAGAAAAATGCCAAACTATACTTCATACCTAATACCATAAAATAACAACCAGAATATGGACATGTTGCAAAATCCTTCGCACCTTTCTTAAAAATACACATACATTATACCACACATATAACACTACACATCCAAATATTGCCCAATACATACAACAAAAAAATACGCATCCACCACCCCACATACTATATGCCCTAGTAGTCACTACTCACCCACACATAGATGAATGTAACCATTTCCTAAATCCACAAAACTTAAACACAATTACATGGACCAATACACTTCTACAAATTTTACTAAACCTACAAAACCCACCAGAACGACACATTCACGCCCCACACCCCTATACAAAGTTTCTTGAAGACAACCAAAATATTATAAAACATAAAAACTCAATACACAAAGCACTATATGACTTTTTACATAGTCAAACTACACCTCCCTCAAATGAAACAATAAAACTAAAATTCCTTTACCTCCCTAACAAACTCATCAATGAATCAATTACATGTTTCGACCCTATACCAGAATACACCCACCCACCTCCACCACTTCCTTACATCCCTTCACAAAATCAAAACATTAGATCAAATCAAGAAAATACATACATAATCACATGGAATGCCTCCTCTCTAAACACTGCCCTTCCTAGCTTACAAACTTTGGTCACGCACACAGACACACCACCAACCCTCATAGTTATACAAGAATCAAAATTATCCGCCACAAAATCTACAAAATATATACAAAATATATTTCAAGACTGTAAACTCATCTTTAATAATACACATACACTTACAAGATGCATTCAACAACGGAGACCATACACACCGGGCCGCGGTGGCCTCCTTACACTATTACACAAAAAATACGCTTTCCCGAGCAACATCAAAAAAATTCCTACCCCAATGCACATATCGCGCTACATTCAAATAATCAAAATTACAAATCACCCACTACAACCATGGTTAATCTTTCACATGTATATGCCATCTCATCCCGAAGATACTAGATTTATCATAGACATACAAAACACTATTACATCTCAAATTAACAATAACCCCTATCACACATACTTATTATGCGGAGACTTCAACAGAGACATAGCACTAATTGGTCGCCAAAATGGAAATCATAACACCCCCCCTCAAACCACTGATTACCAATGGCGCCGCTTCACAGAAAGCTTAAACTTTACTTACATCAATACCGATACACAACTCTCTAGACAAGGTGGATATAATTATAGTGATTGGAGCCTAATAGATGGATTCTATATAAACACAAACAACAATACACAATACACCTCTGCAACAAACAAAGATGTTATTCTAAACTAGGACCACTCACCTATACAATTACACATCCCAAAAAACACATTAATTAATAGGACCCCTACAATCCGAAACAATGACACTATGTGCATACTCAACCCCATCCCAAAAGAGAGCATAGAAAAATTCAACACAAAATTCTTTGAAAAAAACGCCATACAAATAGACTCCCTCATAAACACTCTTGAAAATAATAATCAACTTCCACAAGAAGAAGAACGCCGGTCCCGGAGGGACCGGCGAGAATAAAGTGTCTGTTCGCACCACCACTAAGACCATGCTCACCAAGCAAGGAATTAGTAGTATGGGGCTACTTCCCCCTCTCGAGGGTAGACACTATGTAACAAGTTACCATAGGGATGAAAACCAAACCAAAGCAAAGAAAGCCACAATCATAACAAGGGAGTGGGGAGAGGAGAAAAGGAAGAAAAATAGAAGACAATGATGGGGGGTGGGGGAGGGAGGATGAACAGGCGGTGGGAGAATTGGGGTGTTTTATGGTGTATTGTGTGGATCGAGGAGGGTTTGGTTATTCTCAAGTTTTCTTTTATGTAATAAAATGGACATAGCATGTTGGATTGCGATGGTGTTTATATTATTGAAGCTATGTTTAATTGTGTTCATGGGTATTTTAAAGGTTTTCTCAAGGATGTTCATGGGTGGGATGTAGGTTGTGGCGCGGGCACCGGCCGTGATGACTATGAGGGGGTCAATTTTCCATCCGAGGTTTCTAATGTCGTCGATGAGGGGTTGATATTTGTTTATTTTGTTTTCAATTGTTTCTGGTGAGAATCTGTCGTTACAATACGTGAATTCAATAAATTGAATGGTATAGTTTGGATCTATATGGATGGGTGGCGGGTCGTTGTATGGTAGGCCTTTTACGCATAGTATGTCGGGTTTGAATCTGGCATTACAGTGACATCGTTGGGTTGCACATGTGCATGGGAGTAGCCAAGGTGGGACCGTATTCTCTTGTGGATTGTCATTGAAAGTACCGGCATTCATGAGTATGAAACATCGGGATTTGTTATATGAGGTAATTAGTTTTCGGATTTCCCATACTGCTTTGTTGTGTCTTTTAACGATGAGGGAGTGTATGTGGTGGTTTTGGCATTTGAGTAAAACGTGTAGCCATGTGTCGGGGTATGTGGAGGTACATATGGGGCAGGTTATGGATAGGAAGCATTCAATTCCGAAGAAGAGTTGTTTACGGGCATTCCCCATGTATTGACCAGTGCGGAATTTAATAAGGCATGTAATTTGTGAATTGGTAATGGTGGGATTTTTCCAGAAATTTGTAGATAGTTCATTGTCTATGTTGTTGTTGTCTGTCCATTTTTCTATGTTAGGGAAGTTTTCGGAGATTGTGTCAATGTCATTGTATGTGTCTTGTTTTTTGAGGTATTTTCCTAAAAATTGGACCGGGCCTTTGTCCGGGGTGTCATCTTTGGAGGGCCAATCCTCTTTTTGGAAGTAGTATGGGGTGGCATGTGCATGCTCATGTGGGTCTTTGGCGTTTTTATGTGATTTTTCTCTTCCCTCTTTGGCAAGTTTATCGGCTTGTTCATTTCCTTCTATATTGGCGTGGGCTCTAACTTTGTGAAGTGTAGTAGGTTGTGTTCGATTTTGGAGCATTTGTACCATGGACATGAGTGTTATTTTGTCGGGGTGGCTATTGTGGAGAGTGGGGTGTGTTATTTGTGTGTTTAATAGATAGAGGATATTGATGCAATCCGTAAAAATATGCGCGGGTTCGTTGGCATATTTTGTGTTGATGATTTGAAGTATTTTATGTATGGCCATCATCTCTGCTCTTAGGATGTTTTGAAGTCCATGTAGTCTTTTGGCTAATTTGATTTCTTTGTTGGGATTGTATATGCCATATCCGGCTTTTTCTCTATGCCAATGTCCCGGGCTAATTTCTGTTGGTTCTTTGAAGGATCCATCTGTGTAGTAACTATGTATGGGGTCATATTTTGGATGTGTGTGTGTGGTAATTAGGGAGGGGGGGATTTGTCATGGAGTAGTTTGGTGTGTTGTTATTGTATTCTAGTTTAGACCATTTTTTGCTGCGATTGACTGAAGTTTGGGGGGGTTTGGTCGGGCATATTTTTGTATATACTCGGTTTATGTTTAGATTTTTGGCTATGGATGTGAGTGTGGTGAGTTGTTCTAAGGTCCCCATTGTTTTGTTTTGGTGATGGACACATAGTATTTGTATTGTAGCTGGTTCAATCCTAGGTTTATTTTGTTCAGGTGGGATAGTAGGTTCTTCATATGTTATTGAGTCCGCTTCGAACAGTGCAATGATGTGTGTGTCAGGGAAGGGGCCCAGGTGTGGGTTAGTATTTTGATACCAGTTTTTGTCGGGGGTTATGATTAGGGTGGAGGTGTGGTTTGGATCATGTTTGGCCGCAAGGCGGGCCCAATGCAATGCTTGTTGTGTTTCTTCTACATTGTGGGGATGGGCCATACCATTTCCTATCCATTTGTGATCAAAAGCTTTACCTAGTGATCCAAATATTTTATCTCTTTCAAAGGGGGAGTAAAATTTGTTGAGTTTGGTGGGGCATGTGACGGGGGAGGAGAAGTATGAGTGTTGGATGTTGAATGTTGAGATTAATGAATTTAGTATGGGTATGGGTAGTATATATTGTGTAAGTTTAAGGGGGTTGTTTTTTGGTATTCTATATTTGTATCTTTGGTATAGCCAAATGACTTCGGTTTCAAATGGTTGGGTTATAGGTTCAATGTTTGTAGGGGTATGTATTTTAGTATTGTATTGATTCCATAACCATGTGAGCCTAGTGATTGGGATGGTAAGGAGATGTCGTCCATCTTCTTCATATAAGTGTGCTTGGTCTTTGTCAATTTTAATTGTGTTAGATGAGATAAGAATGTCGTTTTCGGGGTTACATTCTGTAGTGTAAATGTTTAGTAGGGGGATTATTGTGGGTGGGGTGACGGATCTTGTGTCTTGGGGTTGATTTTGTGGATGGTGAGCTCGGATAATTTCGGTGTAAATTTTGTGTTGAATTTTTTGATAATATTGTGTTTATTTATTTCTGTTATGTGTAATGGTATTTTGGTTGTGTCTTGGGAAGAGGTTTCTTTGGGGGAGCCATTTGTTGTAGGTGTGGTTATTGTGAGTCCATTGGCATAGGTATCTAGTGTAATTGTTTTTTATTTGGTTTTTATCTATTTTTTCTTTGTATTCGTGGTGTATGATGTTGTTAATGGGATATGTAGTGGGATTTTTAAGGATGTGGTTTGGGGGGTGGGGGTGGTGTGGGTGGGAGTGAGGAGGGTGTTTCTTGGGGTGATGTCCTTGTTTATAGTGATGAATGGGTCTCTAATTGTATGGGAGTATATATGTGTATTGGCTTGGGTATTGGGTGGAGGAGGGTATATTGGGTGGCAAAAGAGTTGTTGTGCAATTTTGAGGGCACTTTTAATTAGTTTTGATGGAGTGAAGTTGTAGGTTTTGAATTCTTCATTGTTCATGATGTGTGTTCCGTTAGGTAGTGAGATTTGTTTTAGTTCGTATATGTTTTTTGATAGGAGTTTTTGTAATAACTTTTGAGATAATTGTGTGTTGAGTGTGTTATGACTTTGTGTTTCAAGAGTCCAAACTTTTTCTAGTGATGTTGGTTCTACAAGAAATTTGGGGAGAGTATTTTTAGATGGACTTTTGCTACATATTTTAGCAAAAAGAAGGTACGTGTTATTGGTGATCTTATGCAGTTTGTCTTTTTTATTCGAGGTATGTTTTCGGCCCCCCCATATTGGGCAAGGATGTGATGTATTAAGCCCTTCTATATTTTCCCAAGTCTACCACTGTCATTTAGAGGGTTCTGGAGTTGTTCTCCTATGCATCTAAGGTATGCGTTTTTTAGTGAGAAGGCTTCTAGTCCAAAGAGGTTATTTGGTAGTTGGGTTATTATATTAGACATGCATTTAGACATGCCGCATACGGTTTTTTGTGTGGCCGTTATCTTTTGGTCTAGTTTTTTTATGGCGGGCATTGAGTATGGTACCGCGTAGAAGCTGTATGCCACGCCCGGTCTTAAAAATGTGTCGATCATTTTAATTTTTTGTTTCATTGTGGCCGGGCAAGCTACTAGCTCTTTGCATTGTTTGATTAATTTTGTGGTGGTGGCATGGATTTGGGTTTTCCATTTTAGGGAGGGGACGAGACTTATTCCTAAATATGTGTATGGTTTGTTTTGGTGTAGTACGGGTATTTGTTGGTTTCGGTAGTGGATGTTAGAGGTTTGTATTAGAGCTTTGAATGCGGTGGGGTTTGTTTTTGATTTATTTGGGCATCCAGTGACGGCACATTTTGGGACCCCTACATCCATACCTGTCCATTTGCAGTACCTGTCTATTTTGTTAAGTTGTATTTTTATGGCGTTGATTTTGTTGGTTATAGCCGCAAGGTCGTCCGCATAAGCTGTGGAGTTGATGGTGGTTTGTGATGTCCCAAATGTGTACCCATTGTTGCCTCTATCTAGCCATCTAAGTAGTGGTTCTAGAAATAAAATGAATAAGTATGGGCTTAGGGTATCTCCTTGTATTGTTCCCCTTTGGATTGCTATGGGTTTAGTTTTACCAAAATGTTCTCCTATGTAGGCGGTTGAGGATTCGGAGTATATATTACCCACTAGTGCGGTGGCGTCTTTGGGGTATCCAAGGTCCGTCATTATGGCTAAAAGTCTAGCATGGTCAATAGAACCAAAGGCATTTTTAAAGTCAACATATAGTATAAATATGTCTTGGTTTGTAAATCGTGCGTCTTCTAATGCGTCTATTATCATTTGGATTTGTCTAGCGGTGCTTCTTTCTTCTCGAAACCCCTCTTGGCTATCATGTAGTATTTTATGTTTTTCGTCGTATGATGATAGTATTGATGTGAGTGTGCTAGTGAATAGTTTGTAGATGGTATTGGCTAATGCGATGGGTCTATGATTGGATAGCATAGATGGATCTCCTTTTTTGTATAGTAGGATTGTTGCACTTGTTTTCCATGAAGTAGGAATTTATTTTTGTTTATAGCAATGGGAGAAGAAGAGGTTTAGTAGTTTGTGGAACCTTGGGGGCATATTTTTTAGGATAGAGTTCGGTATACGGTCCGGTCCCGGGGCTTTATTATTTCCTAGGTTACGTAGGCAAGTGTCATATGTGGCTTGATTAAAGTATGTGTGTAGTGGGGTTTCCGGGTCTCCTCTTTTTTCTAATGTGAATCCATCTAGGTCATGCCATGGATATTGTTGTACTCCACATGTGCATGTAGTAGGATGGTCCGGTTGATAGTTGCATGTTTCTACTGTGGGTCTGTTATTTATTGTTTGTTGGTTAAATATTTTGTTTGCAATATCTTCTGGACTAGTTAGTATATTGTTATGTTAATTGGTGATGCAATTTAGTGGTGGAGACTCCATATTTTTGAATATTCTTCTATTTATTTTCTTGGGGCTAGTTTCATATAGTTGTCTGTATTTGGAGATGGCTTTTCGGATGATTTTTTGGGTATGTTTGGTGGTGATTTTACGGGCTTGTATGTTGGCGTTTTTTGCAATTTGTGTTATATTATTTTTCCATGTGTCGTGAGGTAGATGTATGGAGGGTGGATTAGGGATTTGTGTGTGTTGAAGGTTTTGGAGTTCATTGAGGATAGGGTGATTTCGCCATTGGGGGTTGTTGTTTACGATTCTTATGGTTTTTTGTATAGTGTGGTAAATGGTTAGATGTTGTTTCCATGTTTTGGATCATTTACGGGGTAAGTATCCACCTTGTTGTGATGTTCAACTTGTCATTTGTGGTATGGGTTGGACTTTGCAGGTTTGTTCAATTGTATTGGATATGTTGTTGATGAGTGTATCTAGGTTGTGACAGGCTTCTTGCCATTGCGTTTGGGAGAGATGGTCATTAGATTCTAAATCGTTTGTTAAGGAGTCAATACGTAGTGAGTTTTCTTCAAAGAATTTTATGTTGAATAATTCTATGTTGTTTTGTGAGATGGGGTTGAGGATGCGTATGTGGTCATTGTTTGTGTTGATTGGTATACGGTTTATGAAAGTGTTGTTTGGGATGTGGAGTTGTATAGGTGAGTGATCTGAGTTCAGATGAATGTTATTATTTGTAGTGGAGGTGAATGTGGTATGGTTAGTTGCACGGACGTAGAATCCATCAATTAGGCTCCAGTTGTTGTAGCTGTATCCTCCTTGTCTAGAGTATGTAGTGTTTGTTGGGATATAATTAAAGTTTAGGTTTTCTGTGAATTCTTTCCATTGAAGGTCTGTTAGTTGTGGTGGTGTGTGTTGATTTCCGTTTTGTCTACGTATGAGGCCAATATCTCTATTGAAGTCACCACATAAGATATGGTTGTGGTTGGGGTTGTTGGTAATATAGGTGGTAATGTTATTTTTGATGTCCTCGGTGAGTCTGATGTCTTCGGGGTGGGATGGCATGTATATGTGGTGGATTAGCCATGGTTGTAGTGGGTGGTTGGAGATTTCCATAATTTGGAGGTATGGGGATATGTTCATCGAGGTGGGGATTTTTTTGACATTTCCTGGAAAGGCGTAGTTTTTGTGTATGAGAGTGAGGAGGCCGCCTCGGCCTGGTGTATATGGTCTTCTTTGCGGTATACAACGTGTTAGGGCATGTGTATTATTGAACATAAGTTTGTAGTCGGGGAATAGTCTTTGTATGTATTTTGTGGATTTTGTGGCCGATATTTTTGTTTCTTGTATGACTATAAGTGCCGGTGGTGTATTAGTGTGTATAATTATGTTTTGTAGGTTTGGGAGCGCGGTATTGAGGGATGAGGCGTTCTATGTTATTATGCTTGTCTTGTTGTTGTTCGTATGTAGGTTATGGTTTTGTGAAAGGATGTGGTTCGGTGGTGGAGGTGGATGTGTGTATTCCGGGAGGGGGTTTAGGCATTTTAGTGCCTCATTTATGATATTATTAGGGAGGTAGGGAAATTTGTGTTTTAGTATATCAATTGTTGGGGGTGTACTTTGGTTGTGTATAAAGTCATATATTTCTTTGTTTATCGATGTGTTGTGGTTTAAAGATGATATTTAAATTAGTTTCAAGAAATGTTGTGTAAGGGTGTGGGGTACTAATGTGTCTTTCGGGTGGATTTTGTAGATTGTGTAGAGTGTGTAGGAGTGTGTTGGTCCATTGGGTTGTGTTTTGATTTTGTGTGTTTAAAAGTTGGTTGCAGATGTCTATGTTGGGGTGTACAATGATGGCTAGAGCATATAGGATGTGGGATGAATGGTGTTCACTATATTGGTTTATATATGTGGCAATATGTGGATATGTATTATTATGTTGTTGATGTAATGTATGTGTAGTTTTGAGAAGGGGGGCAAATTTTTGGGCAATGTGTTCGTATTCGGGTTGTAGTTTTATGGTATTTGGTATGAAATATGTTTTGGCATTCTTTTTATGCGAAGCGGGGTGTCTTTTTAATACGTTTGGCATAGGTCCTGGGTTAGTTTCTATGTCCCCTCCAATTAGTATTAGTAGTTTGTAATAGATGGGTTTTTTGTTTTGTTTTAGAGTTTTTTGTTTTTGTATGTGGTTTTGGTATTTGTTTGTTTTTTTGTTTATTTGATTGTATGTATTCATCTTTGTATGTGAGTATGTATATGTATGTGTTTTGAAGGTGTGTGTTTGTCTTTTTGTGTGTATATGTAGTTTTATTTGGTTTTTTGCTATTCATTCGTATGTTCGTATTAGTGTGTGCCTCGATGTTTGTTTTGTTGTTTGTATTAGTATTTGTGTTAGTATTTGTGTTAGTATTCGTTTTAGTGGTTGTACTAGTATCCATACCAAAATTTGCATTAGCATCAGTATTTGTATTAGTATAAGTATCAATAGTTGTATTAGTATACGTACCAGTATATGTGTGGGTATTCTTATAGGTATATTTGCCAGTATACATACCAGTATCAGTATACATGTCGATATATATATATCAGTATTTTCCCCAGTATACATACTAGTATAGGTGTCAATGTATGAACCAGTATTTGTTCTTGTATATGTACTCGTATACCTACGAGTATAGGTGCCAGTATATATATCCGTATCCGTGTCCGTGCATGTACTGGTATACATATTAGTGTATGTACCGGTCTTTGTTTTGTAGTGTAGTATCAGCTCATCCTTTTTGTGTGTTTTACGGTGCATGTGTAGTTTGTTTTTGCTACGGTATAAATATTTGGGAGTTCTGATATCATATTGTTTTTTGTATTTAAGATAATGTCTAATACAATGTATGTATTTAAGATAATGTCTAATACAATGTATGTATTTGTTCAATGTTTCTATTTGTATGTGTCTAGTATGTGTAGGTATTTGTGCTATACTATTCCATAGTATCGTAAAATACTTATAGAGGTGGTAACTAAGTTTTACCATATGGTCTTTGGTCATTGCATGTTTGGCGGTTTGTCTTGAAGGAGTGGTAAGTTGGGTTTACCGGTTATAACGGATATCTTTTGCACTAGTGAGAACATCGTTGCTTGGATGTCTTCCATATGGAGTTTGAGTTCTTCGTGCATCATGTCGGTGTAGTCTTTGTTTGTTTGAATCACCTTCTTCTTGTTGTCTTTAATCATTTTTTCCACTTCCTTCGTGGTGCAATAGGGGGGCGATGATGAGGAGGCTTGGACATTGAAAGTGGAGATTGTGTTGATGAGGGCGGTGTTGATGTCGTCAAAGCCAAAGTCTTTGATGGCGTCGACGGTGGGTGGGTGTAGTCCTTCCAAGCTTTTTGGGTGTGGCGAAAAATCCACGTAGCTCCCATCTATCACATGAGTTTTTTTCAGAAAGGATCTATACACAATGGGGTTAGTACAAAGCACATTGCAACTTCCATTGTGATAATTGTCTCTCTCTCTATGGAACCAAATTTCTCTAACATTGAAGGCTCCCATAATTTTGTAAACTGCTTGTGAGGTGTTTATGGTATTCAAAGTGATCGGGCGAGAAGAGAGGGTAAGGGTTGGAGCTTCTTTCCTTGCCTTTGTTTCTATGGCACCATTTGGTCATTTGGTGTCAACCACTTGCCTTGGGAGCAAGACTTCGTTTTGCACCACAATGCGGTTGGTGATCATGTTCTTCACTTGTGTTGGTGTTGATGCTATGATGAATGCCCATGATTCACCATACACCTTTTGTACGTTGGTGATTTCGTAGTCATGCCCTTGTGCAAAACTATGCCCAAGTACTTCTTCGAACATTACTTCGGCGGAAACCGCCTCTAGGCACTCACTCTTCACTTTCAAGGAGAGATTAGAATCTTTAGAAAGAGTGTTAAAGGTTTTGCAAACTTTACCAACCATATCTTGACCATCAATGTTTAAAATAAATACTCTAAGACCTTTGAGCAATGTAAGACCATCATATTCGGGTTTAAGAAGATGTACCTTAAAGTTTTCCGCCCATACATCTTTTGTTTTCCCCTGTTTGATGCTAAGACATGGTATGTATAAAGGATCATAGACCCCGGTACCAAGCAATATGTTCATTTTTTCCAATCTTTTTGTGATCATGTTCTTAGCCGTGTCATATATGATAGGGGTGTTAGGAGTCTTGAAGTGGATGACAATGTGAAAGTCTAGAGACAAACCTGTGGATTCGTTTGTCTTGACTTCACAAGGAAGTTGTGTAATGTTGTAGTGTTGCTTGACAACTCCTTTCCTTACCTCCATGAGGTACAAAATTTGTAGGATTTGGGGGAAGGCCACCCTTGCGCCATGGGCCTCTTTGGCCTCTTCTTCTTTGAGCCCTCTAGTTACCATATCCATCACCGTTTCTCCGCTAAAGAGTTCTTCAGCCCCTTCTTCCATTGCAAGTGCTTCCATGGCCTGAAATCCCATCCAAAATTTATAAGTAGAAAAAGCGGGTTTAATAAACTTACCTTCATTGGCGTTGGACCTTTTGCTCCTCTTGCTACTACTGGTTGTGCTTTCTTTGCCTCTTGGTATCCTTGATTTTGTGGTGAGGTTGGGGCTTTCGTCCGTTTGGTCCACCATCTCTAAGTCCAAGGATAAATTTTTCCTTGTTGTGCCTGCCATGTTAGCTTTATTTTGTTCTAATGCTTTTGCTGGAGTTAGCTTGAGGAAGGGCAAGTCGCTACTAGCATTGGGTGGGTCGCTGGGATTGATTGGGAGGTTGCTATTGTCTATGAGGGGGTCGCAAAAGGGAATACGTGGGTCTCTAGTGTAATTTCGTGGGTCGCTATGGGGGGCTGGTAGGTTGAAACTACCATTCGGAGGGTCGCTGGCAGGGTCGGGGGAGGAGGAGGCCGCTGTGTCCGTTGGTTGTGTTCTGCGGGGCGGGGGTCTCTTAGCGCAAGCAGGGGCGGGGTTTACTATCTCGCGACAGAGGGGTTGTCTAGGTGTGCTCTCGGCAAGGGTTCCGGGAGGGGAGGCTGCGGGGTTCCAAACAGGGAAGAGTTTCAGGCGGATTCGGGGAGGGAGAGAGAGCTCAGGATTCTGAGGTGCTGGGTTTGGAGTTTGGGGAGGGGGAGTTCTAAGCTGGAGATGGGGGTTTGGAGCTTGTGAGTTTTGGGGAGGAGAGGAGGGTTCAGGGTTTTGGAGTAGAGGTTTGAGTGTTTGAGGAGGGAGGGCTCTGGATCGGAGGGAGGGGGTGTCACATTGGGGGGGAAGTCTTCTGTTTCTGAAAGAGGGGCAGATTGGGGAAGGGGGTGTCGAGAGGGGAGAGAAAGTGAGCGGAGGAGGGGAGAGAGGGTGTATGCTGCGGGTAGGGAGGGGGAAGGGGTCAGTTCAGGGGGGAGGCGAGGGGGGAGATTAGGTGGGAAGGGAGGGGAGGTTCGAGGGGGGGGAGGGAGACAGATTCAGGGGGAGGTTCTAGAGTAGATAGACGAGGAGGGGGAGTTCGAAGGGGGATGGAGAGAGGTTCAGGGGGGATTTGAGAGCATATTGATAGGGAGGGGGGGTTCGAGAGGAGGGTGAGGGTTTAGAGAGGGGCGGGATGGGAGGCCAGGGAGAGGGGTTAGAGTGGTTTGTAGAGAGAGGTGGGTGGAAGATGGGAGGGGGGTATGTGGTGTGGGGGAAGTGTGAGGGGAGGTGAGAGGGTGATACATGATGCTGTGGAGGTGGAAAATAAAGATGTGGACGTGGGATACTCACATGTGTGTTGTCTTGTGTTGTGTCTTGTTGTGATGTTGATGTGGGCTGCTCTTTGGTGTGTTGTTGTTGCGGGTTGCTCTCTCCTAAGGCGTATTTGTTTGTAGCAGTCTTGATGTGGATTTGTTGGTAGCTACGTTGTGTTTTTGTGCACTCCTGTCTTGGTCTTGTTTGCTTTGTTGTTGATGATGTGTTTTCTTGCTGATTCTGCGCAGGTGGACCCAGATCTGAGATTTTTTGCAAGCGCTTCCACGTGTGATTTAGATCTACTAATTTAGTGTAGGTATCTATTAGAATTTTAGCGTAGATCTGTATGTGAGTGGTGTAATGGTGATATTTTGGTGTACTACTACTGGTGTGTGTGCATGTGGTGAGATACGAGATGTTACTAGCAATAATAGTGTCTATTGCAGAAATTAAATGGAGATGGGTAGGGATGGTCTGGTTAGGTGTGTCGTTGCAGTCTTGGAGCAGATCTGTGAGGTGTGTTGTGTTGGGCTTCACTCTAGAGGTTGTTCTGCGGTGTTGACCTTCAGATCTAGTGCATACATTCCTTGAACAAGTGTTGTTAGCTCTTTTTTGTAAAGTGTGTGATTTTCTATAAGAACATGGAGATGATGTGGAAATAATAGCAACTAAGAGAAGAAGGAACAACAAGGTGAAGAGAAGAAGGAACAACAAGGTGAAGAGAAGGTAAGAGATAGCCTGTAAGTGGTGACGCAAATCTGGCTTTCGCAGAGTTGATGAGAACTTGCGTCCTAGTAGCAGTGCTGGTTCCTGGTGTTGCTCAATCTTGTATATGCTGGAATCGTGGATCAAAGAGGAACAAGGCTAAGTGGTGGGCATGTAGATCCTGATCTAACTACACTTGATCTGGACAGATCTAGAGTTTGAGGAGAGTCACTAAGTTTGGATCTATGCACAACACTAGTTTCCCACGCTTCAGATTCAACTTGCAATGATCTCTCTCAATGACTTGTCCATCTCCTCTCAGAAATTCCAGATCTAGTGCCTCGAGCCCTTCCAACAAGTGTGATTTGCCTCCCTAACCTCACCAACGTCTAGATCTGAATAATGTGGGCTCCCAGTAAGGCCAACAACCTCTTACTGCACATACATTTGGGTTCTAAACTAAGTCCTTGTGCCTCCCCTCACCACGAAATGCGGAGCTCACTCTCTCATTCTATGTCGTTAATCAACTTCCACAAATACAATGGCAAGAAACATGCCACACCCTAGACAAAATCATCAAAAAAATCTCTGACACACTAGAACAAACTTGTAGAGCCCATCCAATACCTCAAATGACAAACATAACTTCTCAACAAGGCGGCTATCTACCCCGCAAACTTTCTAAAACTTGAAAACAACACCTAACTACATACCACGTTATACGAAAAACCATTAGAACTGTAAAAAAACAATCCTCAATGGCGTAACCACCCCATATACAATGAATTACTAACTCTACAACATACCCAAATTCCCACCCCGCCGCCCCCGGATCTACCCCATGTTACATGGATAAATGACATCACACTAATTGCAAAAAATGCCAACATACAAGCCCGGAAAATAACCTCAAAATACGCCAAAGAAAGCATTAAAAAAGCCATCTCAAAATATAGACAATTACATGAAATTAGCCCAAAAAATTAACAAAAAAGTCTTTAAAATCCTCGTAAACCCGCCGTTGGACTGTATCACATATCAAAACAATAACATTCTAACCAGCCCTAAAGACATTGCGAATGAAATATTCAACCAACAAACAAAAAGCAATAGACCAACAGTACCAACATGTAATTATCAACCACAACATCCAATTGAATGTACATGCGTTGTACGCCAATACCCATGGCATGACCTTGATGGATTTACCCTTGACAAACGAGGCGGACCAAAAAATTCCACTTCATAAATACCTTAATAGAGCCACATACGACACATGCCTTCGAAATCTGGGTAACAACAAAGCCCTAGGCCTAGATCGCATACCAAATTCAATACTTAAAAACATGCCTCCAAAATTTCATAAATTATTATACCTATTTTTTTCCCATTGCTATCTACAAAAACAAATACCGACCTCATGGAAATCAAGTGCAACAATTTTATTATACAAAAAAGGCGACCCGTCTATACTACCCAACCATAGGCCAATTGCACTAGCTAACACAATATATAAACTCTTCACTAGTACATTCACCTCTATACTATCCTCATATGGTGAAAAATTCAAAATCCTTCATGATAGTCAAGAAAGATTTAGAGCAGAGAGGAGCACCGCTCGACAAATACAATCTATAATAGCCGCACTAGAAGACGCAAAATTTACAAACCAAGATATATACATATTATACGTTGACTTTAAAAATGCCTTTGGCTCAATAGACCACGCCCGACTACTAGCAATAATGATGGACCTTGGTTACCCAAAGGATGCAACTATACTTGTTGGAAACATCTATTCTCAGTCAGCCACTTACAATATTGGCGAACACTTTGGGAAAACAAAACCTATATCCATTCAAAGAGGAACTATACAAGGGAACACCCTTAGCCCATACTTATTCATTATATTCTTAGAACCACTACTGAGATGGCTGGAATGAGGCAACTACGTATACACTTTTGGAACATCACAAGTCACAATAAACTCTGCCGCATACGCAGATGACCTTGCCGCCATAACTACCAAAATTAAATCTATCCAAATACAAATCAATAAAATTGATTGGTATTGCAAATGGACCGGTATGGACGTCGGTGTCCCAAAATGCGCCGCTACCGGTTGCCCAAACAAATCCAAATTAAATCCTACCACGTTCAAAGCCCTAATGCAAGCTTCTAACATCAATTACCGCAATCAACCGATCCCTATACTACACCAAAATGAACCATACATTTACCTAGGTACAAACCTTGTTCCCTCACTAAAATGGAAAATCCAAATTCACACCACGACCACAAAACTCATCAAACAATGCAAAGAACTAACAACATGTCTGGCAACCATGAAACAAAAAATAAAAATGGTTGATACCGTACTACGCCCAGGTGTGGCATAGAGTTTCTATGGTGTACAATACTCTATGCCAGCTATCAAAAAACTTGATCAAAAAATAATAGCCATACAAAAAGCTATATGTGGACTTCCAAAATGTATGTCAAATGCGATAACCCAACTCCCACATAACCTATTTGGGCTTGAAGCTTTCTCCCTGAAAAATGCATATCTCCGATGTATAGGTGAACAACTACAAAATGCTTTAAACGATAAAGGTAGACTTGAAAAAATATATAATGGATTAACTCATTATGTCCTAGCTCAATACGGTGGTGCCGAAAACATACCCAGAATTAAAAAAAGTGACTGCATAAGACCACCAATAACACGAGCATTCTTCTTATTAAAACACATAGCTAAAGTCCACCTTGAAAGTACGCTCCCAAACTTCCTCATTAACCCTACATCACTAGAAACACTATGGTGCCAAGAAACACTAAATCACAACACACTCAATGCCCAACTCTCCCAAAAACTTCTACAAAAACTCCTCTCAAAAAATATTTTTGAACTAAACCAAATCACTTTATCTAAAGGCACACACATCATGAACAATGATGACTTCAAAGCCTACCACTTCACCCCATCTAAATTATTAAAAAGTGCTCTAAATGTTGCTAAACAACTATTTTGCCATCCAACATGCCCCACCACGTGTCATACCCCTTGTAACATACACCCATACTCCTATATACATCAAGATACATTCATCACCATCAACAATAGCATCACCCCAAGAGATATCCCCCCACCAATCAATCCCCCTAACCCCCACATCCATACCACCCCCGTCCCCCAACATACATCCCCAAAAACCCTACCACATATCCCATTAATAACATCATACACCATAAACATATCCAACACACAGACACAAATAATATACAAAATATCTACACAAAATATTTATGCCAATGGCAACACAATGATAACACATACAATAAATGGCTTCCCCAAAGAGACCTTTTTCCACGACACGACACCAATACCTCCACACACAACATTGAAAAATTAAAACAGTACTACCAAAAATTTAAAAACAAAACTTATTCGGATATCATCTTAACCCACCACCCCCAAGAACAATTCTTAGACTCAAGATCGGTATCACCACCCATAACTATTCCACTATTAAACATCTATACAACAGAATGCAACCCCAAAAATGATATTCTTACATTCTCAACACAATCAAAATAGATAACAATCAAGCACATCTATATAAAGAAAACGGCCGACATTTACACACCATCCCCGTTACTCGACTCCAATGGTTATGGAATCAATATAATACAAAATTACAAACCCCTACAAAATCGAGCCAACGACCCAACCCTTTGAAACCGAACTAATATGGCTTTATCAAAGGTATAAATACCGAATATCAAAAACTGACCCCCTAAAAAATGCGCAATACACAATACCCACTCCCATCTTAGACTCACTAACCTCGGCCTTTAACATCGAACAGTCATACTTTTCTTCCCCGGTCACATGTCCTACCAAACTAAAAAAATTCTACTCCCCTTATGAAAGAGACAAAATATTCGGATCCCTAGGCAAGGCCTTTGATTACAAATGGAACAGTAATGGTATAGCTCACCCCCACAACGAGAAGGACATGGAACAAGCCATACATTGGGCTAGACTTGCCGCCAAACACAATCCAAACAACACAAATACAATCATCATCACACCGAACAACAATTGGTACCAAAACAACAACCAACATTCAAACCCATTTTCAGATTCCCATATCATCGCATTATTTGAAGCAGACACAATACCATACGAAGAACCTACTATTCCACCCGAGCTAAAAAAACCCCAAATCAAGCCATCTACATTACAAATACTATGCGTCCATCATCAAAATCAAACCCTTGGCTCCCTAGAACAACTTGCTGAACTTACCTCCATGACAGACAGCCTAGACATACACCGACTATACACGAAACTGGCCCCACCAACACCAATACAAACCCCCGTAAACAAAAGTAAAAATTGGTCAAAACTAAACTACGTCAACAACACATTAAACTACTACGTCAACAACACATTAAACTACTACGTCAACAACACATTAAACTACTACGTCACACCTCCCCCTCTCCCAAACTACCCAACTCATACCACACCAAAATTTAACACCGCACACAGTTATACACCGACGGCTCCTTTAAACCACCAGAACAAATTAGCCCAGGCTCTTGGCGCAGAGAAAAAGCTGGCTATGGCATGTAAAACTCTACCAATGAAATTAAACTAGCCAAAAGACTCCATGGACTACAAAATATCCTTAGAGTAGAACTCATGGCCATTCACAAAACACTTCAAATCATCACAACAAAATATAATAAAGAACCCGCACATATATTCACAGATTGTATAAATGCACTATACCTACTAAACACTCAAATAACACACCCTACTCTTCACAACAACCACCCCGACTAAACCATATTAACGTCAATGGTCCAAATGTTACAAAACCGAACACAAATCACAACTCTCCACAAAGTGAGAGCCCATGCCAATATTGAGGGCAACGAACAGGCAGATAAATTAACAAAAGAAGGCCGAGAAAAAATACACAAAAAAGCCAAAGATCCACACGAACATGCTCATGCTACCCCATACTACTTTCAAAAAGAAGATTGGCCTTCCAAAGAAGATACCCCCGACAAAGGCCCGATTAGATTTTTGAGTAAATACCTCAAAAAGCAAGACCTCTACAATAACCTTGACACAATTTCAAAAAATATCCCTAACATAGAAAAATGGACCAACAATAACAACATAGACAATGAACTCTCTACAAATTTTTGGAAAAATCCCATCATTTCAGACTCACAAATAACATGCCTCATCAAATTCCGTTCTGGCCAATATATGGGAAACGCCCGCAAACAACTCTTTTTTGGAATAGAAAGATTCCCATCCATAACATGCCCCATATGCCCCTCAACGGACCCCGACACATGGCTTCATGTTCTGCTCAAATGCCAAAACCACCACATACACTCCATAATTGTTAAAAGACATAATAAAACAATATAGGAAGTCAGAAAACTAATCACATTGTACAAAAAATCGAGATGTTTCATATTAATGAACGCCGGCACCTTTAATAACATTCCACAAGAAAATACGGTCCCCCTTTGGCTGCTTCCCTGCTCATGTGTGACCCAAAGGTGTCATTGCAATGCTAGGATCAACCGGACATCCTTTGTGTTAGAGGTTTACCATACAATGATTCACCACCCGATCACATTAACCAAGACTACACCATTCAATTCATTGAAGTCACATATTGCAACGATAGATTTTCTCCAGAAACAATTCAAAACAAAATAGAAAAATACCAACCCCTCATTGACGACATCATAGCCCTTGGATGGAAGTGGACCCCCTTATTGTAATCACATTTGGCGCTCGTGCCACCACCTTTATCCCATCTATGAAAACGCTTGAAGATACCTTCAAGATATCCACTCAAACAATTAAAACCACCTTTAAAAACATTAACACCATCGCTATTCAACATGCCATGTCCATTTTACTGCATAAACGCAGAATCAAAAACAACCAAGCCCTCCCTGATACACAAGACCCCCCTTAAAATACTTCACCGCCTAAACTCTTCTTGATTGGTTGATTGTGTGGTTTTTTGCTACTTGTTTGGTTAGTTGGTCAGTTTGTGATTGATTGTTTGTTTGGTTGGTCTCTGGCTACGCGTTACATAGTGTCTACCCTCGAAAAGGGGAAGTAGTTCTAGCTCACTAATTCCTTCTCCGGTGGACATGGTCTTGGTGGTGGAATAAACAGACACTTTATTCACGCCGGTCCCCTTCGAGAACCGACCTTCTTTTTCTTCTTCTTTGGTATTTCTAGCAAGTCACGTAGTTCTTCATTGTTGCTCAAGTGGATTACAACAATAACACTACCTTACAAGTATTTTCTTGAAACCTTGCCTTGTGTTCCTCCCAACATTTTTTCCAAAATCTACACATAAAACAAATAAACTCCTTCAACTGGAGGTTCCTAACGTAAATCCAAAATCAATATTTGGACTACAAGTGAATGGGTTATTTGGAAGCCCTTTAAACAAAACCAAACTTGTGATTACAATGTTGCTCTTTCCCTTATAGATGCATTGGTCTAGTTCGAATCTATGGTCTCTTGCATCCCATTCCCCTTGCCTTCGCTAGGGATAAGGACGTGTACTTTGTGCTCTAATACTTGACTTCCACGCACCTACAAAAGATTTAATGCCAGAAGGCGTGTCAAGCCAAGGCTTGCTACTCTCCAATCTTGAATGAAGCAAATGTTTGAAAATTGACTTTTGTGTAATTTTTGAAGTGTTTGGTCGTACCAACGTGGCAATATTTTTAAGTTGATATCACAACATGAGAATCTAACTTCACAAAAAATCCATGGTCATAGTAACAGCTTCAATCACCTTCTTCAATAGTGTCATTGCTCTTATACAACTATTATTATCAAGTTTTGGGTGACATTTCAGTTTTGTATCAATTGTACTTGCAACAAATTTTGTATGTTTTTTGGTCCATTCCAAGTGAAGCGCGTAATTCTAAGGTGGATAAGGTCAAGATACTGCACAAATATACAGTATTTGATGTCATGATGCAAGATATAATATGATAGATTTTGAAACAATTTATCTATTTCAAACAAATCTTTTGAAACATTTTAAAACGTTTTGAATCATTGTTTTAAAACAAGGCATGCAACTATCCTCGTAACCCATCAAAATAGCATCCAAAGAAGAAGAAGAAGAACTCCGGTCTCTAAAAAGGAGGCCGGCGTGAAAAGAGTGTCTGTTCGTACCACTTACTAAAACGAAGCCCACTAGACAAAGTTTTAGTAGGTAATAGCATCCAACAACTAAATCACCAATCAAACTCCAAACTTTTTCCATCCAACAACCATAACCAATAAGTCTATGAATACCCCTAATGAGATTAACAAAGAACCACTCTCCTTCACACCAATGCCCAAGGTTATCAAATAAAAAATACATATAGTTGTATTCCACATACAAAGACATGTACGCAATTTGCATACATATATGCAACAAATACATCTGAATACATGTATTCAGCTGTCCCGGTACATGTACTCGATAAGCTTGCCATGCCATCTCAAAAAGCTGACATGGCACGCCAGCTAGGAACCCCCATGACGTCATGCTCCGCCACGCTGGCACGCCCGCGCGGCCACCACGTGTCGCCCAATCTGGGCGTCTCCACCACTCCAAAACCCTGAAACTTCTTCCTCACAAATCCACTACAAAACCATTCTCATCTCTCACTTCTATGCCCATCTCTCAGACAACCATCGTCAAACCTTGCTTCGGATCTTGCCCACAACACACACACACACACATACACACATCAAAGGTATGAGAAAAACACCGTGAATTTGAGCTCACAGGCAGGATTAGGTCTAGTTTTTAACCCATCGCACCCTTGCTTTCTTGAGGATGGGAGGTACAACATCGGGGATCGGTTAGTTAAGTTAGCAGAGAAAGGGTTTTATCTGATAAATCTGGTTTTTCGTAAGACGGGGAGCGTTTGATGATGGAGTTGAATTTTGGGTTTGCTTTCTTTGTCTCTTGTTTGATAAGTAGTGAGCTCTTTGAAAGGTACATTGGCGATTGGTTCAGGGTTTATCGAATTCAGTCATCAGAGGGTTTAATCGGAAAAATTGGTTTTCGGAAAGGTGGGGAGGATTTGATGATGGAGTTGATTTTCGGGTTTTGATGATTGTTTGAGAAGTATTGAGTTCTTTGTGAGGTACATTGGAGATCGGTTTAGGGTTTGTCGAGTTCAGTTATCAGAGGGAGGGTTTAGTTAGGTTTTTGGGGGGAGGATTTAGTTAGGTTTTTGGGGGGAGGATTTGATGATGGGGTTATTTATTGGTAGTAATGAGTAGTGAGCTCTTTGGGTTAGGTTATCAGAGTGAGGGGCTTTTGAGGAGGTTTAATGGTGGGGTGTTTTTTAAGGATTGGTTTCAGGAGGAGGGAGGGATTGTAAGTAAGCCAGGAGAATGGGCCACAACGACACCTCGATGGAGGAGCAGCTGCAGAAGCTGTGGGAGGAGCAGGGGGAGAATAATGTAGGGGTGCCAGAGGACGTGCGGAGGCTTCTCAATTCGGCCTTTGCTAAAGTGCCCGTGTCGTCATTTCCTCAACTCCCTTGTGGAAAAGGTAGCAACTCCCATTTTCAACCAATATAGTTGCGGTGGGTGTGTATTTACGCTCTCTATGTCTTGAACCCAACTGTTTTTGGTAATCTTGGACTCCCTATGCCTCCCATTTGGGTAAAGAAAAGATCATCACAACTGTAAGTTCTGGTTGCTGAAAAGTTGAATACCGACAACAAAGTATGTAAAATCCAAGTAGCCTGAAAGTTTGTCTCAATTCTCTCTCAACCTCCAGAATTCATCCTTGTAGTTGACGTAGGGAAAGCCTTGTAGTTGATGATGTAGGAGAAGAAAAGTTATGATACAAAATGAGAGAGGTGTTATGCAATGGAACATATTCTATGAGATTAACAACTCTGTATCGTCACTCGCACTCCCACTCTCAAGTTTGAATATTTTTCGCCTATGGATGCACTGTAGTAGTAGTGGGTGCTATAGATGTGCTCAATGATATTGCCAAACTATAGTTCCTCTCAAGTTGGACTAGTTTTTCTTTCGTATGCATGCGACGTAGTAGTGTTCAGTAAAAGCTAGTTCCTCTCTAGACAGTTTCTCTGACAAGAAATATATTCCGTTGACTGAAAATGATGATGTATTGCCTTGCAGTGTTGGAGATTTCAGGGGACGCATCAATATCAGACGCCGTGCACCTGCTTGCGGAGAATAACATATTCTCCGCGCCCGTGAAGGACCCGCGCGCCAGCTCCAGCGACCCGTGGTCCGTTCAGTACATTGGCATTGTGGACTACGCCTCCATCATCCTGTGGGTCCTGGAGCAGGCGGAGCTCGCCGCAGCCGCCATCGCCACGGGATCCGCCACCGCCGCGGGCATGGGAGTCGGCGCACTCGGAGCGCTGGGCGCCCTCGTGCTCGGCTTGACGGGCCCCATTGCCATGGCTGGCGTTGCCACCGTCGCCGTTGGAGCTGCACTTGCAGGTATAATGGAAAGCTTATGTAAAGTGAGGCAAGGATACTATGTTATGATCTCTTAAGTATTCAAAACCAGCCTAGAGAAGAAATCATGCGGTTACTACATGACCTTTCCTTCTTAATTCTCGAAAGCAGCGAAGAGAAGTGCTGACTTAGAGTTTAGCTTTTCCATACTTTTCTGTTGAGAGACCACCAAGCTCTTGTATTGATCTAATAGTTATCAAGAGTGAACAAATAGTGGCTTTGTAAATTATAGAGGGCTATCTTATTCAAAGTTTGGGTGACTTCATTGGGCACATGTTTGCTTTACGCATTGCTCTGAGCTCTGCTTTGTGTGGGGGACGTGTAGGTGGAGCAGCAGCAGAGAGAGGCGCCAAAGACGCATCCTCGGCAGTGGACAGCCTTGGTGAAGACTTTTACAAGCTCATCCTGGAGAATGAGCCTTTCAAGTCCACGAAAGTATGTCCATGTTCATTGTACTTGTGTTTGTTTTATTCTTCTGCAAGAACGCATTAAAAACATCAGAAAATTAACGATCCTTGCTACCGACACAGCACAGTAGAACAGTTGGAGGCCTTGTCAACCCTAAGGAAACGAAAAGTTTGTTGATGACGACATGAAAAGTGGCTCCCCAACTCTTTTGTTCCTTGTCAAAGTAGCAGGTTTGATCCATGTTTTGTGGTTGCAGCATCTTGTAGGATCCAGTTTGCAACTCCTAAGAAATTTGATCTCACATGGGCAGGCTCACAAGCCCATTTAAATCATGAGTATTTTAGCAGATTGACGAAGTAGTTGATCGGATGTTGTGCAGGTGGAGGAGATCACAAGATCGTACCGATGGGCTCCGTTTCTGCCGGTTCAGCACGACGATTCCATGCTGACCGTGCTCCTGCTGCTCACCAAGTTCCGGCTGCGGAGCATCCCCGTTGTCGACATCGACCAGGGCGTGGTGCAGAACATGATCTCTCAATCCTCAGTCGTCAAGGGGCTCTCCCAGTGCCAGGGCCGCGACTGGTTCGATAGCCTCGCAGCCAAGTCCATTCACCAGCTCGGTCTCCCTGTAATGGCGCCTGATCAGGTAAGCAAGCATGCATGCAGGCACCACCTTATTTTTTGTACAGTAACCCCTCATGGGCTGCTGATTCACCGTGACTGACTGATTCACTTTTTTATCTTCTGCATGAATACGGTAGGTGGTGTCGGTGGATGCCAGCAAGTTGGTCTTGGAAGCGTTCAAGTTGATGAAGGAGAAGGGCGTTGGAGGGCTCCCGGTTGTGGCCGGTCCCGATCACCACCTTGTTGGAAGCATCAGCGTGCGTGATGTTCGCTTCTTGTTGCTAAAATCTCATCTCTTTGCAAGGCGCAGGTGAGTGCCGGTCACGCTGTTCTCTTTCCAAAACTTGACCTTTTGTATCGTAGTATCGCAGCTTGTGCTTTTATTTCCTTCTGGTGTATCCACACACTTAACGAACTTCATATGAAGATCCTCATCTTATTCATAGATATTTGTAGGGCCTTGAGACTTTGAGGTATTCAAGATTCAAAGCCCAGATGAATCACTAGGAAGGGGCCAAATTCTTCACCAATAGAAGTCACAAAGTTCGCTCATGTGGGCGTCATATGATAGTTCTATTTTTATCTATATTTTTTCATTATTTGGACACAGCGTCTTGTCTGAAGCGGGCAGGCTCATACCTTGATTGGTAAATTTTTGTAGTTTGCACCTCAGAGTGTAAAACGCTCACCGTGGGTGTGTTTGAAATTGTGCGTGTTGTTTGGCAGTCACTTGACGGTGTTGGAGTTCATGAAAACCATATCAGAGGTGGAGGCGCAGACTAGCGGCACATCGGAGCCTCCGGTGACATGTGTGAAGAGCGATTCCCTGGGCAAGGTGGTCCAGACCCTGGCGAGCAAGAACCTGTACCGCATCTACGTGGTGGACGAGACGACGCGGTTGAGGGGGGTCATCACGCTGCGCGACATCATCGGCTGCTTCGTCTCGGAGCCGCCAGCTTTCTTCGACGGCTACTTCGGCGGCGCATTCAAGGAAGCCTTCAACAAAGCAGCTGGCTCGGAGTGATCTAGCACTGTGAGTGAGCACTGTGAGAGAATTACAGAGAGAGAGAGAGTTAGAGAGAGAGTTCAATCTAGATTTACAGTACCAAATCAACAAGTTTGGACTGACCATAAACAGATTCAGTTCCGAGTTTGATTTCTATCACATCGTGATTGCAGTCACAGCGTCGGTACTGCGTGCAAGTTCAAAAACGAATTTTTGTTTTTGGAAACAGTGTTAACATTTCGTTACGTGCAACACAACATATTCAGGCATTTCTGTCACATACACCAGTATTCCTCTAGTCACTTCCACACACACAACTCACCTTTCAGCTGCCATTCAATTTCAAAAAGCATGCATACTATCACAGAAGCAGGTGAAATCGAGGATGTTGGGCACTGTCAACAGTCCATTAGAAATGGAAAGACCATTCTTCAACAACATGAGGTTCTTCTGTTAAATCATGAGTCCGATCTTGATGAAAGCAGTTGATTTTGAGAAGACGAAACCCAGGAGTCATGGGTGGAAGATGCCGAAGAAGTTCCAAGGAAGACAGGGAGCGTCGCATGAGGATGGAGATGAGGACTATTGCGACAAAGGAAAGGAGTTTGCTAAGCTGAAGGCTGGGGCGGACTTGACGCATATACAAATACGATGCATATAGTTCTAGAATGATGTGCTATGAAATCGTGACGGGTTTTTTGCCACGACTTTTCACGGCTGCCAAAACCTCCAAATCTATACATATTCTTCTACCCACACCGCCAAGTCACCTCTCCCACATCTTCGCAGGGCAAACAACCCGTCAGGATTTCATAGCACGTCCTTCCAGCACATATACAAACATGATGCGTATAATTATAGAATGACATGCTATGAAATCTTGACGGGTTGCATGTCATGACTTTTCACGGCTGCCAAAATCTCCAGAGCTCTCCAAATTCCTGTTCCCACAACGCCAAGTGCACACTCATAATTCATTAGAACTTGTCAATAGTTGGATCCCACGCCTTCATGCTTGTTTGCTCCCAAAGGGAAACACAAGCAGCATGGAAGTTTTAAGGTCCCTAACTAGTACATTGTCATTTATTGAGTGCTTGCTCTTCCTAGATCTTCAAAGGGCTACCAACCTTTGGAAGTCGTTTCATAATTTAGTCCAACAAGTTCTAAACTACTACTGCTTTAGTGACACTATCAAATGCAAGTCTAACTCATGATAGAGTTTTGATTGAAGATACACGATTGACCAAAGATGGTTCTCACACATGGATGATCCAAGTCCTCTCTCCCACATCTTCACAGGATAAACAACTCGTCAGGATTTCATAGCACATCATTCCGACGCATATACAAACATGCATATAGTTATAAAATGATGTGTTATGAAATCCTGACGGATTGTTTGCCGTGACTTTTCACATTCGCCAAAATCTCCGGATCTACACAAAGTCATGTTCTCACAATGCCAAGTCACCTCTCCCACATCTTCACAGGACAAACAATCCGTCAGGATTTCATAGCACATCATTCCAATGCGTATACCATATCATTCCAATGTGTATTCCAACACATGCGTATAGTTATGGAATGACGTGCTATGAAGTCTTGACGGGATGTTGGTCAAGACTTTCCACGGCTGCCAAAATCTCCGGAGCTCTCCAAGTTCCTGTTCCCACAATCCCAGTGCACACTCATAATCCATTACATCTCGTTGGAACTTGACAGTAGTTGAATCTCAAACCTTCATGTTTGCTTAAACACAAGCACATTGGAAACTTTGAGGTCCCTACGCACGATGTTGCTCTCGTGTAGATCGCGCATCCCTTCGTCAATGTCAAGTATGGTCCGGCTCGCCTCTTCAGAAAAAAGGGAGCATTAATTGTGTCTGTGCAGCATCCTCCGCAAATCACCCCGACACCTCTGCTTCCGAAAAGCAAACCTGCCATCCTTCAACAAAGTCGAATCGCAGAGCAAGTAGCCCTTCCTTGTCCAGTTACCACTGCCATCCGTCTTCAGGAGCATGCCTTCAGGCCATTGCTTCTGCACCTCCTGCAGGGACAAATCTTCCTTGAATACCTTCAAAGTTCAAGGCATACTCCAACCTGTACCCATTCAGATACTCAATCTGATACTCAAAGCTCTCCCTCTGCAATTTTACGACCAATCTTCGACCTGTCACCAGTCATAAGAGAATCAGCCCCACTCCTGCTACAGCTGCGGAAAGGAGCTCCGGTTTGTTACTGCTACTTGATCCTTGGAGCGGTCAGAGTCCACTTGGTTCAAGTGCACTTTGGACGCTTCCATCTCAAACGCAACATCATCAGTTGCAAACTCAGTGCTCCTCTTGCGCATCAACCCTCGATCCGTGTAGAAACAAACCTGGAATTATCTCCGAAAGCCGTGAGACCAACGTATAATGGACCAATGGCTTCAACTGCGGTGAGATATTCCGATGTTCCAGCTTCAGTAGCTGCCAAGGACGTTGACTTGAGGGTTTTGATGTCTCCCAAATCGCCTTCCATGTGCTTCTGTGCCATCATGCGTGTCTGCATATTCGACTCGTGCTTTTGAAGCTCTGGTAATTCTTCTCCAAACCTGTCAAACAGGCAGGAGTATTAGATGAAGTTGGATGATTGTGATAGGGACACAGAGTTCGCTAAGTAGCATGTGTTCCGCACACTGAGGGGCAGGGCCATCACGAGGACAAGGCATAAATGCTGGCTGGCCCATACCAAGCCCAGATTCCGTACAGAAAACCGTAATATGCTACAACTAAATCAGTTCAATACTTTGAAGAACAGAATTGTGCTACCTCGAAAGAGGACCCTGTTCTACAAATTCCGTGGCATCTTCACTACAACATCTGCAGCGATTCTTGGTGCTCAAGAATACCACTTGCTAGCACATGCAAATGAGGTTTCGTGTTACCTCAACCAGATGCATTTCGAGTGTTGGTATTCATTCCTGGCTCCTTGACCCCAACAGCCTCATGATATTTGGGTTGCTCTCATGGTGGACCTCGTTCTTAAGCAGTACCTCCTGTGACTGCCACAGGCTTTGGCGGAGGTGCTCCTTTTCCTCCCATGTAGGCAGTTGCAGCTTGGTCCAGCATTAGCCGCTGACACAACATTATCACTCGTATGTCAGTTTTGGACAAGAAAAAGGATTGTTCATATCCAAGAGAAGGAAACAGGTTGCATGTGTACTATGATATGAACGCTGAGAAAAATACAATACTCGTAAGTTTACAAACTTGAACATCTGTAGACCTTGTAGATTCCTCAGATGCCAGAGCGTGTAACCTACCCGCCAAAGTTACCAATATCTCGATGAAAGCACATTCGGACATAATTCCTGAGCATACAGAGCTAAAGAATACAAGCGATTCTTTACAACGGGCCACAAAGACTTAAAAATGCAAGAAAAGACAATCCTCACAACCCCATCAGATCATCTGCCGCTGAACGCCTTGTCAATATCATACAAAACACCAATCCCATCAGATCATCAACCTTAATCCTAAACCCTAGAACCCCAAGACGACAAAACCCTCCTCGATCACCATTAAATAAGCAAGGTCACCACAGACATTGCTGATTACATCACCAACCAATCACGAAACCCTAAAATTCATTTCAAGACGAAAGGTCGAAAGAGAAAGGCACCTCCAGGCGGCGTCCTTGATGATCACACTGCAATAAAGCAAAAACGGCGAGCATTTCCTTGAAATGATATGATAGCTACGGAGATTGGTGGGATCAGAGAAACATACTTGGAGGCGTTGTCACAGTCGTCAAGGACGCCGCGGACGGAGAGATCGTTCCGAAGCTCCACGAGCAGCTCCAGCCCCACGAGAGCCTGGATCACGCACACCAGAGTGCGCTCCGACGCCCTCTGCCCCCGCTTCCCCATCCCCAACAACCAAACTCCGCTTCCGTAAGCACCTCAGCAGCAAATCTAAACTGAGGACAATGGAGTTGAAATCTCAACGAGGAACTTTTAAAGGTGATTTGTAAGTAACTCAAAATCTGAACTCCTCGTAGATAACGAATGTGCGGTCATGGGTTATTTACTTTAGGTCGCTCGAATGAATACCCCTTGCCTTCTTTTGTTCAATAACACCATAAGCTTTGGTGAGAGAAATCCTGCGAGTTTATACCATCTGTCTCTCCCATCCCCTGTCGTGATTGGCAATGACTTCATCAAGGCGTGAGAGGGGGCGACCTGCTTCCCATAGTGTCTGACTTCAGATGCAAACTGCGCCATCTGAGCCACTTTTTGCTGTGCTCAATGTAAATTTGTGTAGGTGTAGTGATTAGATGATTCACAGTATTGGGTTACACACCATCTGTGTCTGGTACAACTAAAGCTGAATGTGATTTTATTCATTATACCGTGCATTTTGACCCCCAGTTCCCTCTTTGAGGTGATTGTGAGCTTTTAGGGCTGATTTAAACAATAAAGAATAAGAGAAGAGGTCCAAACTCTTTGCCTCACTATAAAAATAACTCAAATGGATTTGTTAAATGTAAACTGCAGCCTCAGCCACAGTAGTAAACATACACAACCAGAGCAACTTGTTGCTCTTGGTTTTGGAGCCAAATCAGAAGTTGGCTTCCGGATTGGAATCTAAAAGCTCTGAAATTTGAATATGTGCTTTCTGCGCAAAAATCACAAGAATAGGTAGGTGCACTCACCTCATTTTCAAGTGAACAATCCCACCTCTAAAAATCGGCATCCATGAAATTTATATCTCAAGGATGCAACGGATTTGATAAATGTAAGCTGCACCCAATAATGTAGGCCACAGTGGTAAACATGCACAACCAGAGCAACTTATTACCCTCAGTTTTTGCAGCCAAATCAGAAGTCACCTTGTCTTCTTCCACCTCCTCATGCCCAGAAACGCCATCGCTCCGTCTCCACCTCGATTCCTGAGCATGATGATGCGTCTCCTGTTCCTGAGCATGACGATACGTCTGCAGCTCCCTCTCCAACAAATCCTCCATGATTCCTTTCGGAACGCGAGCATCACCATTATGAGAAGAGTCATGGTGAGTGGAATGTGGATCTAGATGTTGAGATCTGGCATTACCGTTGGAGTTTTCTGAGTCATGGTGAGTGGAATGTGGGTCTAGATGTTGAGATCTGGCATTACCGTTGGAGTTTTCTGAGTCATGTGAGGGAGACGGTTTGGGGCGAGTTTTGATCTCTACACTGGCGCCTTGTTTGGGGCTGGAGATGATTTCTGGCTCGTCTTCTAGAGATGATGCTTGGTGGTCGCGCTTGGCTTCCTCGCCGATACTGACGCCCACGTCTTCGACGCTCTCGGTGCCCGAGTCGCCGTACACCTTGATGTAAGGCGAGGAGGCTTCCTTCTCGTCGATGCGGCCTTCCTCCTCCTTGTCCACGTACGACTTGTACGTGAGCGCGATGCGCACTCGGCCGGGCACCTTCTTCGGGCCGAACGGGCCGTCGCGCTTCAGGTTCACCCACATCGTGCGCGGCACGCAGTCCTGGACACACGCATGCGAGAGGAAACTCAGGGCACCTTCTTCAAACTCTGGATGGGTTCAGAAAGACCACAAAAGCAGTTGCCCGCGTTTTGATCACGACGAATTCGATTTTGGGATTGCTGTAGCAGGTAGAGGAACTCACGTACCTGAAGCTCAGCCAGATTGATCTGGCAATACCCGATGTTGGGGTTGAGCGTCATGGTGCTGTCGCGCACGCGCAGCATGAGGCGCTGCCGGCGCGGATCCTCCACCAGCATCAGAAAATCCTGGTTCCACACGGGATCCTTGTGCCCCGACGGATGCGACGTCTCCTTGTTGCGCTTGCTCTCTAGCACCTGATCGCCCAGCGTCAGAATGCAGTACGGGTTGCTCCACCCCGTGAACCCACGGATGGGCAGATCACGCGCATCACAGATGGTCACGGAGAGCTCCCCGACAAACGCTTCGCTGGGGTCGTCCTGCGGCGCGGCCGGCTCCGTCGCGGCGGTTTTGAGGAGGTCGAGGACACCGGAGGCGATGGACTCGTCCATGGCGCCGGATTCGACGGACGCTTCCATGGCCTCCATCGAGTCCATCACGTTCTGGCCCTGCGGGAGGAAGTCGAAGGTGATGTGGCGCGGGAGAACCAGCAGGCGCGGGAGGTCCACAGTGAGCAACTTGGAGAGGAAGTTGTTGAGGAACGGGATGGAGAAGAGGTTCACCACGCGGAAGGGCGCCAGGACGAGCTTGATGGTGGGCAGGCGCACGAAGGCCAGGGAGAGCGTGCCCACGTAAGGCTTCACGGGCGCCAGACGGAGCTTCACCCAGAGCTCCGCATCCACGTCCAGGTCGTAGACGCCCACGGGGATAGAGGTCTCGAGGCCGGCGCGGCCGAGTTTTAGGTTGAGCAGGCAGCGCGCGCCGCCCGCGTAGCGGAGGCCGAAGTGGTATTGAAGGTCGTTCGCGCGCCTGGAGAGCATGAAGAGTGGTCAGATAAAGGAAACAACCTCGACGGGACGACAGATCAGGAACACCCTCTCGACATGACGACTGATCAGGAATATGTAATGACTGAAAGATTAGACTAGAAAGTCACTCACTACGACAGCTGATCGGGAACACGAAACAACTGAAAGATTCAACTAGAAAATCATTCGCTGTGACAACTCGTTAGGAAACCGAAACCACACGAAGCATTCAACCAGAAAGGCATTCGCCCGCTTATTCATCCATGCCGACTGATCAAACAATCTCGACACGAAGAATTCGACTGGAATTGGCTATCCTGACACCAATTGGCTACACGAAACATGAAGAACTCGACGAGAATCGGCGATAATTCCTGACCTGGACGCGCGGCGCTGCACATTACGCACAATGATAGGCTCGTAATCCAGATTGAGCTCGACGATTTTGACGCGCTTGACCCAATTCGGTTTCCCCAGGTTATCAATCGCGGGCTGCAGGAGCTGCACGAGCCAGACCTCGAGGCTGCGCCGGTACACCTTCCAGACCTTGTGAATGACCATGTTCACCCACTCCACGGACTCCTTCTGGCCCTGGCTGGAGCCCATCTCCGGCATGGTGGCAGCGCCGCGCTCCGCCGAGGTGGCGCGGAAGTAGCGCTCCTCCAGGCACCACACGCGCGCCAGGACGCCCGCGCACAGGAACGAGAGCACGGCGCCGATCAGCGCGAACAGGAAGTCGCGCAGCGGGCCGGCTCCGGGAAAAATGCGCGGCAATGCCGCTGATGCGCGAGCAACTGCCGTGAATCTCCTCGTCGTGTCTCTCAAAAACACCTGCGACCCCGCCCTCCTCGTCCTGAGGTTGCTGCCCGCCATCATTCGCTGAGAGCTCGACAACACTCTAACCCTATGATTCCTCGACGCCGGAAAGTCATCGTGTACGGATAACAGCAACGCCGTGGGTTGGGATAGCGAATGGCACGCCATTGCTGATACTCACTGAAAATATCGTCAACAGCGTTCCAAAAATCACCAGAAACCGTCCCACAAGTCGTGCACCCTGTTGAACACCACACGAACCATTTCCAACGCACCTGGCCCAAGGTCAAGCTCAGAGCTACTCTGTCCCTCCGCTCTACACTCCCCATCTCCACTCCTTCCAACACCCGCCATAGCAGAACCAAAACCCAAATCCTGCCCCAAAACCAAAGTCGACACAAACTGTTCAACCAGTCCACCCAAATTCCCCTAAACGACTGCGCAACAACCAGCTGTTGAACTTCCACCTCCGACCAGAAACGCAACACATTCACTCCAATCCCTCCCTAAACCAGTCAAACTACCCCCCTCTCCTTCCCCCTTCCCAAAATCCACCCAACTTTCCTCCTCTACCCAATCACACACACACACACACACCAGCTCTCGGAACGTAATCCAAACCAAATTGCTCGCCCAAATGCAACCTTGAGTTAGTTGAGCGAGCAATCCCAACAGTTTGAGATGCTTCCAACTTCAAGCTCACACGACGACGACGACGAGGAGGTGTCTCAATCGCGACCTCGGATGACGATTGAACATCTTCGGGCTTCCTAGATATGAGAATCGCCGTCGCGGATGTTGGGGGAGCGGCTTCTGTTGACCCCACAGTGCGCTCGATCTTCCGTGGACGTAGATCTTGGGGGGTCTTCGGAGGCCGTAGATCGGGGTTCGATCTGACGTCCGCAGGGTGGACATTTGGTCGTATGTACAGAGGGGGATGATTTCCGCCGCACGATCTGGTTTTGGTTGTGGGCACGTGGACGCGGGATGGGGTGCCACGTGGACCTCGGAACTAAAGTTTTGGTTTCGGTTCCTGTTCTCTTGTTTTTATTGTTTTTATAATAATATTTTTTAATTCGACGAATTGTTTCAGAGAGTAAATGGCACAAGCTCTCTTGCGAAGATATTGGTACAATTATTCATTTTTCTTTTACTTTTTATTCATTTTCTTTTTTACTTCTTTTCATGTTTCGCCAAATTGCTAGTTTTAATCCAAAATCATACTTCTTCATCTGATTTTGTTTTCGTGAAATGCAATCTATGTTTGGTTTCCTCATCCATATTTTCTACAATAGGACTTTTATTTTGGAGTGTTAGTTTTTTGAAATGTAAATTAACCTCATGATAAAAAAATTAAAAAAATTGATGAGGTTATGAATTCACTACAGTAGTTGCATATGTAGGGCATTGGGGCGGGACGGTGGTCTATGATGCAGGAAAAAGGCGAATTGTAGGGGGTTGCAGTGGTCAAATGGGGTGCGATTTCTGGATCACCTGACCGCATGTTGATAAACCATAATGTGAGTCAAAAGTAGTTGTGGTGGGCTGTGCTTTGTTTTTTGTTTTTTGTTTTGTTTGTATTCCAGCATCCCTCCAGATGATGTTGGATCATGGTTTTATGGATATGATATCATACCACATCTCTTTTAAAAGTGGACTTTTACAAAGTTCTAGCTGAAGAAGAACTCTACATTAGGAAGGGAGCCCCCCTATTTGTTCCATCACTATAAGCCTATGTTCAAAGGACAAAGATTGGTTGTAAGGAACTAGATTCCCTTTTTAAAGAAAACATTACATTAATTTAGACATGTAAGAGACTAAAGAGAGTTTTTGCAAAGATATAGTCTCTTGATTGAGGGACAAAACCCTTTAGCGCCCAGTTCATGTTTCTCAAAACCAAGGTATGTGCTGATTTTTTTCTTTGATCTTAATTTGATGGAGATATATTGCGTGATTTTAGTATTCAACCTTACAAAATTGAACTCAACCATGCCTAAACTTTGGGGAAAATTTGCACAATATCCAACAATTGATGGAATAGATTATAGTGTTTTAAGTTACCGTGTATTGGTATACTACTTTTTCCATCAATAGATTCTTGTAAAGTTTTATGTACTATGAATAAATGAGGTTCACATGGGCACTGGGTTGATAACTTCTCATTGACATATCATATGTGAAGAAAACATTTATACATGAATATTGATGCTTTTCTTACTTTTGTCTACTTGATTGTATGCAAAGATGTTCCACACTTATATGAATTAAAACAAAAGTTTTGTATGCGATGACAGAGATCAACAATCACAAAACAATGAAGAATCTCATGTATTTTAGTATATTTGATGTATTCTGTGTTGTATTCCGAGCATTTTCATGAGTTCTATAACTCCAAATCATGATTTGATTTTTGCAGAGTGTTCATGTAATGTATGGGCAAACATAAACTTCACATTTCACAATCGGATTTCTCATGGATTTCATACCAATCGAGTTTTAACACCTTTAGAGTTCCATTTTGGGTCTTGTGGGCACTAAATGGTTAACATCCTTTATAATTAATTAAATTGTAATGTCTATTATGATAAATATCAAAGTATGATTTCATGTAAAATCATTTGTACAACCTATAAAATCACATTAAATGCACATAGGACGGCAACCAGTTTGAGTTGTATACCAAGCTACTCAAAAATTATGACAACTATGATACAAGTGATCGATGAAACTTCCTATTAAACTTAACAAGAAATATTATCTACCGTACATAGTGGCCCCTTTGACACATACCTACCAAACTAAATATTTTTCTCTTGTATAGTGGTTTGGACACAATTGATATTACCTAGGCATTACACATATATCACCTTGACATTACCTAAGTACCACCTAGATAAATCTCTTGAATTTTCCAAAATTTTTTGGAAATTCTCCACTGTGAATTATTTCTTTAGAGAGATGCTTCAATCTGCATTGCTCTAGGAAGTGAATCATCCACATTATGCTATTTTGGCACATTGTTTTTGATAATCAGAAGTGACGGGTAGATGGAGCAAGAAGGCAAGCAATGAGACGTGGAGATTGAAGCATCTCTCCAAGAATTATATTTAGGACAATGTTCAACAAATGTAGAAACAATTACAACCGTCGTGACGGCAAGTTAAACCAATAAGTCGACTTGATGAAGCATATCAACATTCACTAAAGAATATGAATTTTCATACATTAGCAAATTTCTTGCAACAAATCTTCAGAGCGCACACTACATAGAACTATAAACTTATAATTATTAATTCTAATGCATTATATAATCATTTATTATCATGATGTATTGTATAATCATTTAAGTCATCTAATATACCATTTCTTTAAATTCATACATTATATTAATATACATTTTTATTTTATTTTTATTTTTTGAAAATAAGAATAGATGAGAAGTTCTTTAAAAAAAATTAAAAATCCAATATGTATATAATTAAAAAAATTAAAAAAATATGTATATCATAAAAAAATTGTGATATAATTTTTGATGAATTCTTATTTTATAGTTGAAATTTCAAATTTGATGCAAACCAAATAAGTAAAAATAAATGGCATTGATATTTTATACAACAAATTCAAATCAAAGGATTTTAATTGACTCATGTCTAAGTCAATTGACTCATGTTTAAATATTATCTATTTTAAATATTAAAAAAAAACTTGTATTACAAAAATAAGTTTAAAATAAATAGTATTATCTTCATATTATATTAATTTAGTTATTTTAGCATCTATAAAATTTAAGTAGTATCAACATATTCAAAATTTAAAACATATTTTGAGTTTAAAGGTTATTTTATTTGATTGTATAAAGGATTTATTTATTAGGATTATTATCTTTAGATTTTATACTATGTTATTATATTTCCTAGAGGTAAAAATAAATAAATAAAAGTAAATGACAAAATCTTGACAAAATTATATTTCTACTTATGTAGAAGAACGAAGGATTGTACACTACCCAAAAACTTTGACACCTATTGGAGTGAATTTTTTGCATTATACGGTATGCAATAATCAATTTTGTACATAAAAAATTCACAATAGAGAATGTCAAAGAAAATTTGGAAAACTCAAGAGATTTGTCTAGGTGGTACCCATGTGATGCCAAGGTGATGTATGTGTAATGCTTAGGTAATATCGATTTTGTCCAAACCACTGTACAAGAGAAAAATATTTAGTTTGGCAGGTAGGTGTCAGAGGGACTGCTATGTATAGTTGATAATGTTTCTTGTAGAGTTTATTAGAAAGTTCCATTGATCACTTGTATTATATATGTCATAATTTTGTGAGTTTCTTGATATACAACCGAAACTGGCTGCCTCTCTATGGTTTTTTTAAATAATAAAACATTTATTTCATACTTGTGTATCAAAGATGTGTTCTAAAATGTTTTCTAGAATATGGTTTAAATAGATTACTGGATTGTAAGCTACTCTTATTATAAATGTGATTCATTATATTTTGTTTAAATTTATCAAAGTAGAATTACTCAAATTATGGTTTTCAAAGCTATTTAATTTCAAAGCCATAAAAGTATCCGCAATTTTAGTTAGCTTATGAAAATAACATTAATTGTGGCCAAAGTGAATAAAAGTAAATTAGTGTCAATCCATAGATTTTTAAAATTAATCACAGATTTGGCACAATCTCAATTATGATATTAGAAAAATATGTATATCTTGACTTCAAAAGTTTGTTATCTATAGATGCATTTTAAGTAGGTTCTATATGGATTAAATGTACATATAGTCCTACCTAATAATTTTTAAGATCCTTCAACATGACCGATTATTGAATCAATAATTACATTTTGTTGCCAATGAATCAAAGAATGATGATAAAACCTACTGATATAATAGAGATAATAAATTTACTTTAAATAATTTGTTATTATCTTGGTAGTGGCACATTGTGATAATTGAATTCTTTCTAAAATCCAATTTATACTGTACATCATCTTCACCTAATGTTGAATACAAAAAGGAAGAATCAAGCAAAATGATAAGATGTGATTTCACACACTCTACAATGTTTCTAGTAGAAATCGTGTCATTCTTCTCCCTTTCAATACTATTAATTGGAGAATTAGTGCCATGGTAATTATAGGAGGTATAGTATTTTTGAATTTGGTAGAAGTGAATGAAAATTGTTGGATGAAGATTGTTGCTGGATGAAACCAGGGTTGAAAATCGATGAAATTGATTGAATGGATGAAAATTTAGTCTGGCTAGTTTTCATCGACTTCATTGAATGAAGAAAGTCAGGTTTTTGGAGGGGAATGAGGGTTGTCACTCTCCCATTCTCCCACTCTCTTTTCTTGTATTGTTGGATTCATGGTAGAGGTTGGAGGTTTGATTGATAGGAGATAGTTGTGGTTAGTTTGATGCTAGGGTTAGGAGGTGGTGGCCGAGTGATTTGTGAAGGTTTGGTGAAGCAATGCAACTCTTTTGTTAAACCCTAAATGTGTTTTGTGCCATGGCCAAATGTCTAAAAGTTAGATCTCATGGTTAGGGTGTTGTTTTTGAAGAGATGATGCTTGGGTCATATAGATCGGGTCACGTTCTATTAGATTTAATCTAGATCTATGCAAATCTATCTAACCCTAATCTAGTTGAGGGCATTTAGGGTTGATAGAATTCCAGAATGCACTTGTGCGTGGCCTAAATACTCAGAAACTGGTTTAACAACACCAGATCTCTTACATGTAACCCAAACTAAATACATAAATAAAACCCTAACAAGGTCCAAGTCACCGTCCAAGTCCAACTACTGCTCCAGGAGCTGACTTCACCCTTGGACCTTTTGGACAAGATTAATTGATATACGTACAAAGGCTAAAGTAGAAATCATCCCTTTAACACTTATCCATGTCATTATTCTCCCTCTCCTTCTTTGTTCTTCTAGTGTTTTGTTTTGTTTTGTTTTTTGGCACGCACAAGTTTCGATATTGGCAACTTGCGGAGAAGATTTTACAACGAGGGAATGAACCTGCAACCTCATCTCTTTGGATATCTTACAATATCACCCGAGTAGTTTAGGGTCATCTTAGACCAAAGTGTTATGTTTTGGAAGACAATGCAACCTCTAAGGTGTCTCAGTCCCGTACTGCCCACCTTTCTATTACCTTCCACTTCTATATCCCTCCTAGATTCCATTTTTAGGATGGGTATAAAAGTCGATGGGTATAGAAGTAAATATAATTTAAGATGGGTTTAGAAGTAGATGGAAATGGAAAGGTAGGTGTTAAGGGGGCAACATACCTTACATTCACATTTACATTTGGGTTGTTTAGGCACGTTAACCTCTTGTAGCAAGTGCCACACGCCACCTCTATGGAAAATTTAGAGGCGAAGCAAGATGAGCATCTACCGCAACTGGCGCCACCCTAAATCAAGGCTTACCAAAGCCACCCAAAATCAATGCAAGCATTGATGAGCTACAATGATGTCTGTGAAGTGGGGTCGCAATGATCTATTACATGTATCCTATGTATAGATGTTGTTTGCATTATCTAGAACCGTTGTAGATTCTACCATGCCTTGTGAGCTCATCAACCTTAAAAGGTTAAGACTAATAATCTAGAGCTCTAACATTAACCCCAAGGCCTTTACATGATTCACAATGTAGTGTAACGTGTTTAGTCAGCTTCCTAGGTCAAATTTCAAACCAAATACTGGCACAACAACATGGGACAAAGGATGTTACTTGATTCAGGACCACAACTCAAAATTCAGTACAAGTCTCAATCCAACCTTCCAAAATGAAGGTACGTGTCTCTTGACTCCACCACAAACAACACATCAAAGAAGCCTCAGTGATCTGGTGTATCAATCAACAAATTCTACCTACAATCATCCAGGTGTCAATGAGGTACCTCAACTAAGGCTTCAACCTCTATTGGTTGCGCTTCATTTCCCTTCGACTGACCTTCATTTGACAGTGGCTGAGGAGCTCCCATAGCCGGTTGTGCAGCTTCAGAAACCAGTTGTGGAGCTTCAGTAGCCAGTTGTGAAGCTTCAATCATTAGTGGTGGAGCTTCACTCACCAGTTGTGGAGGTGATAGACCGAGAGTATCCCTTAAATCAGTAAGAAACTCTACGAACCCTCGAGGCAAAGGCAACGTCCTCAGAAACGCTTCGGCTTTAGGCAACCGGAACGCCGTGGAATTCTTCAGAACCGCCCTTCCTGGTTTTTTGGTGATACGGTCCGAAGACAAGGCCCACGCAGTGATTGTACACTGCGTGGGAAGTTCTGAATCCGGGTTGTGGTACGCCAAACTCAACCCCACCTGAAGAAGATCTTTCACAGTGAGAGCAGGTTCATAAGCATATCCCTAAATGAAAGTAAACATAAGTTTAAGAAAGATGCCAGAAAGTACCTGACATTGAGGTTCTTTAACCGATATCTCAATCAACGTGTATGACAAGCTATGGTAAAGCTCCCCAATAACGTCTCCCTTGAGTCTTTTCAATTCATTAACCTGTTGAGATGTCCGTTCAACACGATGAGTAATTATGATAAATTGTGGACATGGAGAGTAAAAATGCAGCATATGACAAAGTTCTCCAACTCATCAAGCTTCAAAAGCAGACCCACCTGCTCTCGTCTTGAAACGTAGGCTTGCAAAACATCGCCCATGTGGTCAATGAACAGTTTGGGACTGCTACCCAGATAATCCTTCTCAAGCTCTCGCACCGGCAAAAAGAACGGAATTGAATGCTCAGCAACATGCAAATTCTCACTGCTCTTCAACACACAATAGTAGCTCTCAAAGCTCTTGTCACCAAACGCCGTGTCAAAACGTACAACAATGCGTCCTCCTTTCATCCCACGTATGACCTTTTGGTTCACAAGAATAGTCATATCCTCATCACCTGAATCAACCCCATCATATCATTCAGCTGTTTCATAAACAGAATTTTAAACCCCTAAGTGCCAATGACAATAAAAGAGACCATTGCCATAGCTCATTAAATCTCAAATGATTCACAAGAGGTCAAGAGCATGCCTTACAACATGGAATAATTTGAATACGGTTGAAGATCCATTCCCGTTTTTTTTTCTTGTTCTCTGGGCAGGTTTTCCATTACCATGTTTATTCTCATCATGATTTCTTCCTCCTACCTAATTATTGGTTTGTGGAAACCACAAGAACAAACAGGAGAATGAAACCTACCTCCTTGCCTATCGCCGATTTGAAGCTGCCCGTTAGCTTCGTCATCATCTTGGACATTTCCAGCTGCAGCATCACTGCTACGTAATCTTTCCTGAAGCTCCTGAATTACACTGTCATTCCAATCCTCGCTCTCTAAACGCTTGCCTTCAATCCCGTTCTCAAGCTCTTCCTGTATCACCTCAAAAATCAATGCATGAGGAATGCCACCATCATCACTAACCATGACACAGAACACCCTTGACATAGAACAAGCAGCTGCTAAACCCACGACTCTTAATCAGGAAGCCAGCCAAAGTTTCAATACGACATCTCTCTTTCTTTACTACTCTTTCCTCACTCTAAATAGTTATTAAATCAATAGAAGAGCTCGGTGGTCAATCAACTCTGGATGAGCTTGGTGGTCTTTAAACTCACGACAAGATAGTTTTAGTCGCCTTTAAGACTTTGCATGAGATCAACCATGAATACTTGATCCTTTCAGCTGACTTTAGAGTGATTGAGAACTAGTTAGAGCTGATTTTGATGAAGAGAAGAGGAAATATCTCATTAAAACTTCAGTTGGCTTTACTGTAATTCCCTTGCATGGTTTTCAAAGCTCGAGGGAACCTGAACTCATGATTCTGGTTACGAAATTTGAGTAGAACTACAGTCATGACAGAGGGTTAGGGTTGTGCAAAAACCTGCATCCGAGCGACAAGAGATTTCTGCGGCGGGCTCGGATCAGTGAGCTTCTCCCTTAGCAAGGCGTGGCGCTTGCGAAGATGTCCGAGCTTGCGCCGCACCGCGTCCATGGGCGAGTCCTCCTCACCCTCGCCCTCCTCCTCCTCCTCGTCCTCCTCGTCATCGTCGCCCGCCAGCGCGCGCGCCTGCTTCGTCAGCTGCTCCAAGTGCTTGGGCGTCGTATCCGCCAGCACGCGCTTGATACGCTGCGCGCTCCGCCTCTCACCGACCTTCCGCTTCTCCTTCTCCTCCCCCATCGCCAAACCCTCAAAACCTCATCAAAAACCCTCCCAAAAATCCCAGATAAAATTCCAGAAAATTTCCGAGGAGAGAACACGCTCGGCTTCGGATCTGGTGCGACGGAGCTCTCCTGTCACGGAAGATTTTTTTGCCTCGACGGCCACGGCGATGCTGCCTAGCCGCCTCCGACTCGCAGGCGCTTGATTCTGTTTCCCTCCGATCTGCGCATCACGAAATGGTAGTTTTCATTCATCGAAAACGAAGACGTATTACATCCAAAAATCTCTCACAACATGTTCTCATCCATCTGCGAATCTTCAATCCTCGACGCTGTACGCCCAGTAACCGTCACCGCACCTAAAACTAACCACTCCTCTCCCGCATGCGCACATTTCACGAGACCATATCTACACAGCGCGAAAATAATGGTCAATTCCGGGGACAGCCACGGTCTTGGAAAACCCTCCCCAAAACCGTTACTTCCCCAATAACCGGCATTCTCTCTAGAGAGGATTCCGAGAAATGTACTCCTGCGAAAGAACAGTGGTTGGTTTTAGGTGCAGTGACGGTTCAGGGCGTGGAGCGTCGAAGATTGATGGATGCGCACGATTCGCGGATGGATGAGAACATATCAGTGATATCATCCATCTGTAAGGTCAATATATCATCCATGATGATGGAGTCCGCCTGATTTCAAAAGTAGGTCAGTCCGTTGATATCTATTAGTCATACCCTTCCCAGAAACCCAATACCCTTGAAATAAAGGCAGATGTCGGATATGTCCGCTTCGCTGTAATGGTACCTGCTTAATACTCAGGCAGTAACACGCTCGGATTCGCGCGGTTGGCTATTCAAAGCCGTTACGAGGGTTTTGAGGGTACGATGACGGTTTACGGTTGTCTTTCATGTCTGCGGCTTTTGTGAAGCATGGATGTGGAGCGAGGGAAGCTTGAGTTTGGTTGTTGGGGATGGGGAAGCGGGGGCAGAGGGCGTCGGAGCGCACTCTGGTGTGCGTGATCCAGGCTCTCGTGGGGCTGGAGCTGCTCGTGGAGCTTCGGAACGATCTCTCCGTCCGCGGCGTCCTCGACGACTGTGACAACGCCTCCAAGTATGTTTCTCTGCTCCCACCAATCTCCGTAGCTATCATATCATGCTCACCGTGTTTGCTTTATTGCAGTGTGATCATCAAGGACGCCGCCTTAGAAGACGTGGAGGTGCCTTTCTCGTTCGATCTTTCGTCTTGAAATGGAATTTAGGGTTTCGTGATGGAATTGGTGATGTAATCAGCAATGTCTGAAGAATGGCTTATCTGATGGTGATCGAGGATGATTGAGGGGTTCTAGGGTTTAGGATTAAGGTTGATGATCTGATGGGATTGGTGTTGATGTCGTGATAGCTCAGGTTTGTTGTAATGGGTTTGAGGAGCCTGTGTAGATATCTGTGTGATGATTGAGGAATATTGTGTGATGTTGGAGTTTAGGGTTTGATGTTTGGGACCATTTCTGAGCATTTAAGGATTCTTTTGTATGATGTTGACAGGGCGCTCAGCGGCAGCTTCCACTGGTGTTTCTGAGAGGGAGCAACATCCGATTCGTGCACATCCCAGATAATGTGGATGTTCTGCAACTGGTGGAAGACAGGGTGCGTTTTGATGTTGATTCGTAAATTTTGTTGTGGAGATTGTCTTTTCTTGCATTTTTTTTGGTTCTTCATGGCGCGTTACTTGCGTTCTTTAGCTCTGCATGCTCTGGAATTATGTCGGAATGTGCTTTTATTTAGATATTGGTAACTTCAGCGGGTATGCACACGCTCTGGCATCTAAGGTTTTTCTTACGAGTATAGTATTTTTCTCAGCGTTTATTCATAGTACACACGTTTCCTTCACTTTGATATGAAAACTCCTTTCTTGACCAAAACTGACACACGAGTGATAATGTTGTGTCAGCGGCTAATGCTGGACCAAGCTGCAACTGCCTACATGGGAGGTAAAGGAGCGCCTCCGCCAAAGCCTGTGGCAGTCACAGGAGGTACTGCTTAAGAACGAGGTCCACCATGAGAGGAACTCACATTTCATGAGGCTGTTGGGGTCAAGAAGCCAGGAATGAATACCAACACTTGAAATGCATCTGGTTGAGGTAACATGAAACCTCATTTGCATGTGCAAGCAAGTGGTATCCTTGAGCACCAAGAATCGCTGCAGATGCTGTCGGTAGACCCGTACTGAAGATGCCTCTAAATTTGTAGAACAGGGTAACACAAATCTGTCCTGAAAGTATTGAACTGATTTAGTTGTAGCATATTACTGGTTTCTGTACGGAATCTGGGCTTGGTATGGGCCAGTCACCCTTTAATGCGGGATGGGCCTGACTCTGCTCCTCAGTGTGCGGAACCTATGCTGCACAGCAAGCTCTGTGAGTATCGGATAAATAGACGAGAAGCTTGGGCTCTTACAGGGATCATTCTCTTTTCACATCTTGTTCCAGTTTCTGTGTTTCCTTCTTTCTAGCACGAACTGGTGAAATCTGAGGGAGTTTTTGATGTTCTGGTACTCTGGTGTGTTGAGTTTTAGAATTTAGTGGCTAGTTCCTTTGATATGCGGTCAACACCTCTGTCACTAAAAAACCAGATCAAAAGCAGATGCGTTTGGAATGAACAGCTGAGGTGTTCTTGTCATCCGAGCAGCTTGTGCCCATTGTTTTTCAGAGTTGACCATGCATACTGCTTCTTCTGTGGTCAAGAATTTTGAATTTTCCTTTGTCACTTCCCTATCAGAATCATCCAACGTCGCCTAATACTCTGCCTGTTTGGCAGATTTGGAGAGGAATCTCCACAGCTTCAGAAGCACGAGTCGAATATGCAGACGCGCATGATGGCACAGAAGCGCAAGTTGGATATGGACAGGGAAGGCGATTTGGGAGCCACCAAAACCCTCAAGTCAACGTCCATGGCAGCTACTGAAGCTGAAACATCGGAATATCTCACCGCAGTTGAAGCCATTGATCCATTATACGTTGATCTCGCGCCTTCCGGAGATAATTCCAGGTTTGTTTGTACACGGATCGAGGGACTGATGCATAAGAGGAGCACCGAATTTGCAACCGATGATGTTGCGTTTGAGATTAAAGCGTCCAAAGTGCATTGGAGCCAAGTGGAGTCTGACCGTTTCAAGGATCAAGTAGCAGAAACAAACCCGAGCTTCTTTCAGCAGCTGCAGCAGGTTTGGGGTGGATTCTGTTATGACTATGGTGACAGGCTGAAGATTGGTCGTAAAATTGCAGAGGGAGATCTTTGAGCATCAGATTGAGTATCTGAATGGCAACTGGGTGGATTATGCGTTGAAGGTATTCAAGGAAGATCGGTCCCTGCAGGTGCTGCAGAAGCAATGGCCTGAAGGCATCCACGAGAAGATGGATGGCAGTGGGAACTTCACAAGGGAGGGCTACTTGCTCTGCAATGCGACTTTGTTGAAGGATGGGCAGGTTTTAGGTCTCCAAACGTTGTTTGGCAGACAGTTTAGGTCTCCAAACGCTGTTCGGCAGCCCTTTTAGGTCCCATATGCACGACTCAGAAATTTGTTCAGTAAAATAATCCTGTGAAGTTATCATTGGAAAGTTGTTTCTTGCGGAAAGGGAGAGTTGTTTACTGTGGATAGAACGTTGGTAGCTTCACAACTTGGATGACCATTAGTTTTATCTTCACTTTTGAAAGGGTAATCTTGCCTTTTTATGCCTTTTGATTAAGGTTCATTATTTCAGCAATTTATTACTTACAATAATCAATTATTAATTACAATTAATCACTGCATCAATTAGTTATTTCTATGAATTAACCCCTGAATGAAAAAAGTCCTACGATGCGTTTTTCCAAAACTTGGGCATGTTCCCATAGTCGCAATTTATATTTTCAAAACTTTACAAAGGTGCAAGATGACAAGATGTAGGTGGGAGCATAATTTATATTCTCATTGGACTTAAAAGAAAAAAATAAAGAAAAAATTGACGAGTGTGGGCAAATTGAGCAACTCCAAATACTTTGAGATTTTCAACACCAGCAAGCAATACTATTTCCTTTCATATTGTCAAAAACAAAATCATGTCTGCAGTGAAAAAATGCATTTTATCCCAAGTCAGATTTTCACACATTGCCACACATTATTGGGCAAGGTACCAAAAGAAATGCTTCTTTTGCACATAAAACTTTGAAATCTTCATATCTTTCACTTTTATTTTTTCTATTACAAGACAAAGTGAAAACCTTCTTACTGACCATTTAGATTATCATTCTAATACATATTTTGTTCCCAACTTTTTTTAATGTGAATTGGCACTTATCGAACCTCCACTCCTTGCACATTTTTTTGAATATGCTACATCCCTTCTCTATCTTTGAAAATTGATGTACAGTACAAGGCGTTAATATCATGATGAATATGAAAATACAAAATTTAGACCTTAAGTATTGCAATACTTTGACACCAAAGTCTGTTGATCCACTCAACGTAGGGATAGAAATGAACAATTTTTTCTACTTCAAACTCTATAATATTTCAATCCATGGATTCAGAGTTGTTGACATTTCGTGAGTATATTATTTGTTGAGTGTTAAACGAGATCCTACGGTTAAAACTAGAAATACGTTTTTTTTGTTTTGTTCCTTACTCATTGCACTAGAAATAATGGCTTTGAAGTGTTTTTGGTATGAAATTGTCAAGGAGATTTAGGGGTTAATTATTCATAACAATTAATTATTCAGTCATACACTTAATTATTTATCACAATTACTTATTAAAAATTTATTACTTCAACAATTCATTATCCATAACAATTACGTTTTTATAACAATCAATTATTTCATTAACTAATTATTACTAACAACTAAATATTTCCATAGGTAACTATTTGCTGATGTCGGTTTCAAATTCCAATCATGTAAGCTGTGCTCATTTCATTTAATTTTCATATAGATTTCATTTCAATGGCTTCAATTCTCATTATGTATCACAGTTGACGCCCATTGAAATGAAAACTATATGAAAATTAATTTTATTTAATTTCACAGTTCAAAAATAAAACATAAATGAAATGAATTTCTCATAATTAAAAAAACAATTGTCACTCCTCAATTTATTATTTGAACAATACGTATCAAAAGATAATTGCAATAAAAGTGGAAAATTTTGTAACCAAAAGAGATACTTGAGATTCCATAAAAGAAAAAATCGGCAGAAATTTGTTGACATATTTAATGAGACGATGTAAAGTCAAAGGAGCACCTTAATGACATTAAGATAGTTAAATTTGTGTTAGCTATCTTTAGTATTAAAAAATATCTTTAGAAAAGAAAATTAAACCCACGAATTGTTAAATGAACAAAAAGATCTAAAACATTGGGGGACAATTTGAGTTTGGATACGATCCCACGATCTCAAATTTAGGCATGATTGTTTGATTTTTTTAATTGAATTGCCAACTTTTTATTAGCTTTCCAAAGACATATTTTTTTTTGTAGAAATCTGACTAACGGTTCATAAGTTACAATTCTTTTTTCAATAACATATACAAATAAAGGGTCGGTTTAGTGTGACATTTAACAAATAGTGTAGCAAAATTTTAATTAGTTCTAAATTCAATAGAAATTCTAGTTTTTGTCCATTTAAAAAAGTAAAAAGTCCTCTTGGAAAGAAAATGGAAATCTTTGAATCTACTGTACGGATTTTTGAATTTCAACAATGTGAGAAGGATATGATATATGCAAAAATTAAAGTGTATTGTCAATTCTCATAACGTAGTCGTATTGCAGGATTTTTGAGGACATCTTCTACCCTTCTTCTATTTCTAAAATTTGAGGCACATGTGCCTAACATGATCCTTTTTAAATAAAAAATAGAAAATTATAGACCGTAGTGCAAGAAGTTGCTTTAGAAGGTGGTCGAAGTTTGTTGTTGGTGTTTAGTATGACCTCAAGAAGAATTTATGTCTTACTTCAAAGGTTGATATATTTCAATCCATGCGGTCAAACTAGACAAAATTCTTACCACACACACTTGTACAATCCTAGTACAAGATCCTATAGTTTGATATATAAAAACTGTGTTTATTTTCATTTTGTGTTGAATGCATAGAAATTGGGAGTTTTCTATGAGTTTGGGTGCAAAAATGCGGGCTTTTTGGGGTCAAACTAAGTACAAATAAATAAAATTTTATGATAAAATAAATCACACATGTAAAAGAGAATCCAAATTTTTATTAAAAAATATATTATATACCTACTTGGATTTAGAGTATTTGAAATTGACATTTTTAATTATATTTTAATGCTTAAGCTATAAGAAATTAACATCATGTATGGTTTTTAGAGAGGAATGTATTCATAAATTAATATATTAACCTATCTCAATATTATGATATTTTTTCCATCAATTGGATTATTATGTACTAATACAAAATATGGGTAATGAATCTATTTATCAAAAGAAGATTTCTGTGGACCTAGGGTGAAAAATGAAAACGGAAGATTGTTGAAAGTTGATACGACACAAGCACATTCGATACTGTGAAAGATGAAACGACGTCCAAGACTAGTAGTAAAAAGTGATCCGTGTGGGAGCATGGCACCCGCCTCCGTAGAGATCCACCATCAGTTGGTCGGAGTAAAACGCACTACGTCTGGACGCATGTGCACACGCCTAAAAACATCGTGCGTAGGAACTTCATAGCTTCCAGTATGCTTGTATTCCACTTTTGGGAGCAAATGCTTTGCCTCTTTTGTCATGGCTTTTCTCTCTGGCTAGAGCGATGACAAGGTCGCGCCTTTACTAAACGAAGACATAATGCACAAAAAACACCTAGGCTATATCAGTTTGTTTATATACAATGACAAGTTGCTTTATCATCCAAATATATCAAGTGCGTAATCCATTAATATGGTATGGATATCAGTCGAAAATGCTCCACACGCTCGTTTGGGTTAAGTAGATGCAACTTAAACCTCCTCGCCCATACTTCTTTTTGTCCCCTTCTCTTGACACTACAACATTGAATAATGTAGATTGGGTCAATGAAATCCTTGCCTAATTTGATATCCATTACCTTTAGTCTCCTAGTTATCATATTGTGAACTTCATTATGTAACAAAAGAGAGGTGGGAGGTTCATCATTGCAACATGAAAGTCCAAGGCCAAAGCTATGGCATTGTTGATCTTGATGTGAAATGGAATATGTGTGATGTTGTAATGTTGCCCTTCCACTCCTTTTATTGAACATGGGTACAATAGTTGGAGGATTTTGTGGAAACGCTACATTTGCTTCTCTTGCCTCTTTCGCCTCTTCGGCCTTGAAGCTCTTGTCCTCCACCGTTTCATCGCTAAAAAGCTCCTTCAATCCTTCTTCGATCGCGAGACTCTCTATAATTTCAAAGCCTAGCGAGAACTTTAGACTTTTGTGTAGTGGTTTAGAGTTTGTGGACTTATCACCATCCTCCTTGGTGCTTCTGCTCTACTTATTGTTGCCAATCTCCCTTACATTCTTCCTTGATTCTCTCTTTTGGGTTATGACTTCGTTCACAACCATTTATTCTCCAAAATTAATGCCTCTCCTATTGCTTTTGTGTGTAGCCATACTTACTTTATCTACCTCAATGGATATTAGTGGTCTTCTTAAGGGTTTGCCACAACTCTGATATAGTATTAAACAATAGTTATGGTTAGAATTTTTATGTTTTATGTACGTGTAAGAACCATATTTCTTAGTTATTGGCATTGTAGGTTTTAGTTTATGTATTAGATATTGATTACAATGACTTGTTTTTGGCTTGTGACACTCATGGGCTAGGTTGTCACATACGTCCAAAATCCAAGCTTCCAGACGTCCTGGACGTCTCATCCGTCCGAACGCGGGTAAATTGGCGATTGCCGCCCGATCGGTGCATGGTCGCTGCCCGGTCGCTCGGTGTCTGAGGCGGCTATTGACTTTAGATGGTGTGATTTGCAAGGGTTAGGGCAACGCTTTTGTCTACACCAAGTTGGGTAGTGCTTTTGCGTGCGGGATGCAACAACTAAGGTAGTGGGTTCAAACCAATTAAGATGTACAAATTTAAGGCAGTAATACGATAATGGGGCAGTGGTTCCGCATACGGTGGAGGTTTGTGGTGTGCTATTAGTAGTCCTGATGCAAACTATTGCAAGACTGACATAGGGCACGATCGACACAAAATAAATGAAATGAGATGAGTTAGAGATTGCTTGAGTTTGTGAGTGGAAGTAGCCTTGTGGTAGCATCAGTTTAGTGCGCACAATTGTCTTTATGCAGTGCACGGGTAGGAAGGGGAGAAGATTGGTAAAGAGTTGTTGCTTCTTGCTTTTGTGGTCGTGCTCTTGAGCCATGTTAGAATCAATATTGTCTTGGTCTTGGCGTGGTCTTTGTGGTGATGTTGACGGCTCAATCTTGTTGTTGTCTATAGGCTGATGCTTGTTGGCTTAATATCTTGTTGCACAAGGTTTGAATCTAGCAGCGAGCTCCAATTTTGAGTTAGTGCCCAACTTTGATCTCGGATCATTGACGAATTTCGGTCATAGGCCAGATTCGATGGTGTTACTCCAAAACTCAATTGATGCGGTAGATTGTTCTTTAGACTCAAGCGAGTGTTGCTTTGCTACTCAAATGGCTGGCGCTTCTAGATCCAATTAGTATTGTGTTTAAGAGGGGCGACATTGAAGCTACGATATTTTGTTATAGCAGTCTTGATTAGTCTCCAGAGTTGTCGGTGTGCTAACAATGATCTCTTGGTTTGCTTCGTGGCTTTGTTGTCCTTTCAGGTATTGCTATGTTTCTAGAGGTTGCTAAGAGTTCGCTGCAATGTACTTGATTTCAACCATATCCGGCTGCGCTTCCGCAAGCACCTTGTAAACTTTGGTGACACAAAGCTGCTTCTACAGATGGATGTGTTAGTATTATGTTTTTGTATTGAGTTAGATTTAAAGATGCCTATTCTATGGCAGATCAGGTAACGCTTCCACGGGCTTGACGTTTTTACTATCACAAGCTAATTGTAACTAATAAGTAAGACCCTCACATAAACAACAATCAATAGAGTAAAGGAGAATAAGATTGAGATGAGACAAGTGAATAGCAAGGCTAAATGGAAGCAAATAGGTAAGAGGTAGCCTGATCGTTGATCTTGTAATCTGGTGTTGAGTTCTTTTGGGTCGCTGAGTGTGTGCTGAAGCTCGTATACTGAACTTTGGGATTTGGTGCTGATAACTTCTGAGATGCTAATTGTGTCCTCCCTCGTAGCAAGAATGGGTTGCTTTGTTGCTCAATGGTTGTATATCTGGATCGCGGATCAAGGAGGAACTAGGGATTTGTGGTTAGACTACAAATTTAACCTTCCCCTCCTCAGATTCGGGCAAATCTAGTGAAAAACAAGCCCAATGACTTAAGATCTACACACCAACACTTGTTACCCTCGCTTTAGATCACACTTGCTTCAATTTATCACATGGACATGCTTTACAACCATCTAAGCCCACATCTGACATTTAAGCCCTTCCAATACACTAATATTGCTTCCCAAAGCCTCACCAAAACCTAGATCTTGGAAATATGAGGGTTTTCAACAAGGCCAACAACCTCTTGTTGCTTGTAGTCCGAGGTTCTGAGACTAAGTCCCTGCGCCTTCCCTCATTACAATATGCAAAGCTCACTCTTTGGTCATTTCAACTCCTCCCAACTCTCTGACCTTCAAATAAATAGTTGTACACAACTGGATTTCTATTGCGCCTCTGTAGCCTCATTTTTCTTTTAATAAATTATTTTAATAAAAAATTAATTTGTTTTTGGTTTGAGGGTGTGCCAAAAGTATTTGGGTTTGGATTCAAATTTTTTATTGAAATTTTTCTTCGGAATGTATTCTAAAGAGATTGGAGTTCTTGATGTATTGAAACTCTATTTTCTTGTTGGAATTTGGTGGAGTGGATCTTTGATAATTCAATTGCTCGGAGATTGATCTTAGCTTTGTTTGTGTTGACTTTTTCAACACATTTTATGATGTTGTGGAATTTCATCAAGTGTGTACATCTAGTCATAAAGTGGGTACATTAATCCTGAAACGTTAGAAGGTGCCATTGGTGGCCATTGTATTCTACATGTATGGTGTCATATTTGAACATATAAGGTTCACATATTATTAAAATATCCTCCAAATGAAACATGTTTGTTGAGGAATTTTCAATCCAATTGTAGGTCTTGTTAAAATTGAATAGGTTTTTTTGTATTCTAATGAGTAGAACACATGAGTGTATATATGGTTCCCGACTAACATTTAACCCCTAAAGGCCCAAGGCATTTTCACACCAAAAACACTTCAAAACCCTTGTTCTAGTGCAATGAGTAGGGAGGGAAAAAAAACTTTTATTTCTTCATCTAACCGCCAGATCTCAATAAAGACTCATTAAGTAACATCCTCACAAAAATTCATCAACTTTGATTGCACGGATTGAAAAATTATAGTGTTTGAAGTAGAGAAAACCATTCATTTTCTTCCCTGCCTTGAGTGGATCATCAAACTTTGACTTCACTTGATGTCAAATTTTTGCACTATACAAGGTCTAAATCCATTACCATCATGTTAATCATGATGTTATTTCCTTGTACACCAATTTTTAGAGGTAGAAAAGAGGTGTAGCATATTCAAAACAATTGTGCAAGGAGTGGAGGTTCAAAAATTGCCAATTCCCATTTTTTTTGGGGTACTAAATATGTTTTAGAATGATAATCGAAACGGTGAATAAGAAGTTTACACCACATCTTGTAGTAGAAAAAATAAAATTTACAAAATATTAATATCTCTAAGTTATATCTCTAAGTTAATATTAATATCTCCATGTTTTTTCTAATTTAATATCTCTAATGGAAAAGAAGAAGTTTTTTTGGTACCTTGCCCGATAATGTGTGACAAATGTGTGCAAATTTTTGACTTGAATTTGACTTCACTAAAGACAATAATTTTTTTTGACAATATGAAAGGAAATAATAGTACTTGCTAGTATTGAAAATCTCACATTTAATAGAGTGCTCTAACAAAAGTTTTCGGAGTTGCCCTAAGTGCCCGCTCTCTCCATTTGAAATTCAAAACACTAAAACTTTTTCATTAAATGTCGGATTTAAGAAAAAATTGTACTCACACGAAGCTTTTAGTAATGTCCATCTATAGTAGAAATTTCAAAAAAAGAATGTTATAAATTGACGCCAAAGGAACTTGCCCAAATCTTCAAAGTCCCTCGAGGGGACTCTTGGGACTTTAGAGGTTAAGGATGAACGGATAAGATGGATTTGCCTTCTGTGGCTAAGCTGATATCCATTCCTAGGCGTCTCTTGTTGCCTGCAATTTCTTTTAGTGTCTAGAATTTCATTATTGTCACTGTCAAACAAAATTGTTCTGAATTAGAGAACGATAATATCGTTACAAGGAAGAGATCAGTTCAAGGTGTTACATATTACAAAGTATGACATATTTTGTTTTACCCTATATTCTTGTAAATTTTTTATGTTGTATTGTCATTTTCATTTTTGTTTTTACCTTTGTTTTTGATAGTATCACATTATGCATAAATCCTCCAAATGTGATATTATCGAATATGTCACACCCTGTTTATATCACACTATTTAGTGAAGCGGAGGGTGTGATATTATCAAGGTTACGCCTTGCACAGGCTTGTTAGGGTTTTAGGTTCGTCGCGAACGCCATCGCCATCGCCATCGCCATCGCCGGGAGCGCTGGGAGGGAAGCTTTGGTTCGGCGCAATGCCGGCGCCAGGGGAAGCCGGAGGCGGCCTCGAGGCGGTGGACTTTGTCGAGCCGCAGTCGCTGAAGAAGCTCTCCCTCAAGTCCCTGAAGCGCGCCTTAAACATTTTTGCGCCCTTCGATGATCGCGTTGCGGTTCTTTCCGACAGGTTTCTTTGGTTTCGTTTCCTTCTTTTGCAGTCGATTTTGTTACATAGGCACCTGATTGAGTTTAGTTGCAACGAATCAGAATATAGTGTATTATTGTGTGACGGGATAGCGTGTTAAATTGGGAGGAGGATGTTGATTCAAGTGCTCATGTGGTGGTGGTGTTGGTGTGACGCAGCGCCAAAGTTCGCGTCGTTGGTAAGGTGCGAGCTGTCATCAATACTCTTTTGAGTTTGAAGTATCCTTGGTTTCTTGTTTTTACCGGTTTCAGGGCCAACTTTGTAGTTAAGGTGTTCTCTCGGGCTGAACTGGAGTCATGGTGGTTGTTGACGAGTTTTGAATGCTACAGGTAAACGGCGAGTATGCTGTTGTGAAGAACATGCCTCTTGAAAAACCAGCGGGTGGTGAGAAGCCGGGAGAAAACGGCCCGCAAGGCTTGCGAGTGCGTGTTCCGCAGCAGCCTACTACGAATTTAGGTATTGATGATAACGTTAAGGTTTTTAAAAATAATATCATATTCTACTGCTTTGTTGCATTAGTGGGGGAAGTACCTTACTTGGAAACGAATGGATGGGATTGGAGATTGAATTATGTAGCCACTCGTTTTTTGTTTACTCTCTGATTACTAGCTTCTTGGTGCCTTGTAATATTCAGGTGAAATAGTATCTCGAATTTGCAACTGTAACCATTTTAGTGTGAGCTTGTTTTCGTCCTTTTAGTTAACGCTAATCATCCTTCTCCCGTTGACAGGACCAGTGTCCGGCAAAGCGGGAGGGGAGGAACTTGCTTTGGTGCCTGCCCGTGTTCAACCTGCAGCTACAATGCCAGTTGTTGGTGCAGCTCCTGCAGCCCCTGCACTGGATCGCTCTTCTACTGCTATCACAACAACTGACCGGTATATTTCTGTTAGAACGCATCTAGAATATTTGTTTCTAGACATGTCGTTGCTGAGAATGAATGTCCAGAGTATGGGTTTTAGCTGGAGCTTAAACATATCTGAATGTTGAAAAAAATGATATCTTTTGAAAGTGGATGAGGCATTCACTTCTTGTCATGGTATTAGCAGGTATCAACCAAGTGCTGCAGTCATGAAGAGGCTTCCCAGTAAATGGCCAAAGCCCGTCTGGCATCCCCCTTGGGTGAACTACAGGGTAAGACGTGAAATTCATTCAATTTATGCTCGTGATTGGCTACTTTGCGGCCAAGATTGAAAAATGATCCTGTGCAGGTGATAAGCTTGTTATTTTTTCTACTCTGCAGTGTTTCTGGATGACACACTGATGCGACAGATGGGCTTTTTGGTGAAGTACTTTATGTTTCGATTTGTTGTGTGGATCTTGCAGGTTATCAGTGGGCATCTAGGTTGGGTCCGATCGATAGCATTTGATCCTGGAAACGAGTGGTTTTGTACAGGCTCAGCTGATAGAACTATCAAGGTTAGTGTTTTCCCGAGTCGACATGTTTGTGCTTTCCAATTGTTTCTTGCATGACTTTTTGAATACTTAGTGTGATGTGCAACCCTTAGCGCAAAATTGAAGATTGGTTCTGGACAAGGAGTAACAATTTTGCGGGATTAATTTGTGTTACTTTTTTGGGATGACTTTGGTTGTTCTTCAGATTTGGGATTGTGGAACTGGAAAGTTGAAGCTTACTTTAACTGGTCATATTGAGCAAGTTCGAGGTATGTACATGCATTGGTTTTGAGCTCTAAAAATTTTATGCTACGGTTATATTGTTGGTTCTTTTCATCATCAAGTTCCACTGTGGAATGAGTGAGTGAACGTTGTTGGACAGGCCTTGCTGTAAGTGGTCGTCATCCATATATGTTCTCAGCTGGTGACGACAAACAGGTCAAGTGCTGGGATCTGGAGTACAACAAGGTGTGTTCTGGCTCCTGTGAAGCACGTTGATACATTGCGTTAATCATGGTTTTCTTTGCTCTCGATATGAATGTGTACTTGTCAAAGAACTTGTTGTGAACATCGGTTTTGTACAGGTTATCCGATCGTACCATGGACATTTGAGTGGAGTTTACTGCTTAGCTCTTCATCCCACACTTGATATTCTCATGACTGGCGGACGAGATTCAGTTTGTCGGGTATTATTTTCTTTGTATTCTGTCTTTTGCCCTGTTTTTGCTTATTGAATAGTTTTGTTTATTGTTTGAGGTCTAAAGATTTAGCATATCCCTTGGCAGGTGTGGGATATGAGGACCAAGGCTCAAGTGTTCGCGTTATCAGGTCATGAGAATACCGTGTGCTCTGTGATCACGCAGGCTACTGTAAGACTTTAATATGGCCTTCTCTGTTGCATGAACAATGCCCCGATTTGTGTCGTACCTTGCGTCTATATCATTTGCTTTCTGACAGTTATCATTTTGTGTCTTTCTTAAGTTTTCGTTCGGTTTGGTTTCTTATGTCTAGATTAATCTACAGTAGCACGTTATTGCACTGTCTTCTGGTTCACAGATGTGTCTGGTTTATTGTCATGCATTTCAGTTGAATTAGTCAGTCGGTAGATGAAAGTAGTAAGATCTCAGGGCATAGTTAGTTGAAGAATGTTGTAGTATTGGGCTCTTGACATTATCTCTTGTTCGTTGACCTCAAATTTGTAGGACCCACAAGTTGTAACAGGATCACATGATACCACGATCAAACTTTGGGATCTTGCTGCAGGTTAGTAACTAATCCCTTCAAGTATCTAGCCTTCTTAGTTTTTGATACAATTTGTGATCTGTTCTTGCATTTTTTTTGTAGCCTCGGGTTTTCACTGTACACTGCTTGACAAATAATGCTTTTTCTTGTCATTTGTGCCTATTAAATAGGGAAAACAATGTCGACGTTGACCTTTCACAAAAAATCTGTGAGAGCATTGGCATTGCACCCTTTTGAGTGAGTTTCAGCCCTCTTTTCGTGATGACAACTTACCTGATATGCTAATTAGCTGTATCTGGTGTGCAGTCTTATAATTGTTGATAAGAATGCAATTATCTTGAGATTAATTTATTTTAAACCCTATGTTGTTCCCCTTTGTTGAAGGGAGATCCTCGTCCATCTCCTATATTTATTTCCTGACAGATGCATATTTGCATTCCCTGTCAGATACTTTTTGTGTGCTGTATTTCTTTTCTTTTGAGCAGTACGATTTAACTTCGCATGTACTTTGCTTGAATAGGCATACTTTTACTTCAGCTTCAGCTGACAACATTAAGAAATTCCGACTGCCAAAAGGAGATTTTTTGCACAACATGCTGTAAGTTATTTTGTCATTTATATGCTGCATCGCTGTGTTTGGAGTGGTATACTACGTTTGATTTAGGTTCTTTTGTTGGTGGTCTACATATATATGTAGCAGACGCGGTTTGTTAACTCACGCACATGATTGTTGCGGTTAGTGTTTCTGGCTATTGTTTTGGCATAGAAAGCCTGTCAATGCGATGGTTGAATTGTCTGCATGGTGAATATGTAGGTCTACTTAATTCTGTTTGAGGTTTGATATGGTGCTGTGGTCTTGAAATAAACAGATCCCAGCAGCGCACAATTATCAACTGTATGTCGATCAATGAAGACAATGTTCTGGTGTCTGCAGGTTTTAAATCTGCCCCTATTTTGGACCTTTTTAAATCATAATGACATTCATCATAACCCAGTTTTGCATATATTGTGTTGTTCCCTATATCATTTTCCCCATTTTTGATGACATGCAGGTGATAATGGAAGCATGTGGTTTTGGGACTATAAGAGTGGGAACAACTTTCAACAAACGCAGACAATTGTGCAGCCTGGTATTCTATCTAGCCCCTTTGTACCTCTTTTCCACCCGGTCTTTCAACCTGCATGCTTTGTTTTCATTTATCAACAACCGATTCAACTTATTTTAAGAGCGAATTTTATTGATTGATTATCATCATTAATTGCTGTGCTCTCTTTTGCAGGATCATTGGATAGTGAGGCTGGAATTTATGCCCTTTCATTCGATCAAACTGGCTCGCGATTGATCACTTGTGAAGCAGACAAGACTATCAAATTTTGGAAGGAGGATGAATCAGCCACACCAGAAACGCACCCTATCCACTTCAAGCCGCCTAAGGACACACGTCGATTCTGAATGCAATGAAAACGGTAGTTTTTAGTAATTCTGGTTGCTAAATTGTCAAAGAGCTTTAGAGGTTAATCACTCTTGTTGTTCTCTGTTGCTAAAATCTAGGCTTGTTTTCCTTCCTTCCCAGGTTGTTACCGTTGTTTTTTTCTTTGACTTTTTATAGAATATCATTATATTTGGACAAGTAAAACAAAGGAATTTGTCTATTTGTACTTTGTTAACCCTTTAACGTCGCGCTGTTACAGAGGAGTGCAATTCCCAGAATGGGCCTCTCCGGCGTAAAAGGGTTAATGTTTTGATGAATGTGTTTATTAGAAATTGGAATTGCAACTAAGTTAACCCCTAAATTTTATGACAAATTCCCACCTAAATCACTTCAAATTTGTTGATTCTATTGCAATGAGTAAGGAAGCAAACAATAACATTTACTTCCAGTTCAAACCGTAGGATCTAAATTTCGTAATATTCCTACAAAATTTCAAACATTTTGACCGTATGGATTGAAAGATCATAGGCTTTGAAGTAGAGAAAATAGTTCATTTTCTTCCTAGTGTTTAGTGGATCGGAAGACTTTGACTTCACTTGGTTTCAAATTTTTGCATTACACAAGGTCTAAATTTAATACCATCATGTTAAGCATGGTATTAGTTCCTTGTACACCATTTTTTAGAAGTAGAAAAGGGGTGTAGCATATTCAAAAACAATTGTGTAAGGAGTGGAGGTTCAAAAATTGCCAATTCACATTTTAATTTTTGTGAGCTCAATATGTTTTAAAATGAGAATCCAAATGGTCAATAAGAAGGTGTATACCACATTTTATAGTAGAAAAAATAAAAAAGTAAAAAAAATTAGCATCTCTAGTTCTTATGTAGAAAAGAAGAAGTCTTTTGGTAGCTTGCTCGACAATGTGTGACAATGCATGAAATTTTTGACTTGGATTAGCATGCTATTTTTTACTAAAGACAAGATTTTTTTTTGACAATATGGAAAGGAAATAATATTATTTGTTAGTATTGGAAATCTCACATTCAACAGAGTGCCCTAGCAAAAGTTTTTGGAGTTGCCCGATGTGCCCGCTCTTGCGAAGATTTGCTTCAGGATCGCATAACTTTTGCATTGAATGACTGATTTAGGAAAAAGTTGTATAGACAGAAAGCTTTTGGTAATGTCCATCTACGATAACAAATTTCAAAAAGTAATGTTCTAAAATTATAAATTTGTTATAAAATAAATCCTCTTAACAATCAAATATTTTGTAAAGACAGATCAACAATTGGGATAAGTAAAGACGACGGCAATATCAACGTGGATGAATAAGACAATTGACAGAGTTCATTGAAGATTGGTCATAAATGGGGGACTAAACCCGAACGTAGGAAATCTCAATTTGGACAAATGAGGGATAATTTCCAAAATGCGTCGCCTTTGTTCAATTGATTGTTTGCAGAGTATGGATGATGTGACGGCTTTTGCCAACAACAACTCGAAACCTCAATAGAAGTCTCATATCTAAGAGCATTCATGTTGTTAATCTGCTTCCGAGGCTGAGTACTCACTTCCAAATGGCCTCTTTTACTAATAAGTTTTGAATCCGAGATCAGTGGAATTTGGCCTATCAAATTTTATTTATCACACAATGGTGTAAACTTGTCCTTTGAATTTTGGAGAGGAATGGACTCGTAGGAGCTTTGCCTTTTTCTTGTGAGGGTACGCAGGAAGTAAGCTGTAGAAACTCAAAGTAAGAGCAACAAGGGGTGTTGGCCTTGTTGCACGTCGACTTTCATTTCAGATCTGAGCTTAAGGTTTGCTGGTTGGGAGGGTGCGAGTATTGGATCTGAGTTTGCAAGCACTTTGAGGTGGAATGGAGTTGTTCGAGCGTGGCTGTACTAATAGAGCTAGGACTGTGTGTTGGATGTTCGACCTAGATTCAAACACCCACATCTTGCTGTAATAGTCCAGATCTAGCCTCTGCAAGATTGCAAGCGCCCACAACTTACCTGAACTTCCTGCACGACCCCAATCCAAAAACCCCAAGCAAAGAGTTGAAGAAGAAAGATCACAACACTTGCGACACCATCGCTATGCTGCAACTCTCAATTACAAGTATCTCTGACCCTCTTCTCCAAGGCAGTAGATTGCCGCTAATCATACTTCATTTATTTATTGCATATTTTGCTCTCTTTAACTTTGCCATTGCATTACAAAGCCACCACACCATCACCAAACTTAGATCTGGGTACCCACCCATTCAGAGTCCAACCCACACTTGCACTAGATCTAACTTTGCTAGGACACTACAAAGTAACACACTATCACCTCATCCAAATCTAGGCACTCACTCATAGTCTGACCCACACTTGCGCTAGCCTTAATACATATAACATCAAGAATCATTCTAGAAGGATAGATACCACACCACATACGTGGAAGCGCACACAATTTTTTTGCAAATATGAAAGTGCACAACAACGGGCAGCAACAGAAAAATGCGAACCATTCACAAATGTCACGAGGCAGGTGGTGATACATCATCAACCCATTATATGCAAGTGCCAACTTACTTGGAGTCTCCACCAAACGGCTACAACATAACAACATAAGACGTTGAACAACAACACCACGTCAAAGCGGATAGCCACCTTGTCCTATACCGCTCCACCAAAAGAGCATTGCCTCGACAGCTTTGCACACTTGCAGGTCCCGTGGAAAAGGACCAATCCCAAGACGCAGTCTAGAAGGAGGACAAAACTCAATCAAAACGAGAGGAGCCCACGAGCTACACAAGATGACTACACATATGAGACACAATCCCAAACCCTAAAGAGAAGTCTGCAATCCAGACAAGTAGAAGACCCTGACCGCAGCTCAGCAAGAAACCAAAATTCAACACCCAAGATCAGGGCGCCCAAACTTGGACACACACACTACTACCACACCAAATATACAACCTCAACCCGTATAGAGATTTGCAGCCACGGTAGTGTAGCAAACTATCCATGGAAAAGCGCCGCGCATCCCACCTACATGAGGCAAATACACAGATGGCCCACACACTCGCTATTAAAAAGCGTCTATTTGCAGAAGCCAACAATTTCTTTAGCGACCTCCCTTGTTTTGACCCGCTTCTCCCTGCAACACCCCTCAACCCCTACTGACATCCCTTGACCCTCCATTCCTAACGACCTCTCTAGACCCCGGACCGCAGATGCCCGCAAACATCCCTGTTGACACATGCACAAGTTTCGCTTTGGATTTTCAAATTGCTATTCATTTTGAACTTCCTACCAATCCATCTTGCTCGATGATGTAAAATTAATGGTCACTAATTGCCTCAAAGTCATGGACACCTCCCTTGGTAAATAAACTCATTGAAGCTATGTCCATCCACTGTTGGAGTATTAAACAAGGAAGGGACAAAAGGGTATCTGGCCTTGACTTATCAAGTTACAACGCTTGAAGCCCGATATTGACCAGGTACTTCTCCTCAAGTGGATTAGACCCTTCATTCTCAAATTTGATGAGATTGACGTGGTGGAAAAGGTATGTAAAACTTACTATTGTATCTCATGCCGTACTAATTTTCAGTAACAATTCAAAGTCCCTCTCTTCATGGTGTTGCTGCTAACCACTTCTTCAAAGAGGTTCCCAAATCCAATTTCAAATGTGGACAAGACTTTGAGATGAGTAGTGTGCAGAAGGCGAAGGAGGGAGGCTTTGCCTTTATTATGTCCACCACTCCGCAGCAGGCCAAAAAGTTCTAGGATCTCCAGGTGATTGCCCACCAAAAAATCATGCAACCAAAGAAAACTCTTGAAGGGAGTCAAATGACCAAGAAGATGAAAGCCAAGAAGGACGCCCTCACCCTTAGACTCTTTGAACTCCCTATACTAATGAGTGTTGATGAGACCACTAGTGCTATTTACAAAGTTTTGGGTGACCATAGTGTTAGTTCTATTTAGTTTCATAGAGACAACAACATTTACCACAGTAGGAGCGTAAATTTTGTATGTGCAAATCCCATAGTTTATTGGGCTTTTTTAGGTAAAACTATTCCTTTATGTAACCATTTTGTGGAGTTTCTCCACATAGGAGTATTAATGGAGTTGAGGCCCCTACTCAAGCCCAACTTGTAGAGTTTGGCTTTGGCTTTGGAGATGTTAACAAAACCATCATCAACATAGTGGAGACCTTCAAGCTACAAAGCCCCCTTCCAAGCCATCACTAGGAAAGACTTATTGTAGGCTTTTGAGGCAAACAACAAGATATCAAGGTAAAAGGCCAAAGAGCAAGCAGATGCAAAAGTCGCGGAACTCAAGGAGCTCAAGGACCAAATGATGAAGATTCAAGATTCCTTGAGTTCTTGAGCTCCTTGAGTGAAGGTAAACAACCTCAAGGTTAAATGCTGAGTATTCTATGCGTATTGTTTTAAATACGTCTATAGCAGAGCAAATATGATTGTCAAATATGGTTCTGGAGTAAATAGCGCCGATCAAGCCTTTCATCATTTGTTGAGGCAAAAACATAATAGTTGAGCAACAAATATAATCTTCATGTACAATGTCCAACTTGCCTTTGCCAAACGTCAAAAGTGAATCCGCAAAAATCCAGCTTCCAAGGTTCGCAAGCAGTGTAGAGGTTGCAACAACACGCATGTTTTGACATAAGACACACATTTTGACTTGGCCCTACATGTCAGACTCCTTGATTGATGTTGCAATAATTTATGGCTGGAAGCTCTTTGGAACAACAAATAGAAATCATCACACATCACAAAAGGGATCCCTTCAAAGGGCACATCCGACCACGTTATGTTGTAGAGCATTCAATTGACATCTTGAAAAGCAAGTTTTTTGACCATTTGCGGTTTGGTCCTATAGAATGAGATTTGTATGGCATATCATTTTCGTCAAGTGACTTTGTTTGCTATTGTTGTATACATAATTCATGTCTAACTGAATTGGAATTTTAAATTTCAAATGAGCGGTCCTCCGTGTTTGTAGCAACATCGCAACAATTCCAGATGAAGCAACAATCATGGTTGTCTATTGTGTTGTGACGAGGAACAATTCCGTCATAACGTTAGAATGTCACGACATGATGATGACACAACATTGTAATGGATTGTGAAGTTACTATGACGGCCCCGTTTTTATGTCAATTTTATATATATTTAGATTTACCTCCACAACGACACCTATGATGCACATCAAATGCCGCATGCCAAATCTGCAGACATATCATCAATGAGAGGTAATCCATATGATACCATTACTCTCCATCACCAACACGTACATCAACTACATCTAAAACTAGAAAATGAGCTTCAATGTGTGGTTTGTTGCCTCTATACACCTTACATTGCTTGATTTAAGCCTCTCATATCCACAATTTTGTGGTCCGCTCCAACTACCCCTTGGTCCCTTCCCACAAATGCTTTCCGTCTACCCTTCCGCCTATTATAAAATTAAAAAACTATCAAATGAATTAAAACTCCAGCTCATTAGAGTTTCCCTGAAAATACACCCCAATGAGGAAAGCCAGTAGGAATATGGTCCTAGATTGTACAAAACTTTTCTATGCACCAAAATAGATGTCCAAAAATCTCATACTCCTTTTTTCACCACAAATACTCTTGCAAGCTAAAGCTCCCCCGTAGTACCCCAAGTTCCCAAAAGGTTGATTGGTGATTCTCCCACACCTTTCCCAAGTCACCATGTGCATGTGGTCCCAGTTACTAACATAAGACCCTTAGATTTGTGGTAAACTCTATTATCACACCTGCCTCTTATCCCATATTGATTCTACACAATACGTCTATTCTTTCTCTATATATAGATGACCTAATTAGCATTTGTAGAAGATGATGGGACGCGTCCGATTCCGGAAGCGGAGTTTGGTGGTTGGCGATGAGGAAGCGTCCTCGGCGTCCTCGACGACTGTGACAACGCCTCCAAGTATGTTTCTCTGCTCCCACCAATCTCCGTAGCTATCATCTAGTTTCAAGGAAATGCTCGCCGCGTTTGCTTTATTGCAGTGTGATCATCAAGGACGCCGCCTTAGAAGACGTGGAGGTGCTTTTTCTCTTTCGATCTTTCGTCTTGAAATGGAATTTAGGGTTTCGTGATGGAATTGGTGATGTATTCAGCAATGTCTGCGGAGAATGGCTTATTTGATGGTGACCGAGGAGGATTGAGGGGTTCTAGGGTTTAGATTAAGGTTGATGATCTGATGGGATTGGTGTTGATGTCGTGATAGCTCAGGTTTGTTGTAATGGGTTTGAGGAGCCTGTATAGATATCTGTGTGATGATTGAGGAATATTGTATGATGTTAGAGATTAGGGTTTGATGTCAGATTAGGGTTTGATGTTTAAGACTATTTCTGAGCATTTAAGGATTCTTTTGTATGATGTTGACAGGGTGCTCAGCGGCAGCTTCCACTGGTGTTTCTGAGAGGGAGCAACATCGGATTCTTGCATATCCCAGACAATGTGGATGTTCTGCAACTGGTGGAAGACAGGGTGCGTTTTGATGTTGATTCGTAAATTTTGTTGTGGAGATTGTCTTTTCTTGCATTCTTTTGGTTCTTCATGTCGCGTTACTTGCGTTCTTCAGCTCTGTATGCTCTGGAATTATGTCGGAATGTGCTTTTATTTAGATATTGGTAACTTCAGCGGGTATGCACACGCTCTGGCATCTAAGGTTTTTCTTACGAGTATAGTATTTCTCTTAGCGTTCATTCATAGTACACACGTTTCCTTCACGTTGATATGAAAATTGCTTCTCTCTTGTCCAAAACTGACACACGAGTGATAATGTTGTGTCAGCGGCTAATGCTGGACCAAGCTGCAACTGCCTACATGGGAGGTAAAGGAGCACCTCCGCCAAAGCCTGTGGCAGTCACAGGAGCTACTGCTTAAGAACGAGGTCCACCATGAGAGGAACTCGAATTTCATGAGGCTATTGGGGTCAAGAAGCCAGGAATGAATGCCAACACTTCAAATGCATCTGGTTGAGGTAAGACGAAACCTCATTTGCATGTGCAAGCAAGTGGTATCCTTGAGCACCAGGAATCGTTGCGGATGCTGTAGTGAAGATTCCACTGAACTTGTAGAACAGGGTCTTCTTTTGAGGTTACAGAATTCTGTTCTTCAAAGCATTAGTTGTACCATATTATTGTTTTCTTTATGGAACGTGGGTTATGTGTGGGTGAGTCCAGCATTTATGCCTCGTCCTCGTGATTGCCCTGCTATCAGTGTGCGGAACACATGCTGCACAGTAAGCTCTGTGAGTATCGGAGAAATAGACGAGAAGCACTGGCTCTTACAGGGATCTTTTTCTTTTGACAACATCTTTCAGTTTCTGCGTTTCCTTCTTTTTAGCACGAACTGGTGATATCTGAGGAAGTTTTAGATGTTCTGTTGCTCCGGTGTGTTTAGTTTTAGACTTGGTGGCTAGTTCCTTTTGAGGTGCAGTTAACACCTGTCGCTGTAAAATCAGGTCAAAATCAGGTGTGTTTTGAATGAACAGCTGAGGTGTTCTTGTCATCTGAGCAGCCTGTGCCCGTTGTTTTCCAAGTATTTTTAAACTTGGTTTGTTCAAAGTTGACCTTGCACACAGCTTCTTCTCTGGTCAGGAATTTTGAATTTTCCTTTGTCACTTCCCTATCAGAATCATTCAACGTCGTCTATTACTCTGCCTGTTTGGCAGATTTGGAGAGGAATTACCCCAGCTTCAGAAGCACGAGTCGAATATGCAGACACGCATGATGGCACAGAAGCGGAAGTTGAATATGAACAGGGAAATCGAGTTGCGAGACATCAGAACCCTCAAGTCAACGCCCATTGCAGCTACTGAAGGTGGAACATCGGAATATCTCACCGCAGCTGAAGCCATTGATCCATTATACGTTGATCTCACTCCTTTCGGAGATAATTCCAGGTTTGCTTCTACCCGGGTCGAGGGACTGATGCATAAGAGGAGCACTGAGTTTGCAACCGATGATGTTGCGTTTGAGATTGAAGCGTCCAAAGTCCATTAAAGCTGAGTGGACTCTGACCGCTTCTAGGATCAAGTAGCAGAAACAAACCCGAGCTTCTTTCAGCAGCGGCAGCAGTAGTGGGGCGGATTCCTTATGACTATGGTGAGGCTGAAGATTGGTCGTAAAATTGTAGAGAGAGCTTTGAATATCTGAGTGAGTATCTGAATGGGGTATGCCTTGAACTTTGAAGGTGTTCAAGGAAGATTGGTTCCTGGAAGAGCTGCAGAAGCAATGGCCTGAAGGCATGCACCAGTAGATGGATGGCAGTGGTAACTTGACAAGGAATGAGTACTTGCTCTGCGATGCGAGTTTGTTGACGGATGGCAGGTTTGTTTTCGGATACTGAGGTGTTGGGGTGATTTGTGGAGGATGTTGCACAGACGGAATAAATGCTCCCCTTTCACTGACGAGGAGATGAGCCGGACCATGTTTGACATCGCCGATGGGATGCGTGATCTACATGTGAGCAACATTGTGAAGAGGGACCTGAAAGCTTCCAATGTGCCTCTTGTTCAAGCAAAAATGAAGGTTAGGGATTCAACTACCAACAAGTTTGCGACGTACTGGATTATGAGTGTGCACTTGACGTTGTGGGAACAGGAATATGGACAGCTCTGGTGGTTTTGGCAGCGATGAAAAGTCATGACAAAAAACCGGTCAAGATCTCATAGCATGTCATTCCATAACTATACACTGTGTTTGAATACACATTGGAATGATGTGATGAAATCTTGACGGGTTGTTTGTTGTGTGAATATGTGGGAGAGGTGATTAGTCGTTCTGGAAGATTTTGCCAACTCTGAAAATGCATGGCAATCAACCTGTAAGGATTTCATAGCACATCATTCTGACGAGTATATACATGTGATGCCTGTACTTACAGAATGATGTGCTATGAAATCTAGATGGCTTGTTTGCTGTGTAAAGATGTGGGAGGTGACTTGGATCATCGATGTGTAAGTACCATCTTTAGTCAATTGAGGATCTTGAATCAAAATCTAACATGAGTAAGACTTGCATTTGAGAGTGATACTAAAGGAGTAGTAATCCAAAACTTGTTGGACTAAATTATGAAATGACTTTCAGGGGCTTGGTAGCCCTTCCAAGATCTAGAAGACCAAGTAGTACGTAAATGATAATGCACTAGTAAGGGACTGTGAAACTGCCATTGTGCTCATGGAATCCTTTGGTAGCAAACAAAGGTGTGGGATTCAACTATTGACAAGTTCCGTTGTGATGTTACAGATAATGAGTGTCCTTGGCGTTGTGCAAACTGGAAATTGTATAGTTGAGGATTTTGGCAGCCATGAAAAGTCATGACAATCAATTCATCAAGATTTCATAGCATGTCATTCCATAACTATATGCACTGCAAATGTATATTTGTTAGAATGACATGCTATGAAATTTAGATGGGTTGTTTGCCCTTTGAAGATGTGGGAGAGTTGACATGGCGTTGGGGGATAAGAGTTTGTATGTATTAAAGATTTTGGTATCTATGGAAAGGTATGGCAAACAACCCGTGAAGATTTTATAGCTCGCCATTTCTTCAACTATATGTGTTGGACAGAAAAGACGATCCTCACAGAATACATCCAAAGATGTGGGAGAAGTGACTTGGATCATCCATCTGTGTGTTCTGTGAGGATCATCTTTTGTTAATCGGAGATCTTCACTCAAAACTCTAACATGAGTTAGACTAGCATTTGAGTGCAGTACCCTATGAAGCAATCATTTATAACTTGTTGGATTAAACTATGAAAGTTTCATTTAAGAAGGTTTGATCTTTTATAGGCACCATGTCGACCACATTAGTGTTGATTCTTGCCATGTCTTCATTGTGTGCAACAAGAATAGCACGATTGTTGTAAATGTCTTCATTGTGTTGCCACTTGCAATCTTGGAGTACATAGCATTGAACAAGCCTTTCATCTTCTGTTGAGGGAGTAGTGTATGGGTTGCACCATGGATATAATTCTATTGAATTATGTCAAGCTTGCCTTCTCCAAGCACTTGAAGGGAATATGCAAAGGTCTAGCTCTCCAAGTCTGCAAGTGTTGTAGAGGTTGCACCAACAAATATATTTTATCATAAGACACACTTCAACATGGCTTCATGTAACACTCTTGAATTGATACTATAACAATCTCCAACAAGCCCTTCAAAAAAATAGAAAGAACCCATCTGAACACGGATCTCTGTAATTGTGCAGCACGAGCGTTACGAGGGTGAGCCCGGGCAGTCACCCATCTGGCCGCACGGCGTGAGACCGGCCTTCTCGAAATTCTCCTGAGCTAGGTCCAAAGTCCCCATGTTCCCCCACTCCTCGTTCCCATTGCACTGTTCCCTGCGGTAGGATTCTGTGCTCCAACTTTGGCCCCCGCCGCTTGCCTCTGCCGCGCTCCACACAGCACTCCCCGACGTCGCCCTGCTCCTCGACGTCGACACTCCTTCTCCGCCGCTTGCCTCCTCGACGTCGCGCTACTCCCTTCCTTCGTCGCGCTGCTCCTTCGTGCTCGTGTCGACGCCTTTGTGTTGCCCATCTGGTACTGCCTGCTCGTCGGCTTCTCCCCCTGGTTGCAGTGCTCCGCCTCTCCGCCTGCTCCTCTCGTTGCTCTATTCCGGTTCCACTGCATTCTTGACTTAGAGGAGGTTCCCACTAAGCATTGCCGCCGCCTACTTTCTTCAGCTTTGGCCGCCGCCTCCCTTTTCCAGCTTCTCTTGTGGTAAGCAAAGAGGTAATAGGGTTCTGATTTTATGTGCACCTTTTTCAATGAAAATTGATCTGTATTTGTAAGTTTCAGCTTCAAGGTTTTCGAATCTGGAATTGATGAAATTTTGTCTCTAAAGTGTGTAGGTGAAAGGAGTTAAAGTTTTGAATCGAAACAAGGAAGCAGCTCCGTTTGGAAGCAGCCTAAAGGAGATGTTGTGTGATATATGTTTCTTCAGTTTTACTACTGTTTTTCCTAGCTGCCCCATGTCGCTGGCTCTGGCAAGTAATATACTCAATTAGTTGAATGTCTCCAACGTGTACATGATGATGTTTGTTCTAAAAGCAAAGTCAAATCCTTTGTTTCCACAATATCTTGTCTATGATTGAGTCTCTTATGAATTTGTTCATTTGTACATGATTTGGTGCATAATATGGTAGAACTGGTTTGAAACAACTATGGAGGTATTCATTTTTATGGCAGTACTATGCTTGTTGAAAATAAAGTTTGACATCTACTATATTCTGTAAATGGCCTTTGAAGAGGGCTATCTCAAGTACCAATACAATATTGACTTCTCTTACTTCGTTTGATAATTACCTTGACCTAAAATTGCACTGTAAATTGGGAGGAGAAAGATCTCAATTGTGTTTAGTTAAATTTCATGTTCCATACGAAGAATATTATCTCTCACTCAAAGAGTAGCAAATGACAAATTTTGTATTTGTTATCCATTAGCTTCGAAGTGATTTAGAATGGTTGTTTCATTTTTCTTTTACTTATTTATTTACTAAATTCTCTTTATTATTTAATAATTTTCAAACATTTTTTTCCCCTTTACGTATTCCTCTACTGATTTCTCTGAGTCATTGGTAAATTCAATTAGTTTTGCAGTGGAATTACGTTCATTGGTCGTTTTTTTAAATTCTTACTTTTCTTTTATATTTTACTGATTTTTATCTAATTGGATTTAATTTGTTTGTTTTTTTCTTCTTTTTTGATAATCGTATTTTGATGCTGATTTCTCGTTTTTAAAATTTTATCCAGAGTATCATTAAAAAGTAGTATCCTAGAACAATATGGCACAACAAATGGGGGCATTTTCAAATATGCAATGGATGTAGTATCATTGTATTATTCAATATTTGAATACTACAAAATACTTCCTTCTTGAGGCATTTTATTAGAACACATACTTGAATGAAATTTGGGAATTCTTCCGGCGTTTAAAAATTAGCTTGTGCCATAGTTCCTTTGTTATTGCAAGAAAGAATTCTAGTATCAAGCTTTTTACTGCTGAACCAATTCTTAATATCACCTAGTATGGCTTCAAATCAGTATCACCAAGTATGACTGCTAATTAGTACATGAACAACGAGCTGATGGGGGGCGTCACGGGCGTGCTCGCCGTGCCGCGCTGCTTCACGTGCAATGGCGGAAGTCCAGAAGTGGCACTCAGACTGGAAAACGTCTTCAGCCACAGAATGAGCGACTCGCCGCTCCCCGGATACGAGTTTGTGGAATTGGTGTCCGACGGCGCGTCCATCTTCGTCTCCCCTGGCGGCTTGCATCCCTGAAATCCATCGCCAATCAGTAAAAACCTGTGGCATTGCACCCATCCCTCAAATTCTCAATCATGTATCTTGCAATAGATGGTGCCGTCTTCCTCCACGGTCCACCCAGCTTCAGCACACACCGCCTTAAGCACCTTGTTGTTGTCACAGTGCTTCGGCAGGTCGTAGTTCCCATAGAGCCGCAGCCCGGCGAAGATCTTTGCAGCGATGGCGCGCCGACTCCGCTCCTTCCGCTTGTTGTTCTCGCGCTCTTTCCATACCGGACGGGCAATACAAAGGCATCGACACGAGCACAAAGAAGGAGCAACGCGTTAAAGGAAGGAAGCAGCGCGTACGTCGAAGAAGGAGGTCGTGCAGCGCGACGTCGAGGAGACAAGCGGCGGAGAAGGAGTGTCGACGTCGAGGAGCAGGGCGACGTCGGGGAGCAGTGATGTGTGGAGCGCGGCGCAGGCAAGCGGCGGGGGCCAAAGTTGGAGCGCGGAACCCTACCGCAGGGAACGGTGCAATGGGAACGAGGAGCGGGGGAACATGGGGACTTTGGACCTGGCTCAGGGGGACTTCGAGAAGGCCGGTCTCGCGCTGTGCGGACAGATGGGTGACTGCCCGGGCTCACCCTCGAAACGCTCGTGCTACACAATTACGGAGATCCTCTAAACACCCCACACATGGAAAGAACCCATCGAAATTGACCACACATCAGAGAAAAGATTCCTCAAAAGCACATATCCTACCTAATTATTTGGCACAATGTACCGTCAACACCTTTAAAAGCAAGTTTATTGACTATGGGTGTATCGTTCGAGAGATTTCGTTTGTTAATGTTGCATACAAAATTTGTGGGTAGCTTAATAAATATTTTAAATCTTGAATGAGCGATCTATTTTTATTTAGCAAAACAATTTCTAACGAAACAACTAATGTAATTTGATTTCATGCATCTACAAATGTCGGTATAAAATTCCCTAAGTATGTCCCACTATACCTCCTCAACCATTTAGAAAATATAACTTGTTGAATATGTCAAGTGTGCTAGAGTGTTTAACTCTTTTGTAAATGTTTTGTTCCTGTTGTTCAAGGTTTCAATTTGTTTTTGAACCTCTTCCCTCAATTGCATGGCATATGTTTTTAGCTTCTTTAAAATATGTTGATTTGCATGCAATTATTCCATGGAAAACATAAGTTTTGACAAATTGAAATTGTTTAGCGACTATTTGCACCTTTAATTATTACTTGCAAATACAATGGTATCAATGCTAGCCATAAGTTACGATGTTTTTGTTTAGGAGGATTGTAAGGATGCAAGTCATTCTGTCGCTAAAGCTTGTGAGGAGGGTGTCCTCGTCGACCTTCAAAAAACTCATTGTTCACTTTTTGTGCCTGTTCACATTTTATATCCAAATACCATCACCTCAAGAATATCATCGTGGGACCATAGGTATCAGCCCGGATTTGACTTGAAGCCTCATTTCAATATCTCACCCTTATCATGTTCAAATATGATACTATACATGTAAAATATTGTGGTCTTGATTGGCACCTTTTGACATTTAATGGTCAAATGTGTTCAACCCTAAGGGAATATACGAGAGGAATTGATTGTGTAGAACATCATTTATACAAATAATAGACTTGCCACCTATTGTAGTTTGACGGGAAATGACCTATTTGTATGTTGTGGGTCCAATGAAGGATCTTATGTAGTGTGATTGTGGGAGAATGTGGATGTACATCTTGTGGAAAAAGGAACTTCAAAACTATCAGTAGAATTGCCTATACCACACTCTCAAAAGTAATGATCTCATTCCACTCTTAACTGTTATAATGTACCACAAGAAGAACATATCAAATGTTTCATATCATGTTTATTGCACGGCTTAGAAGATTGTAGCATTTATGACAAGTCTACATTCTAATTTTTGGGGTCACCACTTCATTCTTTTGGAATAATGAAAATCTTTCCAGTATGAAAACTTGGGCATTCTTTCATTACAATCTGTATGATGTAAGGTATTCATTCAAAAAATCCAAACCATTATGTTAAAGGTGTTTAACACGTCTAAAAAAATTGTTTCAACAATTGAGCAACATGAAGGGGTTCAAGATATGACACGTTTCAAAATACATTTCAATTTATCTCGTTTCAATTTCATACATCATTACAATAGAAATGGGGCCTTTGAAAGACCTCAACTATTGAATTAATGAATAGTGATTGTTGTGTCTCAATAATGATTATGTTGTGATTGAATAGTGACACTATTGGAGGAATTGTAACACTATTGAATGCTGTAGTGAATCTTACTATTCATTATTTTCAAGATTGTTGGCCATATTTAAAGCCCTCTTCTTCATCAAAAGGAAGAGGCCTCTTTGAAGCTTCATTTATTTTGTAATGAATCTTAGTCCAAATTTTGTATATAAATATTATTATGTTTTCATGCGAGTTCAAACAAATTCAATATGAAAGGCACATATACAGTTGTGGACACATAGACAGTTCTAGGTATTCAGACAACTGTAGGCACATAGATGGCTATACGTACCGTACCCTAGAGTTGGATGTGGCACTATTGTGTCAAATGATGATTTATTTCTCAAAATAGCAGTTCCACAAAGTAATAAAATTTGAACATCCTTCAACACACGCTTTTTCACTATGTCAAAATTCTAAAGTTTTTGAAGTAAAATTTCCATAAAATTTTGCAGCTATTTTTAGAATTCATTTAAGCCGAATCTGGCCATAGGGTACGGTATGTTAACGGTTATATGTAAGTTAACGGTTATAGGTATGTAAACGGTCATAGGCACATGTGCGTGGTTACATACATGATCCCGGATCCCAAAGAGAGCTTCAAATGCGCGGGGTCGTGATGAGCTTGAAATGCTGCCATCGTCCTCGACCTCTCCAAGAACGCACTCTTCTTCGAGAACATTCCATCTCTGCACCATCTTCCCACAATTTCTTCTACAAATCTGACACAGAACCAGTCCAAGAACATCAGACCCTTGACCTCGATCGCCTGCACACAGACCATTTAAACTCACAACTTTGTGAACGCAGCTTCTTGAGTTTTGTTGTGCGCAGGCGAAAGCATCAGGAGATGGCGGACGCTTGCTTTGCTTGGATCACAAATGCAGGAAAGATGTTGTCAGAGGCTGTGTCGAACTTTCTGTTCTACTGTTGGAGGTTACCGCGGCTCATGCTCCATCTGATAAATTCTGCCTTCATAGAGCTCATCGCGCAGGTGCATGGGATTTCGGACGATGAAGCAGATGAAGCGTTGACCGCAACTGGTTCAGAATCTTCAGTTTCGTTGCCGCAAGGTTCGTCTCTCCGACTTACTAGGCCGTTTACGGTTAGAATGTGATTTTCGGTTACTTTTTGTGCTCGTGATAGTCTTTGAGTAGCATCTCTAGATTGCAGATTGAAGGTCTAGGACATGACGATGTTTTGGCTTGAAGATTAGAACTGATTTGAGGTGGAAGCAGTTGTTCATGTATATTTTGGAGAGGTAGAATCATTTGTTTTGGTTGAACTAGGGGTGGCGCTGAAGGTTAATCGATTTTGAGTGAGCTCTTTTGTAATAAGGACCTGTGCAAATGTTCAGAAGCTTCGTTAGATTGACTACATCAATAATCTGTAGAAATTTCTACTGCGCTCATAAACTTCAAGAACTTGTCACACCTAGTGATGTGAATCGAGTGAAATGTACGATTGTTTCCAGGCTAAAATCACATCGGCTGGAAGGGCTCAGAGTGTTGAAAAGTTGAGGTGGAGAAGCTCGCTTCAGAAGGAAGAAGTAATGAAACATTCCATCACTGCACCATTTTCGCACGATTTCTTTGACTCAAAACCGATCCAAGAACACCAGACCTTTGACCGGGCATGCAGACACTCAAAGCGTTGTGAACGCAGCTTCTTGAATTCTGTAGTGCGTAGGCGAAAGCATCAGGAGATGACGGATGCTTGCTGTGCTTGGATCACAAATGTAGGAAGGATTTTGTTAGAGGCCGTGTCTAGTTTTCTGTACTGCTGTTGGAGGTTACCGTGGCCCATGCTCCATGGGATAAATTCTGCCTTCGTAGAGTACATTGCACAGCTGCATGGGGTTTCGGACAATGAAGCAGAGGACGTCACAGTGAGCGTTGATCGCAACTAGTTTCCTTGCTGTTGGAGATAATCTCCAGTTTTCTTGCGGATCTTAGGCCGTTTTTGGTTAGAATGTGATTTGCGCTCGTGATCGTCTTTGAGTAGCATTTTTAGATTACAGATTGAAGGTCCAGGACATGACGATGTTTTGGCTTGAAGATTAGAACTGGTTTGAGGTGGAAGCAGTTGTTCATGTATTTTTTGGAGAGATAGAATCACTTGTATCGGTTGAACTAGGTGTGGCGCTGAAGGTTAATCGATTTTGAGTGAGCTCTTTTGTAATAAGGACCTGTGCAAATGTTCAGATTCTTTCGTTAGACTGACTACATCAATAATCTGTAGAAATTTCTAACGCGCTCATAAACTTCAGGAACCTATCACACCCAGTGATGTGAATCGAGTGAAATGTATGATTGCTTCCAGGCTAAAATCACATCGGCTGGAAGAGCTCAGACTGTTAGAATATTGAGTTGGAAAAGCGCTTCAAAAAGGAGCAGTGATGAAAAAAATTCTTCGCGGCTGGTCTTTGAATTTTCTGCCTTCTTGCTGCGCAATCATAATTCTCTAAATTCCTTGGTATCTAATATGGTAATTTAATCCCAATTCCATGCGAACATGATAGAAAGTACACTCACTGAAGACAATATGCGCCACATACATCAGAAAGTCAATATGCGCCACATGCATAAATTTCATGTTTCTCATTCCAGTGTTTCTTGCTTCAAGGATAGTCCATCCCATCTTTTCCTGAGAAAACTTGAGATTACAGTCGTGCACGCATTTCAGCACACATCTTTCATAATCCGGTTTCAAAAGATCCTAAACTCCAGGAACTCTATTTATTCGAATCCAGCATCCGAAAGATCATCTTATACAACCGAAGATCTTATTTTGGTCCTCTAGAATCAGGCGCAAGCAGGTCCAATACCAACTTTCTGGAGCAGGGGAAGAGTTGAAGACATTCAGATTACGAAAGAATACAAATGCAGCGCCTAACCCAATGTTACTCGTCTAGCCTGATTACAACAACTGGGAGCGCTCACTGTGAAGAACATCAAGATCATTTGTTACATCTCAACATTTGGTGGGGGAAGTGGCGGCCATTACTACGAAGGCGGCCAATGTAGTACAAGAACCAACACCCCTCAGAGCTATATGCCAACGCATTCAAGGGATACGTATGAGTCTTGTCGTAATTCCCCAAGAAAAGAGGAAGAACACCACACTTCAAACTATGCACCCATCTCGTACGATGGATATGGGCGGAGCACATATGAGAGTGACAACACACCTCCACCAACCTTTTGACCTCGTGAGGATGAAGATGCCAAGTTTGAGAGACAAATGCATGAAGCCACAATACAAAGCCAGGAAGAGTACATCCGCAGGCTCGAAGATAAACCCGCTTCATGCATAGGCAGTACAATAACTTGTATGATGTTTATTCAAGCGGGCCGTACTCAAGTGGCGTTGGGCCAAGTCAAAGACGTGATAGTGACTCAGATGAAGATTAATCATACATGGGCACGTTGTAATGTAATCCATGTGGATAATTTCTTCGTGCGAGAACAATATTGACTATTTTGTAAATTTAGAAGGTCATTTTTTAAGATCTTCAAATGGATGTTTGTTAAATATTTCTACGTTGCGGCCATGTCAATGTGAACAATGAATGTACAATGCATGTTACGTGTTTCCAAATGAATTTTATTGGTGGTTTTTTAGTATAAGTGGATGTGTGGAACAAGAAATTTTTATACATTCCAACTTTTCTAACACCTCATATAAGTTCAAGAGAATTTTGTATCATTACATTTTTAACAAATTTCTTTTTACAACATGTACCCCTAAAATTCCTTGAGTATTTCTCACCAAAAAGTTAAAACAAAGGGGCCGACATGAATAAAGTGTCTGTTCGTTCCACCACTAAGACCATGCCCACCAGACAAGGAATTAGTAGTATGGAACTACTTCCCCCTCTCAAGGGTAGACACTATGTATCAAGCAACCAAGGAATACAAGTAACCAAAGTACACAAGAATCCATCCATAGCAAAAGAGCATCAAAGGAAAAGGGAGGAGGGTAGACAAGACGAGGAGAGGAAAAAAGAAGAAGGGATCATTGGAGTGGAAAAGTGGGGGATTTTTGGAGTTTCAAAGACAAGTAAGTGACGGGTAATACTATGGAGGGTTTTGTGTGCCGGGGAGGGCTTGGTTGTTTTCAATTTTGCGTTTGTGTAGTAGAATGGACATGGCATGTTTAATCGCAATGGTGTTAATGTTATTGAAAGTGTGTGAAATTGTTTCAATGGAGATTTTAAAGGTATCTTCAAGGATTTTTGTAGATGGGATAAAGGTGGTGGCACGAGCGCCGGCTGTGATTACAATAAGGAGGTCCACTTTCCATCCCAAGGCAATGATGTAATTAATAAGGGATTGGTGTTTATTCATTTTGTTTTCAATTGTATCTGGGGAGAATCTATCATTACAATATATGAATTCGATGAATTGAATGGTGTAGTCTTGGTTAATGTAGTCGGGTGCGGGGTCATTGTATGGTAGGCCTCGAACGCAAAGTATGTCTGGTTTGAGTCTAGTGTTACAGTGAGAGCACTAAGTTGCGCATGTAAAGGGGAGTAGCCAGGGGTGGACCGTAGTTCCTTGTGGGTTGTTATTAAAGGTGCAGGCATTCACGAGGATAAAGCATCGTGAATTGTTATGGGAGGTAATTAGTTTTTGAATTTCTCATACCGCTTTGTTATGTCTTTTGACAATTAAAGAGTGTATGTGATGGTTTTGGCATTTGAGTAGAACATGGAGCCATGTGTCGGGGTTTGTAGAAGTGCATATGGGGCATGTTATAGATGGGAATCTTTCTATTCCAAAGAAGAGTTGTTTTCGGGTGTTTCCCATATATCGACCGATACAGAATTTGATGAGGCATGATATTTGTGAGTCAGAGATGATGGGATTCTTCCAGAAATTTGTAGAGAGTTCATTGTCTATTTTGTTGTTGCCAATCCATTTTTCTATATCAGGGAAGTTTTCTGCAATTGTGTCAAGGTTGTTATAGAGGTCTTGTTTCTTGAGATATTTGTTCAAGAATCTAACCGGGCCTTTTATCGGGGGTATCTTCTTTAGAAGGCCAATCTTCTTTTTGGAAGTAGTAAGGGGTAGCATGTGCATGTTCGTACGAGTCTTTGGCATTTTTATGCGATTTTTCACAGCCCTCTTTTGCAAGTTTATTTGCTTGTTCGTTTCCATCGATATTGGCATGGGCTCTAACTTTGTGAAGGGTTGTTATCTATGTTCGGTTTTGTAACATGTGGACCATCGACATTAAAATAATTTGGTCGGGGTGGCTATTGTAAAGGATAGGGTGTGTTATTTGGGTGTTTAGTAGATAAAGTGCATTGATACAGTCAATGAATATGTGTGCGGTTCATTGTTGTATTTTGTTGTGATGATTTGTAGTGTTTTGTGTATGGCCATAAGTTCTGCTCTAAGGATATTTTGTAGTCCATGGAGTCTTTTGGCTAATTTAATTTCTTTGATAGGATTATATATGCCATAGCTAGCTTTTTCTTTGCGCCAGTTTCCCAGGCTAATTTGTTCTAGTGGTTTGAAGGAGCCATCGGTATAGTAGCTATGTGCCGGGTTAAAGTTTGGTAGGGTTGGGGTTTGGTAGTTTGGGAGGGGTGGAGGTATTACAAGGTAATCTAATGTGTTATTGATGTAGTTTAGTTTTGACCATCTTTTGCTTCGGTTTACGGTGGTTTGTATAGTTGGTGGTGAGGCCATTTTTGTGTATAGGCAATGTATGTTTAGAGTATTTGCTATGGATGTGAGCTCGGCAAGTTGTTATAGGGAAAAGTTAAAATACAAAGAGTGTACGTTTACTTTGTGCAATAAGAAACAAGGGGGAAAAAAACCAAAGCTCTACTTTAACCTTAGAATGCCCAAGAGTCCCCTAGTAGGACATTTTGAGTTTGGGTAGTGTACCACGTCCTCAATTCTAGGCATTATTTTTTGAATTTTTTACTTGAATTGGAAAGTTTTCATTAGCTTCGCATGGACTTAAGTTTCGTAAAAATCCGACCTATGGTTCAAAAGTTACATGACATTGTCATATAAATTCCTATACTTAATTACACGTGAATTAGGTGGATGGAAAAGCTAAGAGTGTGCTTCAAACTCTACATGTTTGAATTCATGCATGCTTCGGCGAATATTCCTTCCATCCAACTATATTCTTTAGGTGCGCATCATCATCATTCATGTCATTGTCTCAATTGAGACATTTTACAAATTCAATGAATGCAACCAAAACATTCTACAAGCATTTTTGTAATTTATATTTGGATGCCTATGCATTTAATGTATCCATGTTTGTATAAATCATTGTATACACTTCTTTGATTCATATTGTTATGGATATTGAAAACCGAATAAGAATGCCCTAGCAATGTATTTGCAAAGTTAGGCATAGAACTTTTCTTTAAAAAAATGTATAAATACTCCGACAAATATGGTTTTTGAATAACCTTCAACACAAGCTTGTTTTCTTTGTACTAGATAATAACTCCCCTAGGGAGCCCAAGTCCGAAGTCGGAATTCAAAAATAATGATTATTTCGGGAGATATTAACTCACAGTTAATAGATTCTGCCCAACTTACAGTTTCATCCACTATGGATGAAAAAATAGTCCCTCGATGAAAAAATAGTCCCTGGATGAAAAAAAAGTCCCTGGGTGAAAAAACAGTCCGACAATGGAAAAAAAGTCGATGGATGAAAAATCAATAAGTCGATGAAAAAAGAGTCCAAGGATGTTGTGTACCGTCCTTGGATAAAAAAACAATCCATGGTTGATGAAACAAAAAAATGTTGGTGGATGACAAACTATCCGCAAATGGTGGGTGGGAGTTCTTTGGATGATAAATCGCAAATGCATAGTATGTCAAGCATTACAATGGCATTTTGGGGAACCACATGTGTATGGTAATAACCATGAGTGGATTGTGTTCTTTTGTGGGTTATTGTTGAAGATACCAACGTACATGAGGATGAAGTAGCAAGATTCGGTTGAGGACACTATTACTTGCTTTTTATTTCCTAGATTGCTTTGTTCTGTCTTTTGACAATTAAAGAGTGTATATGGTGTTGTTGACATTTAAGTAAAACATGTATCCATGTTAATGATCCTATGGTGCTACAAATGGGACATATTATAGTTGGATATCTTTATACTTCCAAATTAAAAAATTTGGTCTACGAGCATTTGCCATATATTAGTATAATCTATGGAATCTAAAAAGGTGTTCTTGTGAGTCCATATTTGCGGAATAGTTGCAAGAAAACTTTAATACTTCATTATTTAGGTAGCTTGCCCATTTTTTGATATGATGGAAAATTTCAGATATAATTTTGAGGTTGTGTTAGTAGTCATAATTTTTATGATATATATTTAGGAGTTTTATGGAACCTTTGTCCAAGGTATCCTAGTAGAAGGCATGTATGAACACAATAGGATCATATTGGGAATGTGTAGGGATTACATATCGAAAAGAGTTCATGTGTCACTTCAAAGGTTGATATCTTTCAATCCGTGAGGTCAAACATATCAAACTACTCACAACTCAGTCTCATACAACTTTAGTACAAGATCCTACAATTAACTTCTTTGAAATAACATTATGTATCATTTTCTGTTGAATGCATTGAAAATGGTAGTTCTGGAGTGTTTTTTTATAAAGCATTGCATTGGGCATTTAGTGGCTAACCATGATATCCCCAACAATATATCTAAAATAACATGCTTTATAAATTTCACGGAAGTTGATGGTACAGATGGAGATTATATAGATTGAAGCTAAAGATAAGTCTTTTTTAAAAAAAATTCTAATTTTTTCTTTCATGTATTTAGTGGATCATCTCTCTTTGAATTCTTAAGATGTCAATTGTGTGCATGAATTTAGGATCAAATCTTGAGCAAAAATTTGATACAGAATGTTAGTTCATTCTTGCAAGAAAAATCAAAGAAAAATTAAAGGATACAAAATATTCAAAAACATTGTCGAAAGGATAGGGGTTCAAATACTATCACTATATATATATATATATATATATATATATATATATATATATATATATATATATATATATATATATATATATATATAATTTTTTATTTTTGGTGAACCTAATTTGTCATAAAATGATAATCCCAATAATTAATAGAAGTACATATATTGCATAGTAAAATAAAACCCACACCCATCTGTGATTCTGTGAAAATTATTAGTGGTTTTCATCACCTTACCAAAAAACATGTAAAAAGTTTTGACTTTGCTTGGAATTAGATCTTTCATTGAAGACATGAAGTATGTATTGATATTTTCAAGTAAATTAGTACAATCTACTATTATAAGGACTCCTAAAATCAATAGAAGTTATAATTATGAAATACGGCATATTGATAAGGTCAAATGCCGGAATCATCACACAAGCAAATCCATATAAAAAGGAATATAATTGAATAAATGAAATGTATGTCCTTGCACAAGTATATGAAAAAGAGTTTATTTATTTATCGAGTCGAATTTTCAAACAAATCATTGAAATCTACGACTACAATTGTAGTCATTTTGAAACATGCATGCTACTCTATACAATCTACTAATGCCGGAAGTAATCAAAAGTTGTCCATGGTATTACTAATACGTGGTAAAAAAATGCTCATGTGGCGTGGGCCAATTGTATGTGTGGCTCAAGCATGTGATGATATGAGAAAGCCCGCCAGCGCCCTCTCTGCCTTTGCTGCATACTCTGTCCATGTACAAGTGAAGTGTATTTGCAAATTCCCCATTCAAGAATACCACGGAAGTTTGAGAGTCCCGTTGTAACCTCTTGTAGTCCTTGGACATGGACTTGCTATTGATTTGTTGCGCTATCTGGGCCGTGGCATACTCCTCCGAAGCCCTTGATAACTTGGGAAGGATCTGAACATCCGCATCTTATTTGTGCAAGTACACAACTCTAGGATCCTCCCACCAACGCCTCCGCATAGTCATGGCCATTTGTTCAGCATTGGTGAACGTATAGAGTGACTGCATTGATTCGGTTGCCTTCATCGTCATGCCGCAATCGCATACTCCAATGTACACTTGCAATTCGTCGAGTGAGAAATGGAGGAGGATATTGTCCGGAGACAAGTCATTGTGAAGATTGTTGCTCTTGTGTACTTCATTCATTATACGCAACAATGCCCACGCGAGCTCGGTCCGTTTTCTGCGAAAACAAACTAGGTGATGAGCTCGAACAACCTCATCATCCGGGAAATCTCCGAAGTGAAGATATATATGAACACATCCATGAATGCTAGAATGTGAGTAGTGAGCAGTGAGCGGTGAGCAGTGAGTAGTAAGCAATCTATTTTTTTCAGCTGGGCACCCTATAACCACAGATTTGGGGTGATTTACAAGAAACAATTTTACATTGTGACCTATTTCTGTGGTATGAAAAAATATCCAAATGGGAGAAAATTGGATTAAAAAACCCGGAAATGTAGATAGATGGATGAATGTAGATAGATGAATGTAGATGAATGATTGCTCAGCTTATAGTTTAAAAAATATAGCAACTTCTAAAATATTAGTAATAAAAAAATAAAAAATAAAAAAACCAGCCATAGGGCTCCTCGATACCGAGGAGGGACATGAGGGCGAAACAAAAAAAAAAAAAACAAAAAACCAAAAAAACCACTCGAAGGGCTGCTCGGTATCAAGGAGGGCCATGAGGGCGAAACAAAAAAAAACAAAAAACAAAAAAAACAAAAAAACCAGCCAAAGGGCTCCTCGGTACCGAGGAAGGCCATGAAGGCAAAACCAAAAAAAAAAAAAAAAACAGTTGAAGGGCTCTTCGGTACCGAGGAGTGCCCTGATGGCAAAACAAAAAAAAAAACAAAAAACATGGCCGAGGGGCTCCTCGGTACCGAGGAGTGCCCTGAGGACGAAACCAAGGGAAACCAAAAAAAAAATATACAAAAATACAAAAATACAAAAATTAATAAAAATAAAAATTATCGCCCATTAAGAAAAAATTTCCTTGATGGGTTATTCAAATTGCCCATTTGGCACTTCAAACTTCTCCGTATATTTGAATACAAAAATTCTTGCTTTCACTACAATTTTACATAATTTTACAATTCTTGCTTCCACTACAATTTTACCTAATTTTACAATTCTTGTTTCCACTACAATTTGAATGAGGGGGAAAAATGGCACCTTGGTACCAAAGTGCGCATTTGGTACTCCAAAATTTTATGAAATTTTGAACACTAAAATTCTTGCTTCCACTATAACTTTACATAGTTTGAGTGAGGGGAAAAATGGCACCTCGGTACCGAAGTGCCCATTTGGCACTCCAAAATTTTATGTAATTTTGAACATTAAAATTCTTGCTTCCACTATAATCTTCATCGCAGTGGAGCATTAGGCCAACGCAAAGCGTGGGTGAATTGCAAACACTTGTATTATGTATACAGATTCTTGTGCAAGGCAAACTTGGAAGACGACAAGTAAATACATGCACCAAGTCTTAGTTTCAATGAAGTACACCTCCTACTCCGCAATAGTAATCTTTAAGTTTTTCTTATTTTGGTCATAGTAGTTATGGCAAGTTATTGCCTCGTTTATAGTTTAACTTTGAAACTACACAAAACTTTGGAGGGCCAAAATGGCTCCTTGGTACCGAGGAACCCTTTTGGGCTTTACAAAAAACTTGTGAAGTTGAACGATTATCACTTGTAGAGATGATAGAATTTGTTGAGGAAAATTTTTTTGAAACATGTTTTACCCGTTGTTGGGAACGGAAAAAAAATCAAAAAAATTAGACAAAAAAATAAAATAAAAATGGGCCTAGTAGGCTCTTTGGCACCGAGAACCTCTTTTTACTTCTTTAAAATCTTGTAGTTTAGTGATTCATCTTCACTCTTGAAAGGTATATTTTTTATGCCGCATGAATTATGAAGCACTGTAAAGTTTAAACTAACATAATTTTTGTTTCCCATTAAATTTCATGTCGCTCATAGAGAAATTTTCGTAAAACTAGATGAGATTTTGAATGGATGTCCTAAACTTCATTCATCCATAAACTCTGTTCATCCATGAAATATATCATCCAAACTTATTCATCCATTTAATGACGAGAAATAGTCAACTCCATATTAAAGTTTGGTTAGGTTTGTCCCTAAAATTCAACATTTATTTTCATGTGAAGCAATTTCATACCCCATTCGTAAGTGAAAAATCACAGAAGACATTTGTAAACCACGGTAATAGGTTGCAAAATTTTACTTTTAAAAGAAAATTCCAAATATCATTAATAGAACATTTTTATAATTAGAATATTCATGTCCATTTTTATCCTCCCTCCTCACCGCTCACCGCTCACCGCTCACTGCTCACATTCTAGCGTCGTTGTGAACACATCGCCACTATATTCGTGATCACGGTTCATCATCTCTTACAAAGTCCCCCCATTCCACCAATAGACATAGCATTCGTATTTATTGGCATGAATGGCCACGAATCGAATGACACCCGGATGTGGAATCCTCACTGCCATTGATTCATTTTGGTGCTCCACTTTTGCCAAGTCCGGCCTCTCTTGCCATTAGTTAGACAATTTAGCGAAAAACTCTCAAAATGCTTCAATGCCAGGAGCTCCTTCAATACAAACTCTGCAAAAGGTGGCATATCCGCCTGTCCGTGACACATTATCAATAGTAATGACCCTCGCCGTCGATGGAATGGCAATCAAATGGGCCATTCGTACATGGTCCTCATGTCTTCCTTCTTCCGAGTTCCACCACCCCACGAACTCACGCTGGTTCTTATTTTTGGCAAATGGCCGCATTTGAGCAAGAAACAAATCAGCTTTCAACAACACGTCGTTGAAAGCTTCATCATGTGCGCTATGTTGTCTTCCAAATTTTGCCAACAAGTTTTTGGCATTCCATAGTGCATCATGCACTCTGGCATCCAAAAACTTCAAGTAACCCTTCTTCCCGGTCTCCGCATACCACTGTGGAGCATAAAGAAGATCCATCATATGTTGTGTCCTCCCCATCTTAAACTTATCCGAGCCCTCGTCACGGTTTCTGACATACTTGCTCTTTAAAACCCGAAGAGTATTATCCTCATAGAATTTTACAATAAATTCATTGGGATAATTCTTGCAAGTCTTCGATGGAATGTCATGAACAACATGCAACTTCGGCGTAGCACCCTCTACGACCTTCTACTTCTTCTTGTCCTTTGGCATCTTGATAGAATCACTGGAAGTTCTTAAAAAACAAGTTCAAGATTGTTGATAAACTTGCTAGAAGTTTTTAGAAAAACTTCAACTTTGGTCGAGATATTCTTCAAAGTTTTAAAAAAAACTGCTTAAAGAATGGTTGGAAATTCCTCAAAAGTTTTAAAAAAACTTGTGAAAAATTGAAAAACTTCCCTCCAAATAACATCACTTCTTTTCTTCCAAAGATGAGGAGCTAATAGATGGATTATATCTACTCAAGGCCACTCCGCATCCACTCTAAAATAGAGAGGGGAGAAAAAAAGTGAGAGGAATGGAGAGCAGACGGCCTTTTAAAGGTTGGCGGACGGCCATGAGGCCGACCGCTACCACGGCTGTCCGTCCTCCAATCGGCCGTTCGATCGGACAGCCAGCTGGCCCTCCTCTAATCGGTCGCCCGATAGGCTGTCCGCCCGGTCGCTCGATCGGACGGCCAATCAAACGGCCGCTCGGACGGCCGCTCGATCGAACGACGGGCGGGCCATTCTACCGATCGGATAGCGACCGTCGGATCGGTCTGCCAGTCGTCCAATCGGGCGGACGGCCGGGCCGCCCTCTGATTGCCCGGACGGCGGCGACGTATCGGATGGCCGATCAGTGTTTGACGGCTGGGATGCGGCCGCGTGGAGCTTCAGCGAATTCAACGGTTCAGAAAAATTACCAAAGCCTTGCGTAAATGGTTTTTACCCCTCGGACGATGCGTCCAATAGTACTTCCGGACATCCTCGTATCGACGACGTCTCAGGATGCTCCCAGACCCCCAAGGACGTCGGATTAGTAACCCTGGTTAAAAAAGTAAGTCTATTGAATTCCAATAGAGCATTGAGGGATTGAAGAAATCGCAAGGAGAAATCACAATGGACAAAAGCAAAGTGTACAAGACACAGAGAAGATGTTCAACGTCAAGCAATGAGTTTAAAGATTCCTCTTTCACATTATACGCTGATCTCCAGTGGATAGCATTCAGATAGCATACATCTAGGTGCATGCGCGTTTTGAAATGTACAACAGCATGTAACTGAGGTTCTAGTTCAGTACACAAGAAGAAAAAGCTCTAGTTTTGATGTGAACAACAATAATACCATTCCAACCCTGGTTGAGTCATGTCTAAAGAGAATTACTCCAGGAGTAAAATGTCACTGGAATGAAGAAACGTGGCACCCACTTCAAGCTTAGAGTAGGTCAAAAAAGTACTCCAACCCCTGACCTAATTCCCAAATGGAGAGTCCTGAGCCGACACTATCCGATGCGTTGATCCTGGCCGAGATGGACGCCAACCTCGGAAAACCACCTCATCCGCCATCCTATAGAAAGTAGTGCTCCTCCTCATCCCAAGTGATGATAGGCTTAACTCCTGCAGTTGACACAACGAAATGCGATATCCAACGCCATACCTTGGATAGGATGATCAACACATCCATCATGGAACCAATCATAGCAATTTTTGCACCTCACCATGAGATGGTTGGGGTTGTAGAGGAGCTTGCAATAACAATACCTGAAAAAAAGAAAAAAATTAGAAATCAAACGATAGAAAATAAATATCAAACAAATAAAACAACAAAAGAAGTTCAAAAACCCTTACTTTTGAATTGATACGACCGGCTTCAAAGAGTCATTCGAAGGAGAGTATAGATATCTGTAGAAGAAATCGAAATCTGGATCACCGCTCCCAAGTGCAGTGTAAGTCTGGAATGTGTGTACGTTAATCCTGTAGCGCACACATTCCAAGGTAATGACATTGTCATGATGGGACAAGAAGAGCTCCTACTCGCTCACGTGAGTGATCGCTGAGTGCTTCGTATCAAGCAGATTATAATACCATTGCACCTTGATCTTATTCCCCCTCCTCATCAGTGCCAAGATTTTGTCATTCTACAAGGCATTGTTTGGTCAACAAATGGCGATGGAATCTCCTGTGTCGTAAGTCGGTGGCGTCGCCATTGCCACATTGCAAAGGGGCTGAAAAAGTAAATAGTGCAATATTAAGGTTTAAAAAAGAATAAAAACATTGCAGGATCCTATATTAATGGTATATGTTTCATGATACTTGCACGATCCCGAGCCTCAGCGAACATGACCCCACCATTTATCACGATGTAAATACAGTAGTACTAACTTGACTAAGGTTCGGGCGGAGCGCTTCACTCGATCTACGCGGTGCACTTCACTTGATCTGCGCTGCACAATATTCCAATTCCAATTATCTCTTAATGCCTACACCCAAATTAAGCTTCCAAAAAAATTTGAAAACTCCCAACCCACTTAACATAACCGGACAGTACTTACCTGACTACTGTATCGCGTTGCCGCCTATGTCGCTTTGTTAGAATTAGCCAACACTTCACTCAATTTGCACTCCACGATGCGCTGCACAATATTGAAATTCCAAATATCTTTTAATCAGAGTTGTCAGGACGCTCGATGTCCACGACGTCCAGTCGTCCAGATAGAGAACATCCTCGGCCCCATCAAGACGTCCGGTGACATTACTGACTTTAGTCAGTTTACCCGGGGGTAAATAGACGTCCGCTAACCCAGCCGACCGCTCGACAGATGGCACCGGGAGTCCACTGCCGGAGGCGACCGCGTTGCGAACGGCCATTCTATCCGCACGGGCAGCTGCACGGCCGTCTGCTTGGGCCGACCGCCGTCCGCCGTCCGCCCTCTCTAGACCGCGCGACTGACTTTCCGGCGGTCGCCGTTTCGCAGTCCGCCCCGCCGACCACTCCCCCGACCTCGTCCGCTGATAGATTGACATCCTCCCGTCTCCCAACAGTCATAATCACCGTGAGTAAAAAGAAAACAACACATGGAGCCTCACTTCAATTCTGAACTTTTGTTTCCCTAGAGCTTTGAGCTGCACTATGTACCCATTGTTTGGTAATCATCAAGTTTGGAAGTCTTCAATATCGGAGTTTCTTTAGGAGCGTGGAGGGTGTAAAATCATTGATCGGCGAAGAAGAGGCAGCTGCTCCAATGGATGTAGATGACAAAGAAGCGGGGGTGGCGAATGATGTTGTCAGCACTCCCCTAGAGATCGAGTTGGAGTCTGTGTTGACCCTTTGTCATTGCATGCATTCTGGCGTTTGTGGGATGGATCTGACTTCAGCTTGCTCAACTCTTCCGAAAGTAATAGACCTGACAACAGAAGTTTCACAAGCCGGTTCTGCATGTCACATTTTAAGAGCTACACTTCCGACTTTATGGGTTCTGGTCACCTGCCTGTGCACTCTTTGAGGCGCTCGTTAAGAAGGTGCACTCCGAAGGGAGTTACCTTTGGCTGTTGGGCCTCTCTCACGTTGCCAAGGCTGAAGCTATACTGCGCCCCTCTGAAAAGAAGTCGAGTACCTCAGCTTCTGGTACGGAAATGGATGTTGACATGGATCAAGGCGTGAATCTCGCAGTTACATTTGGTGAAGCAGCAGCAAGAGCGATTCCTCTTCTGCGTCAAGTAGGAAGCATCCTTGCAGCTGGAGTATGATCGGAGAGGACATTCGAGTTTCAGCGATGGCTCATCTCAAATCGTCTCCGCATGGTACAATCTGTAGTAGACCTTCTTCAAGTCTTAAGCCTTGTATTGTCAAGCTATAGTCTACCTAATGCTGTTGTACCCACAGTAAATGTGAACTTGGATTGCTCTGGGTCTGCATCAGATGACGTGTATGATCAGCAGATTCTATCCACTTTTAGAACAGCAAAAGAGAGAGCCTCTGGAATCTCTACACAGCTGATGCACCTCAGCAAAGAACTTGATGAGGAGAGTCTGGAGCGTCTTCGTGAGGCTTCTGTTAGCTGCTCCTTACTCGCCTTCTGCACGGAGGCTGTATTCTTGGTGGTCTTACCTTCATCTGACACAGACCATTCTATCGTTCGGGATCTCTACCTTCGCTTAAAACATGTGGATAAGCTTCAAGCCCTTCTGCAGTCCCGAGTTGAGAGTAAGGATGAGATGAATGGACCTCTTATGGGAGGTTGTTGCCCAAACAGCGGGGTTGTCAGAGTGTGCGACTGGGCTATCAGGGAATTAGCAAATCGGAGAGAGGAACTTTTGATTTGAAGCAGCAAAGTGTCGTCCAGGATGTTCGTGTGGAGGCTCTGCACTTCTTACGGCTTCTGATTGGGGAATGTTCGCAACTTCCTTGTCCCATTCCAAGATACTTCTTTTGTACGAGGTATGTTTAGTCTTTGGAAAGTTAGCGAGTATATGAATCTGGCTTCCATGATTGCTGGTTGCATTGATATCATGAGTAGTTGGTGGCATTACTTTTTATGTTATTCTGGTGACATTCTAGGTACTGTGCCCTCCCATTATATGGCGCTTCATAGATCAGGTTGTGGATATAGAACTGAGATTCTTTCGTTATTATTTGGTGAGCATTCAGGCCGCGTGCAGCTGTGGAGTTGTTTGTAGCGCAAACTAGAGGGGAAGAGCTGAGTGAGCTCTGCGTGAAACAAAGGGTCATCTCTCATTTTGAGTATCTGCGCACAGCTTACCAACGAGCCAATGGGAAACTCTTCGAAGATTTCGTCTCTCTTCTGCATTGTGACGTTCCAAGGCGTTGAAAGCACCTCACTTGTGGAGGAGGATCTTTACGCAGACTGGAAGTTGGGCTGGCATGAAGGCCAAGCATCAACTAACCAGTCTCTAGTAGGCTTTCCTCTGGTCGAAAAACTCGTGCAACGAGCCAAGTGTGAGGATGTCAAGGATGCTGTCCAACTTGAGCAAGACCTGGTGACTTTGTCAACCGCAAAAGAGGACACTGACCCATTCAAAAAGAGGTCTGCTGTATCTGGCAGGAGTTTTGCCATTTTTTCAATGGATTAGAAGGGCAAAGGCTTCTCCTCATGCAATCTGGACGTTTCGGCGTTCCCTTCAGGCTAGTACCAATTATCCTTCGACTGTGTGGGCATGGATACCAAGAACAAACCGTGGGTTCTTCTTCCTTCACGTATCCATCCTTCAGAGACCTTGAAAATCACTCCTAGTGGTGCCACTGCTTGATAAGTTGCCTGGCTTGAGGAAGTTCGTGCCATCTTTGAACTCAATCGATTGGCCAAACGAAGAAGAAAGAGGTATGTTGCAGTCCTGAAATGTGTCATGTGTGTTAATTCTTTCATGTTCTTCAACCCATGAGTTGAGTAACTCCTTGATGTTATAATAAAGAGTTATCGTTAGTTTTGAGAGTTGTTAATCGCTCATTCAAATGTCATCTCATTGTATTGCAATCTTTGTTCTCGGGCATTGCGACTGATGGTCAAAGCAGACAAATCTCAAGCATTATGGAGTTGGCCTTCACCTTCGGCAGATTATCCGTCTAGAAGCACGCTCTGAGTGAAAGGTGTTTCCACAGAATGCTCTCCGCTGTAAGCATATTAGAGACTTGAAAATGCTTGTTTGCATCCTCAGTTATTAGATCAGAAGGTTAGCTACCTTGTATTAGGTACAGTATAGAGCAGACCGATCCGCTGAATATTGGTTCATGGTCCGTTTGCTTTGCAAACCCCAGCTGTATTATACCAACATACCAATAGAAGCAGTAACTACATTAGAAGCAGAACGAGAGTACCAGTCTGTTTGGCTAAAAGAATGTTTTACAAAATCATAAAATCGAGAGAAAAGATACACACACAACTGCCTGCTTTCTACCCCTGAAATCAATCAAAGATGCGGCAGAGAAAGCTCGCATGCAAAACTGTCTTACAATGGCAAGTCCAGTCCCTTTCCTACGTCAATGCCAATCGATTGCAAAAGACCCTTGTGAATCAACTGTCATAATAAAACAACAACAACCCACTAATGAGTCCAAATAACCGCAAAAATTAGGGCAAAGGTTATGTATGCCTATCATACACCAAAGGTTTCAAACTTGTCCTAGAACCTGGTTGCAACACTAAATGCAGTATTCAGCAACATCATGTTTATCAGGGTTCATAAGACATCTTTTGTAGGTTCCATTTGACATGATGTGCTCCTTTACTAACATGACGTTAACAATAAGGTATCCCCTCCTCTTCTGGTCTATAATACTACTTCTTCCTCACTCTATATAGTTGTCAAATCGTTAAGAGGTTGAAGTTCTCTAGATTAGAATCCTTCAATTAATTATGGAAGAGTTCAAACTCAAATAAAAAGTAGTTCTAAACCGCCAGTACAACGAACACAGTGTCTAGGATTGAATGCGAAACTTACAGCTTCCACGATGAGAATTCCGAAGATGCCAATCATGGACGCGCGCGAGTTCCAGACCTCGGCGTTCTCCGTGAACCCCCACAACGGCACAGGCAGCTTGGGCTCCTCCTTGGGCGTTCCCACCTGCAGCAAGAATTAGGTCAATAAACCAACAGGATAACGCTTTCTGGGATTACCAATGCAGCCAATTCAAACAGTGGAAATACGCACCCCTTGTGGCAGCTTCGCAGCGCGGACAACTGGAGACACAAATCGCCGTCCCGAACTCCCACCCACCTTGAACGAACCTACCACACAGAAGACAACATGATAGAATTATATAAAAGACAATATATCTAGATAGAAGACAGTATTGAGAGAAATTTGATAAGAAAAAGTTGATGACAGGCGCGATATAATCCACTGATTCGGAACCCACCTCGGAGGGCGTGGGTGTGGGAGGATGGGCGCAGGATGGAGGAGCCGAGTCCGGCGACGGCCACTACTTGTGTCGCTGCCATGACAGCGGACGCCATTTTGCGAAGGAAGAGATGTGAGAAGAGAGTTTCTGGTCAGTCGTGAGATTGCGAATTGTTTTATTAATGGTCTGGGCAATTGGAGAGGTGTGCGCGTGAGCCAATTGAGGAAGGAAGCGCGGCCGTCACGCGCCACACAGTCCCAGGCTCTAGATAACTCTGCCATCGCGGACCCTCGGGCCTAAGGGCTCCTCCGAATCGGAGTCGCGCCTCGCTGCCCGGCTTGGCTCTCTGCCCGACGCCCAGCCTTTACAGCCCAAACGCCAGCCTCGCCCGGGTATCCGCCTCGCCTCTCCCGGGTATCTCCCTCGCCTCGCCCGGGTATCGACCTCGCCTCATCAGCTGCGGGAGACTCCAGAGAGTCAGCCCAACTCCAGAACAAAGTCTACCAACTCCAGGATGTTGAGTTCTTGAGGATTGAAACACGTTTTTACCTTGACAACAATTATCTTTCAATCTGTACGGTCAAAATTCACAAAATTTAGAGCTATTCCACCTCAAACATCCCCATTTGAAATCTTCGAGTGCTCAAAACCCAACTGAAGCCAACTGAAGCGCTCTCTCTGAGGAGAATATCAAGCACACGGAGCGCATCCAAAGCTGACCTCTCCTGCGCCAAGTCGCCCTTCCCCACCGCCCCCCGCATCATATCCTCAATGGCTTTCATCCTGATAGTCGCAGCAAACTCAATCTTCACCACAATATCTCGTCCTCAGGAAGCCGTCCTCCGCCTCTTCGGTGCCATCTCCACACCAGGACTCCCTACAAATCAAATCAATAAAAATAACAACCAGTCAACAACTCAAACAAACATTGCACATACCGCATTCTCACAAACCACACCAATTGCAGTTTCAGAGCCCTCATCCCGTGTTCTCACAAACCATCATGGTTGCAGGAATTCTTCCCTATCATCAATCCGCATTCTTTAGTGATCTCACAAACCATATCAGATGCGGTTGCAGAATCCTCATCCTGTGATCTCACAAAGCATACCAGTTGCAGTTCCGGCATCATGGTTGCAGCAAAGAGGTGATTGTTTACCTCGAGGTGGGCTTTGGATGGGCCGGCTACAGTATCTCCTTGCCTTCTGCCGCGGTCGCCAGCGCGGAACGTGGGGCCTTTCCTGTTGTCCAGGAAGACGGGGAACTCTTTCGTGTTGAAGTTCAAGCTGCCGCTCGTGAAGAACGACTTCTCGCCGTCGTAGGCGCCGTTCTTGCCGCCGCACTCCGCCTGCCCGAACGTCTCACGCATCTTCTTGAAGATGTCGCGCGACACCTTCTTGTTCGTCACCGCTGGCTCAGTCGAAACCTGAAATTGCCAAAGTAACCCATGAAAATCAGCCCTTAAACCCAAAACCATGAAGAAGTCTGTCAGTAAGTGCTCCTCTCAAAACCTTCGAGGAAATCGATCAGTGAGAAAATCAGTGAGGAAGTCGATCAGCGAGAGCATGCTCCTCCCAAACTTTTGAGGAATCAACCCAAGTTTCAACCCAAAACTGTGAGGAAACCTGTGAGGAGACTGATGCTTCTTACGTTGTAATGGTAGACGTCTTCGGCTTTGGTGAGTTTGGCTCGGAAGTAGGTGACGCAGAGAGGCATCTGGCGTCCTGCTCCGCAGTAGCCTGGGCGCGTTTCCTTTGCTGGGATGGGAATACTGGGGAGCAGGGCGAGTGCTGCCAAGGCTCCGGTGCCGGTGCCGGTGCCTCCGTTCGTGCCTCCACCGTTGCTGGGGCCTCCGTTCCCTGGCGCTTTGGAGGGGACGGTGCCTTGAGGCACTGGCGGTGGCGGTGGAAAGTCCATCTCTGTGCCTTACATAGATTTCGATGTCACCGTCAGAGAGTCTCGTGTGACGATCGCCGCTGTTGAGCAATTTCAAAGGCGCTGTCAGGAATAGCTCTAGCATTTTCGTCACGAAACGAAGTGATCGGGACATACATTTGCGACGCTGGCAAACCAAGAAACACTGCAAATGTCCGATTTCTCAGCGCAGAACTTCAATATGTTTTGAAGAAACAGTCTCAACTACATAATGCAGGAGAAACACTCGGTTTATATCTCAAACATGGGCGAAAATCACACAGCAGTGCGGGTTACGTCCTGAATCTCTACAACAGCCATCAATCCCTTCAGACTACTCAACAATTCCGAAAAGAAATGTTTCTGAGTAAACTGAATGCACAGTAATGGAAGAAAATCGAAGCAAATTACACAACAAACTCTGCCATGCGGCGAAGAAGCCACCAACAAGTTCACAATACAGGGTTTGTCTCTCATTCCTGATGATAGCACTTGGCTTAAGGGTGTGAAAGCTGAAAGTTAAGAAACTCCCCAGCTTCTCTTCTCATATGAAACGCATACACATACCAAAATATACCACCACAGAGCTCTCAACACGTACAAAGAAACTGAAGAAACTCAAAACCAAAATACTCATAAAACCAGCGGCGCATCACAAGCGTGACCAAGCCAAAGAACGTCGTCCACCAAGCTACCCAACTGAATCAACACTGAAAATGAAGCTCCTAACACATACATATGAGAAGAGATCAGCCCTCGACACATCTAAAACACATCTGAAGAAACTCAAACCAAAATACTCAAAGACTACACATACTCATAAAACCAGTCATCACCACAAGCGTGACCAAGAAGCTCAAAAAACAGGATCAAAATTTCGCCCACATTGAATACACTCAAAAACACACCAGCATCATCACCAACTGAAAATGAAGCTCCCTAACACATGCATACGAGAAGAAAGCAAACCTCAACACGTCGAAAACAAGCTCACTCCATTAACCACCTACAACTGCAATTTCAGTGAGATTCTTACGTGAGAAGGGTGAGATTACGGATTCAGCAGCTGTGAGATTACGGACATGCACATGCAGAAGAAGATATAATAATGTGGAGGTGGAGGAGGATTACATGATTGTATTGACGTTGCTGGTGAGCCGGAGTGGGTGGAGCGTCATGGTGAGAGTGAGTGGAGGGAGTGATGAGACAAGCCATGCAAGTTATGGTGGAGTGTGACTTCTTAGTTACCTTAGTGCGGCTGCACGAAGTTGACGCCTTCGATTTGAAGTGAACTTCATGTGCTTGGATGAAGACAATGCCATTCTCTTGGATGAATATTGGATGGAATTGTGGATGGATATCGTTGCTTGCAAGAAATTGGATGAAGACATGTGTTCTTAGTGGATTAATTCCATGTTGGAAGAAAAATTGCACTCTCAATGGAAGAATCTTTGTGTCTCCCATATGGATGATAAATTGTGCTCTTGGACCTCAACGATCCTAGGATCAATTTCTTTAAATTATTAGAAACTAGTGGTGGCCCGTTGTCCCTAACGGGCCACAGGGGCATTGATAATTGAATGGAGCTTTTTTGTACTTTAACTGATTAATCGTAAAAAGATATTATAGTAATAAGTTTTTCCAAAAAATTATACATGGCATGTCCTTGTAAAGTGCTTTGTGCTAGGTAAGAAACATATCCTGTGTCTTTTTTTGACTCTTGATTCAATAGAAATTTATTAAATCGAAACAACTTTTCTACCGAATCTCTGCTTCGTGTTTGTATGAATTTTTGACCACAAACAATTTCCAAAGCTAATTTTACATTTTTTATTAAATTAGAGGGCGCCTTTGGAACTATTATTATTTTACACAATTGAGGAACTTCCATAATGTTGGCATAATTCAATTTCAACAACAAATCTTGTCGTAATAAATTTTCGTAATGAAAACGGAGTCTATTTGGAGTAAACATAAGTTGGCTAATTTTTTTTAATTTCAGGTAAAATCGAATATAAGTATTGTGCCCTATCTAATTTATAAATAGCGGGCTGTTATGTTTTCCTTTTACATAATAAAAAGAGAAGCGTAACGGGATGTAGTAGCAAGCTCTTGATTAGCTTCGCGCCCCAAGAAAGCAAAAAAAAATGTTTATTTTTATTTTTTGTAGCAAATATTATAGCCCGGAAGCCTTAGCGCTTCACTCAGGGGTCTTTGACCTCAACTCCATGCGCTTCATTATATTCATTCAAGGAAAGCTCAGAAAAAAATTTATTTTCTTACTCCTTTATCCACTTGCTGAAGATCCGGGCCTAGCAAAGTCCGTGAAAGCAATAAAAATGTTGTGTGGGTCAAAACTCTGCTACGCAATTTAATCTATTACATGGTTAACTTGGAAAGCTGCGAACAAAATAATCGTGTTGGACTCGAGGCCTTCGGCCTCAAGGCATTTTGTTGTGTTTCGCGAGCTAAAATCACTTTATTCGCATTGCAAATAAATTGTAAGTTGCCCCCTTTCTTCAGTCCAAAAGGCGCAGAAAAGAGCGGCACATATATATATATATATATATATATATATATATATATATATATATATATATACTAGCAATTGGCGCTTGCTTTGCAACGCATTAGTCCAACCATTTTAATGTAATTTTTTTAATTTCAAACTAAAATAAAATAAAATAAAAAAATATGATTCACTTGGCGCCTGCTTTGCAACGCATTAGTTCAACCATTTTAATGTATTTTTTATATCACAAAATATAAAAAAAAGAAAGGTAACAACAATCTACATAAAATATAAATATGTCTTTGAAACCTATGCATGAATTTTAATAATATAATATAATAGAATTGAAAAAAATTAATTAGGTTTTAGATTTTTTGCATTTTAACATGGAATTTCAAAAATGTTATGAACGTCAAATTTGTAATCAAGAGTTTCAAATTTATTTTGGATAAGCACAAATTGCAACACACAAATGCAAATTTCACACACCCACACACTCAATTTGCAATTACAATCTCAATTTCACACACCCACAAACTCAATTTGCAATTACAATCTCAAAACTTGCAATCTCACCTCAAAACTTGTAATTTCAATCTCCACAACTCAAATATGCAATTTTGCAACTCCAACTTTGTATGCGAACCTCCAAGATCATAACTCCAACTTCACTGGAGTGATTTTCACTCCAAGTTTACAACTCATAATTTACAATTCAATCTTTTAGTACTTAACTAAAAAAATATTTTGCACGTCAAATTTGTAATCAAGAGCACAAATTGCAACACACAAATTTGTCACACACAAAAACTCAAGCTAATGCTTTGCAACGCATTAGTCCAACCATTTTAATGTAGTTTTTATATTACAAATTATATTAAAAAAAAGGTAACATGATTCACTGCGCGGTTGGTTGCGCAATTAACTGCGCGGTTGACTGCACCGTTTCTATAGTTAACTGCACGGTTGACTGCGCGATTGATCGCCGCGTGGTTCACTGCGCGGATTATGATTTTAGTAGTATGATATATATATATATTTTTTTTTTTTTTTTTTTTTTTTTTATTTTATTTTTTATTTTTTATTTTTATTTATTTATTTATTTTATTTTAGGCTTTTTTCTAACCTCTAGGCCATATTTATTGGGGTCAAAGACCATTCATTAATTAGTTATAATAATAAATTTATTACTCGCTTTACCGTCCCGACTGCTCATTCGTTTTCAAGCCGATAGAGGCCATAAGTTTACAAAGATTCCTAGTCTTTAACCATTTTCTTTGCTTTTCTCCGCGCCTTTTGGCCTCGCTTTTTATTCACTCATCAATTAAAACCATTGAACAAACTTGGTTTACAAACATAGTTAATGCGCTGCTAATGTGGCAGCTTGTTGGGCATTTGATAAACTCACACCATCCATTTCAAATAAGATTTGTCCCTCTACCGCACAAGCAATCCAACCTGTAGAATTCCCCTTTCCTTTTCCCATTTTGACTTCGGTGGATTTACTGGTAATAGGAATATCTGCGAAAACTCTTACCCATATTTGACCATTTCTCTTAAATTCTTTGCTTATAGCACGCCGCGCTGCTTCAATTGCTTGATATGAGATATAATCAGCTTCACAACTTTTCATGCCATATTTTCCAAAACAAAGTTGTGTACCGTCTGCTTTGCAACCTTAAATCTGCCTTTTTGATACTTACAAAATTTTGTATGTTTTGGATATAGCACAACTTGTCCCTTTTTTATATTAAAAATATGAAACCCACACTTTGACACCTAAAATCCCATAAGGCGTAGATGCTTGTGCTTTTGCATAATCAATTTGATCGGAAATACATATAAAGAGGTTTCACCGTACTTTCTGCATTCAGTTTTAGCTATTTTTGCGCCATTTAATCGGCTTGAACAACAAATAAGAATTCCCTTAACATATTGGCATTTTTCAATCTCTTGAAATGTAGATCTACAAATTTGTCGAAATATTTTTTTTTGTTCTAGTTTCCAAGATATTTCTTGAGCAATTAGAGAAGCACTTTGATAAACAGAAGCTATTTTGATTGGCCTAATTAAGGTATTTGTTTTTGTTTGATTAGATAAGAAAAATTGCATTTTTTTCCAATAATAATAACAACTGAACAACGAGTGAACTTTCCTCCATTCAGCATCTCTTGAAATAAAGGGAGCACCAAAATCCAATATAGACCAGGGTTGACGAATCGGCTTTGTGCTTCTTATTATGTAATTATTAACTAATGGCACGCCTTGCTTGCGATGGATTTGAAACCGAAGCCTTAACCCCTAAGAGCCCAAGTGTACGTGGGGCGTACGTTTTGGAATTTGGGCATGTATCTTTGAGTGATAAAAATACTCCGATTCTTATGAAAATTTTACACTGCATAGTCTTGATGAAATCTATATGGGGAATTTTTCAAATGTGATTTTGGACTTTTGGTTCAAAAGTTATTAGCCTTCGAAGGTCAAAATGGGGAGTCTGGACTATAGGGGCAGCCATGTCAACCAATGCAATTTGAAGAGAAAAATGGGGCAGAATTTTGGGGCAGAAAGGGCGAGGAAAAAATTCCGAACTTCTTTGCACGAAGTCGAAGTGGAAAAACTTTGAAAATTATTAGAAGAGATACTAAAATAATTTTAAAAATAGCAAACAACCAGCCGTCAGTTGGCCTGCTAGTGTCCTGCGCCGGAAGCGGGCCCGCCGAGGATTTTTTTTAAAAAAATTATTCCTTAATTTTTTTATTTTTTTATTTTTTTCGTCCAGTTGCAAGGTTTGTCAACAGCGGGACAAATTCGCCACCGAATTTCTAGCACTGCTCTTTCCCATAATGCTTTATTTATTCCATACATTCATGAAAATGATGGATTTTGCTATTTTTAGTCGTTTCTTTTTCTAAAATTAGTGAAAAAATAAATTGAAAGTTTCCACCATTGGGATTCTCAAATGCAACAACTTGTATTGCACAAAAAAATCTATATCACTTATGTAGTAATTGTCGTCATTTTGTACCCCCTTTCACTAAAGTATATATTTCTACATCTATTATCCCATGAATTGACCTCAAATTTTGCACACAAATAGCTAACAACATATAAGTCATATTGGTAAAAGATTTGATCACATTTCAATGTAAAAACTAGAAGATATGCCTAGTCAAAGTAGGCTGACCTTGCCGGGCAAGGGGGGGGAAATACGTTTCTTTGCACTTCAAACGCTATAATCTTCACATCCGTGCGGTGGATTGCAACCAAATTTGTATTGTAAGTTCATATACATGTCTATTTTAAGATTGTATGGTTAAAAGTCTAAAACTAGACTTAACATTTAGATTTTGTTGCCACTTGTTGATGATGGCAGTTTTGGAGTGTTTCGTGAGGGAAATGCCTTGGGCTTTTAGGGGTTAAAAGGCTCTGTTTGCGCAAGCAGTGGAGGGCATTTTGAAGTGGGAACGGTAGTGCCTCGGCAAAGCTTGGGAGCGTTGTGGGCAGAGCTAAAAGTTGTTCTGCGCTAAGCATCTCTATCCTTCCGCAATTGATATATTCAGAAAAAAGGCAAACTGAATAAGCCATTTGTATGTGCGGAGAAATTTCAGGTCTATTTTTTCCTGCAAAGCCCACTTCATTTGCCAAGCGAATGAGGTGGGTAGAACCCCGTAAGGCTTCGATATAGGAGCCTTGCGCGGTTTTGTCCATATAGGTTAAGCCTTCTTTTTTTGAACAAATGCTTTTATTCAAAAGAATAGAATGCATTCTTTCTTTCAAGGTGTCCTCTTTCTTTCTGGCTTCCACCGTCATATCAATTATGCTTCGTGCTGCCAGTGGCCAAATCGGAGACTATGTTAAGAATAGAATCAAATTTAATTTGGTTCTTTAGATGAAAGATGTATTGCATGACCAAATGATTCAAGGGAGCACGCACAACTGCAAAAATGGTCTGTGGAAATACATCGCTAATTTGACGCAAAGAGCCAAAACGATAAAATGCATAATTTTTTTCTAACATTTTTCTGTCATCATTCTTCAAAAGGGCATCCTTCCTCAAAGAAGTAGAGCTTTTAGAGGCCATCCAACCGCTGATTCGAAGTAATTTATCGATTTTTTGCATTGATGGTAAGCTATTATCATATCCATAGCGCCGAATCTTTACTTTGGTTTGCCGTATCTTTGTGGCGTCGTCAATATGCCTGATCATCTTGACTGATTGTATTGCTCCAAGGCATGTGTGTTTGATCGGCTAAGTCGATCCAAAAAAAATACGTGAACGAATGTCCTTTTGGAAAAATGATGAATAATAAACTTACCGAGACAAAAGCCAAACGTTTTTCCTATAGGAGGACGTATTAAATCAAAGTAATCTCTAAAATTTACATCTTGATACAACAATTTTTCACAATAATAATCACTAAACCAACTTGAATCTGAACTACGATTCAGATTCAGTCTGACTGAAATTGGATTTATTTTTTGTGCCATAGTTCACTATTGTACCTGTTTTTTTTGTTTTATTTTGGTTTTTGAGAGCAAAACTCTCTTCCCAAAGGAAGAAGGTTTCCGTGTAGAAGCAAACTCTCCAAATTTATGATCAACCATTTCTTTAGTAATTTTTAAACCAATAGAACCTTTTCTCTAATAAATTTGTGCATAGCAACCAACAAATTGAGGTATAATACAAGATCTACGTGACCAAATTTTCCATCTGATCTTTTTTTGCATCTACAAAAGGGCCTTTCCATACAGATCGTGTCATAAACTAATTTTTGTGTATTCTTACTACTGTTTTAAATTTACCTTTGGCGGGCTTTCCCCAAAGTGATACCGAAGGTCTACCTCCTTTCGTGCGTCCTTCACCTCCTCCATGAGGATGATCCACCGGATTCATAGCAACACCCCGAACAATGGGACGTCTGCCTAACCATCGGCTTTGGCCTACTTTGTCAAGCTTACGTTTACCATGATGAAGATTGGACACTATACCGACAGTAGCTCGGCATCGAGAATCTATGAGTTTGTCAACACCCGAAGGTAATTGTACAATACATTGTGGTGTATTTTTTAATTTCTTAATTATTTGAGCAAAGGTCCCTGCAGCTCGAATCAACTTTGCGCCTTGACCTGGATTCCATTCAATATTATGTACCCATGTGCCTATAGGTATATTAGCCAATGCTACGCAATTTCCTACCATTTGATAATTTGAATCAAGTATGTTTTTATTCTCACTTGAAACGTAGTTCCCCCGGGGGCGTGGCCAAGAAGCTGCCTAACTATGCCGTGCGGGCTCTTTCATCCCAAGGGACCTTTGGCCTTCATTTGATGTGTGAACAAAATGATTTTGGAACCAAAGGTTGTTATGGGCTAGCAAATTATGGGAAGATTTATTTTGGTCGAACAAAGTCGAAGGTTTAGACCAATCACAATTCATTACCGTCTTGCCAGCTTCTAACTAATCACTAGCTAATATATAAGTGAAAGATGCACGATCTACTTTGCCCGCTTCAACCGTCGGTCCTTCTTCGCTATGCTTAGGTCTAAAAGAAAAAAATATATTGCCTCCAAGAAAGCGCTTTGTGTTCGATTCTTTGCGTTCCGCTATGCGTTTTCCACTTTCCACCTTCACTTCTAGAAAAGATATTATGTTTTCCAAAGTCTTTCATTTGCGAAGCAAAGAAACGGGGCTTTGACCCAACTAAAACTATCCTAGGTAAATCAAGAAAGTTACCGAAAGAGCCTAAAATTGCAGCCTCTTGCCTTGCCTTTAAGGAAAAAAGGGTGGAAAAAAAAACGTATTTTTTTCTCTGGGCTTTCTTAGACAGAGAAAAAAACGAAAATTACAGGCTAATTTTTTTTTTAAAAATGATCTTCGACCAAGAAAAGGCTTGGCGTTTTCTTGTGTTTGACTATTGGCTGTTTTTGGTTGTTTCATTGCTTCAAGCCATCGTATTAAAGCAATCCAAGAAGAACTATTAGGATCATAGTCGATTCTTTGTATAAGGCCAATAGACGAAGTGCTTCGTTGAAAATCAATTTTTTGATGCAATCGCTTTGATCCACCTCCTCTATGTAAAAACGGTAATACGCCCTGACGAATTTCTGCCAACAGACTTCTTTTTTAAACAAAAAGTTATTTGTTTTAGTGTCATGGTGTATTTGCCTTTTTTATTTGTATCAATGTCTTATCTACGATGATTGATCGCCTCCAGCAAGGTTTGCTATCATCTTATAATGAGATGGATTGAACTGCAAGTAAATCATAAAGTTGTTGCGCCCTTCTCATGCTTTTTCTTAGCCCTTCACTATGTATTCTTATTTCAGATCATTTTTTGTAGATAAGATTTTGTTGAGCGATTTCATTTTGTGTGTCAAGCAGGTGCCCTAGGCTTGCTTTCTCAAAAGATTTAATAATGTTGCGTTTTCCTTAGTCGTTACATAATTAAACTAATATTTTTTTATGCCATTACGCAAGAATGCCATAATCCTAATGGGCCGCAGGCACTTTCATCGTTCCACCTGGCCCTGTCATTTGCTATGCCAAGGGTAAAGCAGACAACAAAATGAAATAGATATGTATTTTTTGTTACTGCGCTCTGTTACCTCTGCAAGCTTATTTTACCTACTTACCTTCAACAACATTGTTTGCGGAAAAAATATTTTTGGGCTCAATAAAGCTAAAGTCCTTCCTACCTATGAAATAACAGTTCTATCTATCTACCTCTCCAAAACAATATCTTGAGTACCAATTATGATAACAACATCTGATAGCATGTGATGTTTAGACATAAAATTGAGGCCTTGTAAGTAAGCAAAACCAGGTGCTCTTATTTTACAATGATAAGGACGATTGGTTCCATTACTAACTAAAAACACACCAAATTCTCCTTCAGGCGCTTCTACCGCACTATAGGTAGAAGAAGCTCGTACAGAAAAACCTTCAGAATATGTATAAAGTTTAAAGTGGTGAATTAAAGATTCCATGGATTTTTTCATTTGAGATCGTGAGGGAGGACATAGCTTATGATCATCCGCTTTAAATCATGCCACTAGGCATTCAATTAAGACATTGCATAATGATTCGAATACTTTGTCGCATCTCTTCAATACGAATACAACAACGGTCATAACAATCCCCTCAGGTACCTACGGGTACATAAAAAATAAATTGGTTATAAACATCGTAAGGTTCTGATTTTTGCAAATCCCAGCATACTCCTGAGCCTCTTAACATTACACCACTAAATCCCCAATCCAAAGCTTGTTGTGCAGTGACAGTACCAATATCAACTAATCGTTGTTTCTAGATACGATAGTTAGTCAACATTTCTTCTATTTTGTCAATACGAGAAGCAAATTGTTGTGTCAATAGAAAAATATCTTCACTTAAGCCCAAAGGCATGTCTTGTGCAACTCCGCTTGGCCGTATGTAACTGGCATGCATTCTGGCTCCTAAAACTCTTTCATAGAATTCTAACAGTTTTTCTCGCTCTTCAAAGGCCCACAAGAACAGAGTTAATGCTCCCACATCCATAGCATGAGTAGTTAAAGCAAGTAAATGATTTAAAATTTGAGTTATTTCACAAAATAACACTCGTATAGCTTGTAATGGTACCTCACAATTACAAAGTTTCTCTACAGCTAAAGAATAAGCATGTTCTTGGACCATCATAGAAACATAAAAAGAGTCAAAATTTAATTGATGCCGGATATGCTTTACACATTCACTCACATCATATAATCAAGTGCTCTCCAAACCGTGTGAGATGGTCACCCGTCACACCGCTCTCCAACTTGAGTTGCCCTTAGGTTTTAAGGCCAACAACGCACCACACTAATGGTTGAATATTCAACTTCAGAAGTATTTTTGCTTTTGGATGATGAAGCGTTGGTTTGAACAAAGCATCTTCCTACTTTATGCGCTAACAAAGAAACTGAATATTCACAAACTTCTTTCATTTTTTGGAAGTCGCGCATTCTGGTGTAATTTCCAAAGAGTATGGACTAGGCTGGTCTTTGAACATGGTTCTCGAAGCAAAGGTTAGGCAGGTACTACGAGCCCTCTATCTCACGCATCTCTATCTAGAAAAACGCATGGTTCACCGGTTCCACCGAATGCTCCTATCTCTTTATAAGATCGTATGAGTGTGTAGTTATGCTTCAAATGTTTTGCTATATTCATATTGAATGCTAGTTTTTGTTTCTATCTCCGGTGTACTCACTTTGGATCTTCGACACACAAGGAAAGATGTTGTAGGAGAAGGCTGCACTCAGAAAACTTAAGGCAGCATAAAAAATATTTTGCCTTACTTTGTTGTCTTGTCAAAGAAAGCTTATTTTCCCTCTAGCCTAACGCACCCAAGTGATCATTCCGCTGGCATCTCTCATTCATGATACTTTCCATTTAACTGCCACTCAAGGATGCACTTGAAGATACTACAGCTAAGGATTGACTTTTCCTAGTTATCTCCTTTTACGACATGCTATTGTCGTCGCCACATTCTATATGTTGATTAGTCGTATCTGTTTTGTTGGGGTTTTTACAGCACCTACAGAATAGAGGAGTCCATTTGGTGCCTTTGCGGTCGCCCTCTAAACGATCAAAATAAGGTAAAGCTTGAAGATAATTTTTATACTCGATTAATTTTTTTGTGCCTCTAGTTGGGTAGGCACCGATCTTTCAGCCGGAACCCCCCCAAGAACCGTACGTGCGAGTCTCCTCGCATACAGCTCGTGCCATTTATTACAAGTGGCTCAAGATTCAATAAAAAAGCCTAAAGCCTGCAAAAGAATATATATATATATATATATATATATATGCTATGCACTGCAGCCGGTTTGGTAGCTTGGAAATGTGCATGCGTGAATTTGAGACTGTTTTTTTCCGGTTCATTTAATTCCATGAAAAAAGCAGCGCTTTTGTCGTATCCTTAACCCGCGGCCTTGGCCCTATGGCCTTGCGCTTCAACCAACCACAGTGGGGTCCTATTAGCTAGCCATTTTCACTTCCTCCTTCAGTTTTGATTTGAACCTTTCCACTTCCGTTAAATGACCCGGCCTCCCTGGCTTGACCTTTCGGTTATGCTCCTGCAACTCTACCGGTTCCTCCCTCCGATTTCTTCATTGCTAGAATTTTCCCGTATGCTTTTGACACAAGCCTTATCCCTTACAACTTGTGTCTTCGCTAGATAGTATTTGCCAGTAGTGTCGTCCTACCCGACCTAAGGTTTTGGCTTGTACCTTGTGGTTTGCCTACCCATTGTAAAACAATAAATTGGCAGTTGAAATGGGACCCCAGGCCGGTTACACGTTCTACTGTGTCGAGATGCAGAGGGGCTGGTTGTGATAATCACCCCGCGGGAATACGCGTGTGCCCTTGATGGGCACTCCAGGACCCGCCCACGCGTTCTTGTTTCCAAGAAAGCCCGGTTGTCGACTTGTAAGTCAACCGCAGTGGGGGACTCAGCGTCCCCCTATTTATCTCTGTCGAGACTTCTAGTGTGGATAACAAGGCCACCTTCACGACCTTCTCCTTCCTTTCCCCTAAGCGATTTGCCTCACTTGAGTTGCCCCACAAAACGCCTTTTGTCCAGTGCTTATGACGCGGAAGTTGCCTTCTCGCGCCACCCGTGGTAGGGAACAAGCACGACATAGCTAGCGGCATAGGATATGCCGACTCGGTGTCAGTGGCTTCATGTTGCACTGAAGTAATCCAATATGCGGTTCCAATAACGGCATTGTAATTAATTGTACATCACATGATGATGTGGACCACTCTTGTGGTGTCATGATGAGTGACACAATGAACATCGACACGATGAACACAATGAATATCGACACGATGAATACAATGAACATCGACACGATGAACAGTTCAGGGCAAGAAGGAGCGTTTTAGAAAATGGCCCATTTTTCCTGTGCAACTCTATTTATTCAGGGAGACACTAAAAATTTCTACAATGTTAGGGTGTTGGTGTGGAGCTGTTCTTGCAAAAAGTTGTCTGTAACCTAAACATATATTCATCCAAGGTAAATTTTTGACGGATGTTGGCAATGCTCAAATGTAGAACCACTGGATTTCTGCCACCAAACCTTATGGTTTATCCAACAAAAAAAGGCAAACATTGTTCATGCTAGCTACCTAAAGTAATAACCCATGACCTCACATTAATTGTCTATAAGGAGTCTACATTTTTCATTACATGTATGTTGCTTATATTTAGTAAGTCTATAGTTACTATTAAGTACTTACAAGTCAAATTTAACCCCTAAATGACAAAAGTCTCAAGGTCGGCACTCGGCTTTTGCAAATCTTAGGCACTTTTCCATGATTACAAATTATATTCACAATTTTTGAATTTTTGAATATAGATGGAAGAAGACAAGAGCTGAATGGGAATATAATTTTCATTCTCATTAGACCTATGGAAAGGAAGTTATGCCATGTTAAAGGGAAGCTTCTTGAGTATTGGCACATCCGGCAACTCCAAAACCTCTTGCTATGACACTCTATTGAATGTTAGATTTCTTATACTAGCAATTAATATTATTTCCTTTCATATTGTCAAAAATGTTTATTTTCTTTAATGAAAATTAACATTTCATTTCAAGTCAAACATTTCCACACATTAGAGTTTTCCTGAAAGTGCTTTCTGAAGGGGCAAGTTAGGAGGAATATGGTGCTAGACAGTATGAGATGTATAAACGGCAAAAAAGAGAGCATGAGGAAATTTCATATCGCCTTTTTTTGCACCAATGAAATGCTTTGCAATCAATGTTCTTGGGCCCTACCCCATGCAAGCTAAAGTTCCTCCATAGTACCCTAAGTTCTCAAAGGGTTGACCAATAGTTCCCCCAAACCTTTCCCCAGCCAAGACACCATGTGCATGTGGTCCCGGTTACTAACATAAGACCTTATCTATCCAGTGTATTTTGGTGACTTTTAGGAAAACTCTATTGTCGATCAAGGTATCAAAAAAACTTCTTTTCCACAAAAAACTTAGAGATCTTCAATTTTTTATTTTTTTATTTTTACCACAACAACATGCAGTGTATACCTTCTTATTTATTATTTGGATTATAATTCTTAAACATATTAAGTGCACAAAGAAATATAATGTTTATTGGAAAATTTTGAACCTCCACTCCTTTGTGCAATTGTTTTGACTATGGTACTCCCCTTCTCTTCGTCTAAATATTGGTGTACAAGAAACTATTATTATGCTTGGCATGATGGTAATGCTCGTAGACATTGTGTAAGGTGGAGTCACCCAATTCCAATCACCCATCCAAATCTGCTATGTAAAGCGACCCAATTCTAATCACCCACCCATCCATAACCGCTCAAAATATCTTAAAATTTTTAGTAACTAAAAATATTCAATAGCGGCATTCGGTCACGAGGTGTGCAATTTTTGGTTGCACCACCCCTCTCGAGCTCTTCATTGGTAGCCTTGCCTCAAAAGTCTCAATAGGGGGTGCAAAATTGGGCCATGCCGTTGTCGGAATTGCATGGCATGTCTTCTTTCTTTCACTCAGTGTCACTTATTACATTGGGCAAAAGAGGGCACAAAATCCAACCCTTAAGGATGTTTTCACAATTAAGGATAAGCAAAAAGAACATTTCCACACTACATTGTTGCCAACTTTGACACCCTTTTAAGGGCTCACAATTGTCATTTTACCATGAAATTTTTGGCACGAGATCATTTCTATGTTGACAACATGTGTGCAATATTTGAAGTCCAAAAGATGAATACAAAAAAAGACATTCAAAATTTCCAACATGTGTAGCTATGAGAAAAGTTTCACAGTTGCCAACTTTGACACCCTTCCGAGGACTGAAATAATTTTTTTCCCCATGTAATTTTTACCGTGAGACCATCTCTATGTTGATTACATGTCCAAAAAATTTCAAGTCCATAAGATCCACACAAAAAATATTATTCCAAATCTACCAACTTGTTTAGTTGTTAGAAACATTTCACTGCTGCAAACTTTGACACCTATCCCAGGATTATATTTTGTATTTTTTCCCATGAGATTTTCGACAGGAGGCCATTTTTATGTTGATTATACATGTGCTTAATTTGGCACAAGATCATCTCTATGTCGATAAAATATGTGCCAAATTTTAAGGCCAAAAGATGAATTAAAAAAACCATCTTCAAAATCTACCAACATATGTAACTATGAGAAACAATTTTGAGTATCTTTTTTTGTATTCATCATGTGGCCTCGAAATTTGGCACACTTGTTATAAACATAGAGATGATCTTGTGCCATAAATTTCGCCGTAATTTTTTTTTAAATCAGACCTAGGGAGGGTGTCAAAGCTGGTAGCTGTGAATGGCTCACAACTACACATGTTGGTAGATTTTGAATATTCTTTTTTGTATTCATCTTCTAGCCTTGAAATTTTGCACACATGTTGTCAACATAAAAATGATCTTGTGCCAAACATTTCACAGTAAAATGACAATTTTTCAACCCTGAGGAGGATGTCAAAGTTGGCAGCAATGTAGTGTGGAAACGTACATAAACGTATACTTATTGCCGGGTTTGGTACATGGTTACCCAAAATACCCTCTATAATCTTTCAACTCCCATGGTTGCCAAACCGTGCTAAAATATAGTAATATTTTATTTCTTGCCAAAAATTATTTTATTGTTATTTTGGATGCCGAACGGCCTTTTCTCACATCAATTATTATTCGGAATGGAGGTGCCAAACTAGAGGTACACCTACGATAGTACATGACAAGCTCTTACAATCAAAAGTAGAATGAGAACATTATTTGTCAATTTATAATGTTGGCACAATGAATGATAGTTTTGAAGTTCTAATTCCAAAAACATACTTGTGGTCCTCTACGGGTCAGTCCCTTCAACCCATCCCCACTCTTCCCATGATCGCCTCTCTAAACAAGGCATCCATGGCACCTACTAACTATCAAATTCTTCTTGGTGGTCCAAGACCAACGCTACACATACAAAACGCAAAAAAGGACAAACCAACACGCAACACATTCCAAAGAATCTCAGGATGAATAAATTATTGTACAATTTCTACACAGCTGCATCTGAAGACTGCTTTGAGCAGTTCAGCTAAAAGCCTACAAGCAAAACCCACTCTAAAAAAAACACTAGAAAATCTAGGATGCCACAAGTCGTAAAATTGAGCAACACGAGGCCGGTTGAATTGATATACGGTACACATCAGTAGACCATGTCATCTGCAATATGCAGAAACTCACATTACAACTCCACTACCACATCATAATCGTCCAGAAACATCATATTGTTACATGGTTGGCGGGTACCAGCAACTTAAAAGTGTTTGGGGGTCGTGCCAGTTGGAAAAATGCGGCGGCTTCTGCCAACTGCAACCCACAGACCACTCCAGCATGCCTTCAAGGCTCCCGATTTTGGTGCAGCTCTGGGCCTGCATCATGGTAATTTCAGGACACATTACTGTAAGAGGATGTTGGTTTCAAAATGATTAAATTTCAGGTCTTTTCTAGTTAACTTTTCTAAATTTCACCATGTAGAAATGAACCTTAAATTCACCATGTTTATGGCATCATATAATTCAATCAAAATTTCAAACATTTAGAAGGAAATTTCTTCAAAAATTTAGACTAAGGCATTTTTCTATGAGACTGGCATCCCCACAGGATAGTAATTAGGAGTTGGTTTAACATAGGTAACGAGAAAAATTGATGGGTTGGATATGATGTAAAGTGCTTACCAGGTTGTCAACACTGCCCTCAATGTGAAAAAGCATCACTCCAAGTCCTTTTACTGTGTCTGTTTCAGCCTGCAGGTCAAAAGTGCAACATCAAGGTGTTGAAATTGAGAAGATGGCCATTTTCACTAGAAAGTACATTGTACTAAAACTAGCTGGCTGGTAGGCCGTACATCTAGTAGGATTCAAGTACACTAGAAATTCATCAATTTTTATGTTCTATGAAAGAAAATCAAACTTGGAAGTGGGAATGGAGAGTGCTTCCTCTCACATGACATGTTCCAACGGTGAAATGTCATGTAAGACAAACACTCTCTGTATATTTGTATTGCAAATTATAAGGGCTAACAATTAACAATTTCTTGTATTTTTCTACAATTTTGAGTTCTAGATCACAGAAAGTTGACCATCTAAGCCCATTTGCCCTAGTATTTTGTGACGTTCTTGCTTGTTTGTGCATGTACTTTTGATTAAAAAAAAGGGTGTTTCTAGAAGAATCAGCTGAAAAACTGACAAGAAAAGAGACTTACTGCACAGGCCCTGATTCGAATTCCGGCTGCAACAAGAACCGCTGTAACGTCTGCAAGCATACCTGCAAACCACAATTCCAAAATTCAATATAATACATATCAATAATGACCATGAAGTCAATTATCAAGTTAATTGTGTAAGCATACCTGCAAAGCGTGCAATCCAAAGTCCAATATAAAGTAGACATCCACAAAACACTTATCCAAAAATGTTAGACGTTACTGGACCAGAACCGGGAGATTGAGTGTGAGTTGCCAATACAAGACCAATTTACTATTTGAGGACCATCAAAACTAGCGTCGAAGTTGATAATGCCAAGAACATTCTGTAATCTTATCAAATGGGAAATGCCGAACTCACAGCCACTTTCTAGCTAACTCTAGGAGATCAACTTTGAGTTTGATTAAGTGTTAATGGTGACTGTTGGTCCTCTAACAAAAGGATAACACATCGATAAAGGCAGTAAACATTCATGGTCCTAAAATAGTAAAATCCACCTTGTATTTGCAACTCACAACCAAACTTCCAGTTTTCACCCCCTTTCAAGATGTAAATTGACAATAAAAAATCATGCACGCATAAGCAAAGGTGGAGAGACATACTGTTGCGATCGTGACAGCAAACACTGAGCCACTGCACGGATCCGCCGCCGGAGCTGTGCCACGACGCAATCCGGTCCGTCTGCCACGCCTCAATCCCGGCCCGCACTTCGTCCTGGATGTAGCGCACCTTAAACCTCGAGAATCCGTATCCGCCCGCAATCTTGGACACGAGATCCTCTGCCAGCTTCATGGCGGCCCCGTTCCCGTTTGTCGAGGACGATCCGTTCGTCGCTTCGGCCCGGTACGAGTAGGGAAGGAAAGAATCACCGTTCGACGATGCCGCCTTCCCGTTCGTCGCGCACGTATCGGACGAGGAGGAGTAGGTATCGTCCAAGCATTCGTCATCTTCTAGGTCCGAGAGGTCGGCGATGAAGTCGTTCACGGTGTCGGCTGTTATCTCTTCAGCGGACAACGCCGCTTGCTCCTTCAAAAACTGGAGAAAACAATCGCCGTATCAGAAAACTATTGGTAATTTTTTACTTTTCACCAACAACAGATGATGATGCTATTCATGTAAAAAGATGAAGCTGCTGTTCATGCTATTCATGATGGGAGAGAGTACTCATTGATAGTTGACAGGTATAGCATTTGTAAAGTTACAATTGGTATAGATGACACTGGTTTAGTGTATTAAGTTCTTTTATGGATGAATTTTTACCTTGGTGAGTTTGTGTCGCGCGCTTCGGGTCTTGGCATGTTGCAGCCACTGGCTATGCAGCTGGAATATCTTCTTGTTGGAAATGCCCTGCACATCGTAAGAACGGTTCTGTCAAGAGAACCCATGCACTTAGAATGTAGAGTAACTGACACATGAAACACGGACAGAAGTATTTATTGTCATAGCTCAAATGAATCACTCAAAACTACTTAGTGTCTAGGATATACAAGGAAGAAAATTACCTACGACATAGGTAATATGGATGCACAACAGAAAAGACCATTTTTATTCTAGCTTCGGTGCTTAGGGTAATAAAATTTAGAATTAAGATTGGATAAAGAAGAAGAGGTGGGCTTACATCATAGGTGACAATTTCCACAACCTCTGCATTAGCAAGAGTATGGGTGGGTGAAACCAAGTTACCATTGACCTGCCACAAAAATACTGAAGTGAGAGGCAGTAAATTTATTTCAATTTGAGGGAACACAAGTGATGGCAAAAGGATACAAGACTGGATTAAAATTTGGTTACCTTTGCAGCTACCATCCTGTTCCCAACATCTGTGTGAATCTGGTAAGCGTAGTCGATAACAGTAGCTCCCTTGGGGAGATTCTTCACCTGAAAAATGATATTCTCACAAGCGAAAACTAAGCAAAACATTACACTAAAATGATAAATAGTGTTACAAGTTCTGATTATCGTAGTGTCACCAACACTAAATGTTAATAATGTATTGATTGATCTAATAAGGTGTTTTATAAAACAACATATGAAAAGTGTCACTGATGTAGATTTATTATGACATTAAACGTTCATGGAGGTGAAATGGAGGTGAAATTACCTCTCCTTTTGGGGTGAACACAAAGACCCTGCTTGAAAGCAGATCACCGGTCACCGTGTCAACAAATTCTCTGGATGACATGTTTCCCACAAATTCTTCCTGCCAGTCTCTGATAGACTTGAGCCAGCTTACCTGCAACAAAAACCCGTATGCTTAATAGAGTGATTTGTTTTAGCTTAATAGCTTTAGTCACCTTAAGTTTGAATAAGATAACCCCTCTGTATTCATGCTTCACTCTCAAACACGGCAAAATCCTTGCTTCACTCTCAAACTCTTGCTTCACTCTCAAACTCTTGCTTCACTCTCAAACACGGCAAAATCCACTTCGACTTGATTACATCACCAAGCTCTTCTGTTAAGATAATAACTATATAGAGTGAGAAAAGAGGAGTAAAAAAAGGGGTTATCTTATTAAAACTACAAACAAACTGCAACCATAGCTGAACCAACAGTCAAATATTCGCTTGAAGTGCAACAATTGCATTCAAATCTTTGTGAAATAAATTAAAACCCACTGTCAAAAAATCAACTTTTGTATCAAATATGCACTTACCCGTCTGGCAATATCAGCATCATTCAAGCAGTTGCTTGAATTGGGAGAATTGGAAGCCAAATACCCAGCAGCAGCTGCAGCACCATTTCCTCCACCTCCTTTGCGTGCAAAAGGGCCCATAGCATCAGATTCTCGCTCTGCCACCCACCTGCCACTGTGGTGGGCTGCAATGCCCCACTCTGCCAGTTTGTCCATCTCCTCCGTCCGAATCTGTTAAAAACCAAAAAAAGAATCAATTTGGAAGCACATAATAAGTTTCTAGGAAGGGGCTGACATTTTTACTCATGGAAACAAAAAGAAAATTCAAACAATAGAGTTATTTGCAAAGTGAGGCAAAGGCAACACAAGCTACGATTCATGGTACAACATGACCTCTTTCTTTTCTTCAAAGGTAGCTACAATTACTTCTAACTTAAGTTTAGAGACCACCAGGTTGTTCCATATCTGATAGCTCTCAAGAGTGAGGAAGTAGTAGCATTAAATCAAAAGAGGGGTATCTTGTTGAGATTTTGGGGGACAATGCATAAAACATTGTGCACATGGAAAGTTTTTAGAGTTTTTAGATTAAACTCTTAAGGGATAGCTTCAATACCTGAATTTCCAGGGGGAAGTAGGTTTGGGTGCCGAATGGAATAACCGTAGTGTGCAGGCTCTGGTAGCCATTAGGCTTGGGAGTAGCAATATAGTCCTTCATGCTCTGGGGCAGCGGAGGCCACATGGCATGCACCAGCCCCATCACATGGTAGCACACCTGCTGTACGTTGCATAGGTGCCCCACTGATGCACTGGGTTTCAACTTCAACACAATTCTCAACTGCGCACATTTCCAAGAAAAATTTATCACATTTGAGCTGTGTTAGATTCACAATCTAGGGCGAGCGGTCGTACTATTTTTCGTTAATACAAGAAGGTTTAGCTATGGCCTATTTATTCTTTTTGAGCCAATTACAAGTCCATGATGATTTTATACCCAATGATGATTCCTTCATGAATTTTGAGGTAAAAAACTTTGTGGTTGAAAATGAGGTGATTGAGCAAAGGGCTTAGTTACCTGTGCAATATCTCGAATATCCTCTGATAAAATCTTTTGGTCCCAAATCTTCTTAAAAATACTGCCAAGCAATCAGAAGAAAACGGTTTAGGAGACAAAATCTACAATAGTGTAAATTTGTGTGAGCACAATAATGCAACATAACCCTTTAAGGACGACAGGCCCATAGGTGGTCGCTCCGGAATGTAGCCAGCGGGAAGATTTTGTTGTCAGAATCTTCCCGCTGGCTACATTCCGGAGCGACCACTTATGGGCATGTCGTCCTTAAAGGGTTAAGTGCCCAAGCCTACTGGATACATGAAGTTCGATCGTGATTTATACAAATGAAGAAGAGAGATTCAATGTACCTATACAGCTCTCTAGAGCGAGTAGTCACTTTGATATCTGAGGCCATATACCCCAGAAACCGGTCCTTTAAGATTGTTTCATGAAGCACCTTTTGAGCCTGTAAATCATATTGCCGCTAGGTCAGATTATGGCTAACACTTGACAATGACTTCATCAAAGGGTTACAAGGTTAAGTGCTAATCACCTCTAACACCACTTCCTCCTGCTCTGTCCGAAGTACTTCAACACGCTTCTTAATCTCAGCATGCTCTTCTGGGTAGGCAAACATGAATGACAGCTCCTCCAATTCTGACTGTTGCCAAATTTGAAAAATCCATATTACCACGATGTTTTTCACCCGTAACTTCGTCAGCTTAAAATAAAAATCTCACTTCAAACCTACCAAAATAAAACCAGAAACTTTCTTCTGTGCATCTGAACCACTTTAGTTGTAGGCAGGCACCTATTGGTATGTAATTCTACCCCTTTCGAGAAGATTAGTGGATTATGGCAATAGATACTTTGGTCCTCAAGAGTTAATACCAAGATTGCAAACATGATATGTTATCTAGAAGAGAATTCATACCTTAATTCGGTACATTCCCAGTAGCTTTGCCAAGGGTGCAAACACTTGCAGCGTCTCCATTGCAATGTATTTCTGTCAGGTAACAAAACATGCATCAGAAAGGATTTTATGGTACACATACTAGATATATTTGTAAAGTCACCCAAAGTTTGAATAAGATGCCCCCTCTTTTCATTATTCAATAAACCTCTCAATAGTTCTCAATGTATCATAATCAGGAGAAAAAAAAAAGAAAAAAAGGGGGGCAGTTAATGATCATGGTTGATCATGGTTGACAACTATTTTGACTTGAGTTTAGACACCACCAAGCTCTTCCATTGACTGAATTGAAGGATAAGACTACCAATCTCTTTTACTGATCTAATAACTATTTAAAGTGAGAAAACAATAGTCTAAAGAGGGGGGGACTTCACAAAGAACTTTTTGTCGCATTATATTCACGAACCTGTTTGTGAGCAGGCATGTGAGTCAAAGTCCGCATATTATGAAGCCTATCCGCAAGCTTGACGATTATCACCCGCACCTGCAACAACAAACTACTTTGTAAGTCACCAAAAGGCACTCAAGGACCAGAAACTCTGCAATTCTCAGACAAATTACCTCCTCTGTCATGGCTAAGAACATTTGTCTCAGGTCATCAGCTTTGACGTCCTTCGCCAACACCTCCGGATTCTGACATTGCATCTTGCCAAGCTTGGACACCTGAAGCAGGTTATGTCAGAAACTATAAGGGTGAAATCAAAGCAAGCCAATTAAAAGCAAAAAAAATTAAAAAAAACTTGCCTTAGTTTCTCCTTCCACAATTCTTCGCACTGCAGGTCCAAACTGGTCCTCAATCCTCTCAAAAGTAACGTGTTCTGTGTCCTCAACTGTGTCGTGCAATAGACCTGCTACTATTGTCTCCCAATCCATCTCCTGCACATGACAAATGTGGCTCATCAGAGACTGATAGCCCCCTCTATTTCGATCACCTCTAGATATTTCTCAGATACTCTAATATCAGGTCAAAGGGGAAAGACGGCTATTCTCATACAAACTCTTTAAGATAGCTAAAACTACTATTGACTAAAGTTTAAAGACCGCCACGCTCTGCCATACTTATAACTGAAAGACCCCCGGGCTCTCCTATTGATTTAATGACCATTTGGAGTAAGGAAAGAGGGGGTGTTGTATAGAAACTTTGAGTGGAACTCTAAGTTTTTGAACAGTACCAGCTCTCCCAGAATCCGGGCCACTTCAACAGGATGTATGATAAAAGGCTCTCCACTCTTGCGCTTCTGACCATCGTGGGCTTCAAATGCAAGCTACAGAAAAAAAAAAATGACAAATCGATTGTCAACTCACAGTTGAAAGTGAGAGAATCCAAAAAAAGAATGAATTTAGAAATAATATGTCATGCAGACTGACCTTCAAACCATCCTTCACCATTCTCAGCTGTGCTTTGGTAAGGTAGCTGATGGTCGGTCTCAAGCTCTGCAAAACCAGCTCAAAATGTGAGACCATCAAATACTTCTAGAATACACCACTATAGTCCATCAACTTTGGCGAATAACAATGCCCATAGATTTGCAAATGTCCTTAGATGCCAAAGTTAGATGTATCCAGACTCCATTTCTGGTTTGGAAAACTTTGACATAAGCATAATCACCTCCCAGAGCGTAATTGGAGTGATATTATAGCTGGAAATGTAGGAATCGTCTGAGGAAGAAGCGCAACAACTGCTCACTCCGGACTTCTTCTTGTGATCCCTTTTCCCTGTCCCCAAACACTGAAAAAACAAACCTCCAAACTGTTCAGTATAATGGGCAACTCTCTGAGGTTCCTAAATCACATGAAAAGAAGGTTCAACAACCACCAGAATTATGGAAAAAAGAAGAAGGATGACAGGTTCTATTGCAATCATCTCGACATAGCATTTGCATTACCCTTCACATTCACAAACACACCAGCAATTGAACTTAGATTCTAGACTCACCGAGGCGCGGTGAGGTGAAAATCTGGACCGGAGTGCACATTCCCCAGGTTGAGGAGAGGATTGTGGAGTACTGGCCAGGAATCCACTCAACGCTCTGGGCGACCTCCACGCGCAGGTGCTGGATGAGCAAGCCGCCTCGCTCTTCAACAACACCGGCTGGAGGAGGAACTTGCGCACTCCTATCCCCTCCAAGTGCCCTGAAATCCCACTCACCCTCACATCAGCAAACCAATCCACCCTAATTCAAAAAAAAAAACCCACCAAAAAAAAAAGAGCGAGAGATAGACAAACACCTGCTGTAAAGCCTGCGGCGCTTGACATGTTGCTGTAGAAAGTGCAGCACAAGCAAGTTCATCCCTTCTTCTACCACCCTATCATCTCCTCCCAAAAACCCACTCAACCCAAAAAAATTCTCAGAAAAACAAACCCCTCCCTGAAAAGGAAAAATCCTCCAGGGAATCCAAATTCCTCACTGATTGCCTGACCTTATCCAGACCTCTCTGCTACTAATTCGACAGAATTCTAGAAAACCACCGCTCCCTAGACTGTGACAGCCATCTCTGGATTCTAGAGACGCCAGTGTAGAGATGGTTGTTGAGGGGACGCGGTGAGCTGGAGGTGGTGGAAATGGGAGCATTGAGGGAGGTGAGCCTGGTGGATGGAGATTGGGAGACTTGTGGTTTTTTGTGGTGGTTCTGCGTCGCGGTGGTCACAGAAAAAGTGATCCAACTGGTCATATGGGTGAGTTACACTGGCAGGCAGGCAGCCAGCGTTGGGTGCTGCTGCTGCTGCTGCTGCTGCTGCTGTTGCTGTTGCTGTGGTGGTCAAGGTGTGAAGGTAATGTGCTGGACTCCGCTTTCGCCCTCGCCCTGTCTCTTGGGGCTGCGCTTTCTCATCCAACCGCCAGTCGGAATCCCGGGATGAACTGTTTCTGGTTGGATGAACTTTCGATGTTTGGATGAACTGATGATATTTGGATGAATTGTTTATTGTTGGATGAAATGTTTATGTCTGGATGAATTGTTTCTGGTTGGATGAACTGTTGTTGATTAGATGAACCGCGCGTTTGACCTTTTGCTGGATGGATGGACGCGCGGCTGGCCTCTTTGTTGGGCGGGTGAACCTCGTGGGGCATGGTGCGTGGAACCGCGCTTCGTTTCTGGATTTGTTGGATGTGGTGGATGCCAATTTTTGAACACAGGGTATCACCCTTAAAGTTCCTTGACAATTTCACTCCAAGAACACTTCAAATTTGCTGATATCATAGTTAAAACTGGAGATGGAAAGAAACACTTATATAATCCTGAAATGTTAGTGGGGGACCATACATATAGGCACATATTTTCCTCTGTAGGGTAAAATGTATTAAACCTTAGTGAGACTTACACCTTTACATCTTTTATTTGGAGGTCATTTCAATCAATCTGAACCTTATCATGTTGAAATACAACACCATACATGTGAAATATATGACCAATTTGCAACTTCTCAAACGTGTAGTAGGTGCAATAACGATCTAAAATTGAAAAGCCACGTGGCATTGGATTGGGCTCAACACAAATACAATTTTTTATGACTATTGTATACATCGATTCTCACACCTTGTATGTCCTCTACAGATGAAACATCTTGTTGGAACCCACATGTGGCTTCTCAAATGTGGTTCAAAGGGTTAAAAAACTTGTTTATTCATCCACATACACTCAAATCACAAATTTCTCAACAAGTTGCTACATGACAATCTTTATCAATGAGAAAGAGCTTGGACCAAGACCCTTTGGGACCACTTGTCTGAGGTGCCACCATGGTGCTTGAGACTTCCTCCGATTGGTGTCTAGGGCAACTAACTTACCTCTTGGTAAAGTGTTTCTGTAACAACACGGTCCACAAGAGCGCCCTACATTCGGCCCTCTTTACATGTTACCTCTATACATGTTATGAAACATTTCGCTCCCTAAAAGTTCACATTACTAAGTTTTATATGTTATGTGTTATGATATTTTTCACTCCCTCTTTTGTTAATTTCACCTCTCTAAATGTTAAAGTTGGTATAATTGGAGAAATTATGGAGTAGCAGATAGGAACAAGGCTAGGAACAAGGCCAGTAAAATTGGCCAGGTAAAATGCAGTTTAGAGTTTTGGAAAAAAATTTTGAACGAATTTTTTTTTTAATTTAATCCCTTCTATAAGGAATTTTTTAGGAATTCTAAACTTGAGAGGAGATACATGGTGGCACTAAAAACTTATAATTTTGAGTTCAAAGTTATTATAAAGATGAACTAATTTATTGAAAATCTTGTTAGCTTCCTCTACCAACCAACAAAAGTGTTGAAAAAATTATCTTCAATTTTTTTTAATTCCATGTTTTTAGCGGTTTTAGTGAATAAAACTAAATATTGATTACAAATGGAAAATTACCCTTGGACCCTAGGATCTATTTGTAACGTCAATCATTACATTGAGTTTAGGTAATGTAATTTTTCTCACTAGTGTACTCTTAAAATTAAAAAATTCTAAATATTAGACAAGATGACATCAAAAGTGGGGTACCTTAGTGTACTTACACTCGCCAGTCCAATAATCAAGCAGGAGCAATTTGCCCTCCTCACCACACTAATTCTACATAACAACCAAGACAACAAGCTTGGTAAGAGCATCTCCACCATGGAGACGCCAACCCGAGGATTTTTACTCAGGGACCCCTACACTTTGCCCGACCCGCCATCCATTATGTGTGTGCTTTCTCCACTGCCGCCGGGCAACAATCCTCTCCGTACTAGGCCGGGAAAAATTCTCTCTACTTCCCATTATCGTTCCTCGCTCCCCAACATCGTCCCCCGCTCCTCCATTCTCGTCCTATCTGCCCACTTTTTGCTGAAGTCACATTGCCTTCCCAAAGTTGACACGATGTACGCAGTGAGTGGCTACGGCGGTAATGCCATTTCAGTAAATTATCCCTCTGACCCGCCAAAACCTCTCTAAATGGCGTATAGACGCCAACCCGAACTCTGGAGACCGAGCCCAAATTCTGCGGTGAAGGAGCAGTGAGGTGCATACATCTCAAGGGTCATTTACACGTGGAGCGGCCGAACCCACTTCTGCACCCATTTTTCTGCCCCCACTCTCTCCGCCCTTGTATCAAGAACCATTTTTCATTTACACTTGAGGTAGCCGCACTAGGGGCGGAAGGGTGAGTTTTTCAACAAGGAATATAGGATTAAATTGAAAGAATGATATGACAATTAAGATTTGGTTTGTGGTCAACCTCTAAATGAAAGTAGAAATATTGAAAACAACATGAGTGTGTTGTAATATGTGAATTTGGGGTCTTAAATAAAAACCTTTATAGCCAATGTATTTTATAAAAATATGTATCAACACACACATGTTTTTTAGAATTGAGAAAAAATTGTGTTTTGTCTTCCTCTCAAATATATGTTAATCAATTGTTTGCAATGTTTTAATTTAGGTGTACTAATTCTTGCCATTGCCACCAATGTTTTAGATTCTAATAAAAAATAATAATAAATTTCAATATATTTAGTGAATATAACAAATATAACATATATGCACACTTATAATATTTATGTTGGTCATAGAAGTAAAAAAGTCGATTTTATACTTAATTGCTATTCACTTTATAAAATTAGAATTTCAAATTGATTACTTTTAATTCAGACCATTTAATCTTAAAGTAGAAAACTTTTACTTTGTATTTTTAATTTTATAAAATTGTTAAAATATGAACTTGATAAGACTTATCATGTTGTAATTGTGTCCATTTTACTTTAAGGCAACTTTCAAATTTTCCAGTCGTATTTTTTTTAACTTGCAACTCATAGAGTCAAAATTATAATTGAATTAAAAAAAAATTGAAATGTAGCTTAACCCCTAAAGGACCACAACCACTTTCGCTCTAAAACCAGTCCAAAACTACCACTGCCAAAAAGAGACATGAAAATCACATTTTAAAGTGAATTTCGGATATTCAACCATAAGATCTTAAAATAGACTTCTATATAAACATGCCATAAAATTTTGGTTGCAATCCACCGCACAGATTGATAGATTTTAGTGTATAAAGTCAAAACAATTTCACGTTTTATTTTTTTGTGAACTACGTATGTATTCAAATGATAATCCAAACAATCAACAAGAAGGTTTTCACCACATTTTTTTGTTGAAAAAATAAAAAGTTAAAAGTATGAAGATCTCTAGGTTTTATGTAGAAAAGATGATTTTTTTCCCCCCGTTGCTCGAAAATGTGTGAAAATGTTTGACTTGGAATAAAATGCCTTTTTACACTAAAGAATTTTTTTTGGGGTAAATTTCCAAAAAAAGAAATATTCTTTATATGTGTGAAAAATCTCAATGTCAATAGAAACTTTTGTCAAAAAATTTGGAGGTGCCCGGAGTCCCCACTTTTGGCTATAAGTGGTACTAACTTTCAAACAACAAATCCAAAAAATTAAATAAAAATATATCCACGAAGCTCTTATCAGAGGATAGCTTGTATAAAATTTTCAATCAAAAAGGATTTTTTTTCGAATTGTAGGTACATGCCCAAAATCCAATTTGACCCCAGGGGGACGTTTGGTCCCTTAGGGGTTAAAGTAATCTTGCCATTGAAAGTAGTAAATAAGAGTCCCCTCAACCTCACCGCACCCACTTCGTTGCACCCGCACCCACTCTTGCACCCGCTTGCCGCCCCCTCCTACAAACTTGGAGACTAAAAAAAGTAAACCCTCTTGCACCCGCACCCTCTTCTGCCTCACGTGTAAATGACCCTTCAGGCCGCCCATTTTTGCCACGGCTCAGTGTCCCAATGGAGATGCTCTAATGAGCTGATAATGAGTCTCTCTAGTGCACAAAAAATATTATTTTCTGATTCTATCCGAGCTTGATCTCTTGCCATGAGAATGGGGCTGGTGACATGATCCCTTTTGTGAAGAACATTCTATGTGATTCCATTCGAACATGTTGTCTTGGTTGCTGGGTGGAATTAGTGTGGTGAAGAGGGCAAACCGCTCCTGCTTGGTTACTGGACTAGCTCTTTTTATTGGACCTGGGTCTGGAAAAACCTGGTCAGAAAACAGGAGTGCGTCTGAAATTCTAAAACTCCAAAGTCTAAAATCCTAGAGCCTATGAATTGAAATACTAGTATCAAAGCTAATATCTTCAAAACTAATTTTATTAGAACACCAGAAGGTTTTTGTTTTTTTAGTGTATGGTGCTTTTTAAAAACACCATACAAGCGTCTTGCTATCAAAAGCCTGAATCTGGATAAAAACATATTTAACCCCTAAAGGCTCGTGACAATTTCATCCCAAAACACTTCAAAATTGTTGATTCTAGTGCAATGAGTGAGGGGGTAAATAAACCTCATTTTTAACCTTTCGACCGTAGGATCTCCATTAAGACTTACCAAGCAACATACTCACAAAATTTCATACACTTTGACCGCACGGATAGAAAGATTATAGTGTTTAAAGTCAAAAAAATGGTTCATTTTCTTCCCTGCACTTAGTGGATCAACAGACTTTGACTCCACTTGGTATCAAATTTTTGCATTACAAAAGGTCTAAATCTTCTACCATTGTGTTTAAGCATGATGTTAGTTCGGTATACCCCAATTTTTAGAGGCAGAGAAGGGGTGTAGCATATTCAAAATAAGTGTGCAAGGAGTAGAGGTTCAAAAATTGTCAATTCTTGATTTATTTTTTAGAGAATTTAATATGTTTTAGAATGATGATCTAAATGGTCAATAAGAAGTTTTACACCACATATTGTTGTAGAAAAAATATAAAGTGAAAAATATGAAGATCTCTAGGTTTTATGTAGAAAAGATGAAGTTTTTTTCCTCGCCTGTCTGAATTGTGTAAAAATGTTTAACTTGAGTTAAAAAATGTTTTACACTAAAAACACGCAATTAAGCAATTATGCACTTGGCCAAGTGCATTGGTTGGTGGTAAAAAAACAGCGTGTTTTTGCTCAAAACTTTTTTTTAATTATAAAAATTATAAATCGTTTTGAAGTGAATTTACATGTCTTTTGTATTCAACATTGGCATTTTCATGTGCACGTAAGTGACATTTTTTCTTTGTTTTGGTCTAAAAGACATCTTGAATGTTGTCATACGTAATTACACAAGTGAATTTGCTATACAAAAACTAACTTGATTCTTATTCAAGATGACTTGTAAGGCGATGTGTACATTTGACTATTTACTTTCTTGTCTAAGAAATAGATCCTGGATGCATCTATTGCAATTTGAACCGCGTAATTGCAAGGGGTCTTAGAGAATTTTTACATTGTTTCCTTGAACATATTGTTGACTAAAGTGGTTTGAGTTTCTACACTACATGGAAATCAATATGCAACCATTGACTGGCACACACTTGCTTATAAATGAATATGCAATGAGAAGTTGACATGCATGTGCTTGATGTGAAGTAGTGTGGGTGATCCACATCAATAATGAATCCTCACTATACAAAGTGAATGGTGTAATGGCTAAATCTATTTGGCAATAATGAATCCTCACTATACAAAGTGGAGGCTTTGAGGGAAGCGCGTCATCGACTGTTGGAAAAGATGGCTGTTGAGACATCTTTCGACGTCACAAATGCCACTACAATCTAACTAATCCGAAACACAAGTCGCGGAAGTAGGCGCTCAACTCATCCACTTCTGCGATCCACCAGTCGTGGCTCTCCCAAATTCTGTCAATTTTTGGTGGTGCCATAACGCTACACTCAAAAAACCTGTATATCATTACAAAATGATAGTCACTATTAGTATGGAATAAGAATTTTTGAACCTCCCCTCATTGCACAATTTTTTTGAATATGCTACACCCCTTGTCTACCTCTAAAAACTTTTGCACTACAAAAGATCTAAATCCAATACCATCGTGTTGAGCATGTTGTTAGTTCTTTGGTGAAATAGCATATTAATCCAAGTCAATTATTTTCACACATTGTTACACATTTTTTGCCACGGTACCAAAAAATCTTCTACCTTTCCACATAAAGCTTTGAGATCTTCGTATGAATCACTTTTGATTTTCCATACGGCATTATGTGATGTAAACCTTCTTATTGACCATTTAGATTCTCATTTCAAACAATATTAAGTTCACAAAAAAATACAACGTGAATTGAGAATTTTTGAACCTCTACTCATTGCACAATTTTTTTGAATATGCTACACTGCTTGTCTACCTCTCAAAATTGGTATATAGAAAACTAACATCATGATTAACATTATGGTAATTAATTGAGAATTTTTATAGTGCAAAAATTGGACACCAATTGAAGTCAAAGTCTGCTGATCCAGAATACGCAGGGAAGAAAATGAGCCTTTTTACTACTTCAAACATTATAATCTTTCAATCCGTGTGGTAAAACTTTATGAAATTTCGTGAGAATATTACTTAATAAGTCATATTTGAGATCCTACGGTTAAAACTACCAAAAAAACTTCATTTTTTTTTCCATGCTAATTGCACTAAAACAAGCATTTTTAACAAGTTTTGGTTGACATATTCTCTACATCAATTATGCGCCAAGTTCCTTAGGGTATCAATAGCAATGGAATCACCCCAGGGTATGTTGTCCCGGGTACCACAACCCGGTTATCAACAGAGGTACCTACATAGGTATTAATTTAGGGTTTCGGATTAGGGTTTTGGTCTTTTGGGTATCAATCTAGGGAAAGGCTGCACCTTTGGGTAGTCCTACCAGGGGTGTGCGCGCGCACACCCTTGCATTAGTTCTGAAAGAGGCTGTGAGTGTGAGAGAGAGACAATGGAGGTGGGGCGAGAGGAGGGTTGTGAGGGTGGAAAGAGGAGGTATGTGAAGGTGGAGAGAGGGGATATGTGAGGGTTGAGAGGGGGTTTGTGAGTGGTAGAGAGAGGGGGTTTGTGGG